>CM037787.1:54463552-54513552 GCA_021229015.1 Solen grandis | reverse complement strand
ATCATTCCACAGAACGACCAGTCTTTTCCAAAGATATCACATCTGCCAAAGTTTACTTATGAGGTGTGGAGATAAGTCCACAATACATATTCACTAAAAAACATTCAAACAATCTGTTTTCAAGATATCATTGAATTTAGCAGTATTTCTTTTGGTTTGACCTTTGACACCCCCAAATCAATTTGGCAACCATATAGTTTCTCGTTCCCTCAAGATAACTATCTCGTTCCCTTAACATAGTATCTCGTTCCCTCAAAATAGTTTCTCGTTCTCTCAAGATAGTTATCCCGTTCCCACAAGATAGTTCCTCGTTCCTGCAAGATAGTTTCACGTTCCGGTAAGATAGTTTCTCGTTCCAACAAGGTAGTTTCTCTTCCCCTCAAGATAGTTTCTAGTCTCGAAAACACAGTTTCTCGTTCCCACAAGATAGTATCACGTTCCCTCAAGATAACTTTCTCGTTCCCACAAGATAGTGGTACTTAAAAAAAAGAACGACCATGTCACCTCTATGCCACCGTACATTGCAAACAAGAGGATGATTTTTCGATATAAACTTGTTATTAAAAAGCTGTCTACATTAAAATACTTTGAAAAATTGTTATCTAAACCTTCAATTACGGTAGTGTTAAATGATAATAATCAAACTTGGAGTGTCTAACGCGACCGCCAAACGTTTTAGATTTGCAATTTAAGCATATTCACAATAAGCTACCTTTTCAGCTAAGCTTATTCGTATGCTATATCTTTATAAGTATGTCGTCCATTATGAGATCCGCATACCGTTGGAAAGATCGGAAACCGGAAAATTGCATTTTACCCTCTTTTTAGCTATTAACATTAAGATGGTTCTGTTACAGTCCAGTTTTCACTTTTGTTGAAACAATATCTCATTTGACGTCCGAAATAACCCAGCACAGTATGCCATAATGTCACAGATATTTCAGTTACGTTACTTTCGAACTATAGAAAACTAGAAAACAAGAATGACAGAAGTTATATCTAAACACTGGATAGTTTGTCTGGATATGCTTATGGATCAGATCTTCATAACGAGTATTTAGTAGTATTTATTTGTGAGAATTTACAATAATGATGATGAGTATTGCAATTAAAAAAATTATCCTTTTAACTTCAAACAAGAGGTCCAAGATGGCCATGAATCGCTCACCTGAGAAAATGGATTGCTTAAGAAATAAAAATGCTAGAGGCTAGAGTGTAAACAAAGTGAAATCTGGCTTTTGCTGTGCTGAAAGGGGCATAACTCCTGACCTATTTGGCCAATCTCAACGATATTCAAGCTCGATCGATATATTATGGTAATAAATATTGTCTTAAAGTTTAAAGATCCTTGTTAAAAATGAAGACGCTAGGGTGTAAACAATGTTAAATCTTGCATTTTTATAATAAAAGGGGTATAACTCCTGAACTAATAGATCAATCTCAGCCATAATCAAACTCAATCAAGATCTTATGGTATTTAACATTGTCATAAAGTTTGAAGATGGTTGCTCAAAAGATGAAGATGCTAGAGTGTAATGTAATAACCAGTTTTTCAAGTTCTGTTTTATCCGAACACAATTACACCTTACAGAAGTTTAGTACATTTGTAATTTGACTTACCTTTCGGATGTGATATAGAGAATAGAACTCCCTTAATTCAGCAAGCTTAATGTTTCCGTTTTATGATGTAATAAAAAGCCATGATTTTAATTGCCAGCATTTGCTGGTGCACTTCTCTCATTTTGACAGCAGCTACCATTTGCAACTTGTGGTTTTAGCGCACTAATTTCAGAATTTTGTATTTTTGCTTTCTTAACGGTAAATACTTACTGAAAAAGTTATATGTGGCTAATTCGTGTCTAAGTTGAATGTAGATATAAGTTATTTACTTTGTTACAGAGTGATATACAAATGTATTTGATATTGTTGATCCTGTCCAGCACTATTTCTTATCTAATTTGGTGGAAGGCTGGCGGAACTCAAGGGTAGTTTAAAGTTATATTTCTAGATGTCTAATGAACATATATTTTATGAGCTTTTGTTTTGAGCATGTCTCATGTAATAAGAAATATGGCTCATTACCTACAGAATTATGTTTATTGTTTTATGATGTTATTGTAAGATTACATGAACGCTTGCACTAACCAAAGTACACACTTGAAGCTGCTGGATTCGAAGGGGAGCTTCTGATTGACTGAAAGCATGCCAGCAGCTTCGCCAGCATCCAATCAGTATAAAAGTAAGAGCGCGTCAACATCTGTACCCGTTGCAACTTTTCCACCCGCGACATTTGAAATTGACAGACCTTTACTTAAAATTAACTTTCTGTCATTTTACATTCTGCCTGGCGGCTTTCGAATTCCAAAAGGTATTAGAACTAACATTTAGAAATGGATTATAATACAAATAACAGACAGAACTGATTTGTTTAAAACAAATTTACTTTAAATCGCATTCTTATTAAGTAAACAAAACATTTCTAAGTAGATCTAACATAGGAGCAAGCAACTGGTCACGTCTGACGCACTATCACTTTATATAATTATTTATGAGATTAAGTTATTTTTGATACGTGTTCATGCAATAAAGATCGCATTTAACCGTAATTTCTCGTCGGTCGTTAATCGTCCAAATAATTTGAATTAAATACTAGCGCGAAAACAATCTTGTCATTAAGAGTCACGTTAAGCTAAGCGCTTAACTAAGTTTATAAACCTACAGTCTAGACGTTCATCACCAGCACATATCAACAACACAAAGACCATCTAACAACAACCGACAACACATAGATACTCACTATCTACTAACATTGGTAACTCGGAGATCTGCAATGGACGAAGTCTAGACTTAAGGTCTATAAGCATATGGTACCAAATTGTCTAAATACCTGAGCACCGACGGCAATCCTGACATTGAACAAACGACGTCGGGTGTTTACAGTACACAATGTGAAATCTTGCATTTATATATTTAAAGGGGCATAACTCCTGACCTAACTGACCGATCTCGAACATAACAAACTCAATCGAGACATTATGGTCATAAACATTGTCATAAAGTTTGAAGATGATTGCTTAAGAAATAAAGGTGCTAGAATGTAAACACAAAAATTGTTGACGATGCACGACGCACACCGCACCACGGACGTCGGATGACGGACACTCACGGGATCACAAAAGCTTTGTTCAGATGATCTAAAAAGGGAACATCAAGCTATTTGAAAATACTAATATTATTTTTATGATATTAAAAATGACAAAATAATAAGGGTTACCTGTCGGATCTTCAGAAGCATAAATAAAAATCCCAAGAAGAAAGAAACAGAAGAAGCTCCATAAAACTCTCATTGCTCTTATAAATGATATATACAATTATCAGGATGATAGCGAAGGGTATTGCTCGAGCAAGGCAAGTGCGACATTATATGTGCAATTTCTTGCACAATGCATACGCCTAGGCGTTCATCTCATCCAATCAGGAACTGCTTATGAGTGTTTGGTTTGTACTGCCCGCCCGTACTTCAGATATTGAATTCGAAATTTTAGTGCATTCGAACAGGAAGTGATACTCATGATAAGCTCCACCTACTGGCGTTGATAGTACCAATGCATGAAACCACCTCCTAGCACACTAGACTGTTAGATCATAGAAGTATGATTGAATGTAAGTCCGAATCACATATTTTGTTTGTACGTAGTTATTGTAGAGAATGAACAAGTACTATCCGGTCATTGGGTCAAAACATTCCTTTATTGCCGCATCTCACCAAGGCCCGGATTGTTTTTTTCCAGGCGGCCCTTTCTGGACCAGATTGTCTCCGACGAGTCTTTATTTTGATCGGCCTTATTGTCTCCCTGAATAGCCTCCATTCGTACTTTTTTGACCCGATTGGGTCTTGACCAATAGACCATGGCGGTGGGATGAAGAATCACGGACGTTCCACGTGCGATCGACACTTTTCCGGGGCGCAAGTATGCGAAAATACCCGCATGTACTCGATCCTCAGTAGAGGGCGACTGCGGCTCTACGAAGGTGAGACAAGAGGGCCTCCATGGGACTCTAGGACAACTAAGACGACTACGGGTCGACGGTATTTGATCGGGGATTGTTTTCAAACAATAGTCGGTCATATTTTAGGTACCCGACTCTCGGAGAACTGAGGCGATAACGCAAGATCTTCCCCCAGAATATATAGGTTAGTGCTTGACAGTGCTCGCAGGTTCCTTACTATTTTCCAAAAATTGCGACCGATCGGCCTAAACAGGATCGGGTACTCTCGGGACCAAATCAACCCTCGTTGAAATGGCGACATTAAACAGGATCTGAGTATATACTCGTACATTTGAGAACATACGTTAGGGTTCCTCTGAAGTAAATAGCTCTAATTGCTCAAAGTCAAAGGCAATATCTAAAAAATAGAAACATGTTTTATATGATAAATATAATTTACCATTTGTGCATGGTCATCGTATGCATAATTCCCCAAGGTGTCATTATCATTGATAAGACACTCTTTGGCAGCCATTGTGTGTGGCTAATTAATTCAGTCCAAAATAGGAGAAAACTTTCTCTTTTAAATCACCAATTTGTTTTTCTTTATTTTTCAGTCTATCTTACTGAAATCCATATTGAATAACAGCTAATGTAAGTTGTTTATTATACGAGTAGTGACATGTGTTATAACAATTATAATAAATGTAAGTACTAAAAACGATATTCACCCGACCCAGTGGACCTATAGGCTATAGGCCACATGAACATAAGCATATCACGAATACGTGTCAAAATATATGTAGAGGTAAAAACTTTATAACCAAAATCGTTAAACTGTTTGTATTTTAAGGCTGAACCATATTTTCTTTTCATTTATCATGCGCTAATTCTTCGTGCATATATCCATATCAGAGCTAATTTATCCTATAATATGAATTTCAAGAACGTTTCAACTGTGTATACATTTTAATTTTTAGAGAAGAAATGAGGAATTATTTAGGAAACGAAGCTTCGGCTTCTATGCAATCAGATAAAATTCTTTTAAATTTGTCTTGAAAAATGGCTTCCAAGAGTAGAGATATTCATTGATGTGGGAACTTTATATACAAAACTTGTTGGCTAAAGATTCCACAGAATCATATCATTCATATAATAACATAGCATAACAATTAAAGATGAATGTTGACTATGTATATCTTACTGTAATGACTTTGGGGACAGCTTCTCTTGCGAATACTTTAGGCAATAAAAAGTGCATCTCTGAATGTTTGCGAGAAAGTGAACGGTGTAAAATACCTGACAAGAAGCAGTTAGGGGAGATGAGACTTGAAATTTAATTCTTTCGTTAATATGTTAAATCTGAAGTGAAAGTGGGAAAATGGCCTCAGGCACTCAAAGAAAAAAATAGTCTTATCGGGCCTGAGGTGCGTATTCCTTTTAGGAAAAAGTCATAATTACACACCGTGAAACATACACACACTTTTAGCTAGAAATACGTAGAGGATAGTGTTATGTATCAGGATAACTCAATACCGACATGCATATAATGTCTTATTCCACATGATACAAGCACATACTAGCATGAGTAAATAGAGACAAGCTAGTCTAAAAAATTGTGCAGTTATCATTTAATACAGTAAGCTAACAGTAGCTCATTTGTTTTAAAGTACATGTACGAGGGGTTATCCAAATTACGTGGACTTTTTATGCAGCATGAAAACCATTTCGAATATCAGCCTAAAAGTTCGATATGTCGTTTTGGAACATATAATCAAATCACTCTGAAATTCTCGTGAATATATCTTTATACAAATTAAGAATATATGGTTTTACAATAACACATTATCGCGCTCCTGGCGCAGCCTATAAATATGACGTCAGCGTCTTTTTTGTCAAAATTAGAAAAGTCATATATGACAATGAGATGCCCTCGCCTTATTTACTGTTTCTCAAAATAATCATTTCTATCTTCCATACAGCGCTTGTGATGATTAACCAAGCGTTCGCACACGTTAACGAACCACGTCCCGCCAATTTCCGAAAGAATCTGTTGTGTACAGTTGAACAATTCAGCAGCTGACCCGAACCGTTTACCCCGCAACCTGCCTTTTAACTTTCAGTCTATATTACATTATTGTTTCATTATTGATTATTATGATTCCTATTATTCATAAAATTATAATACATGCAATAATTATTATTATTGCAGTTGTTCATTTCTTACAATTAATAATATTGAGTTAAACTCGTATGTTGAGATAAAATACCCGGGAATATAGCGAAGTCTATAGGAGCAAGCTTCGGGGAATTCTGAGGATGGAGTACACTTCCTAGCTCCATCAGCAACAGCTCGAGGCGCATGTCTGGTATTGTGTACGCAGAGGAGATGTCCCCATGGAGCAAAAAGTGACTGATTGGAAGTCCAGGCCTCCTCTTGTCCAACGCGCAGACGAGCAGACGAGATCACTTGAGGCACTTTATCCATATGAGGCACGCCTTGACGTCGTCAATTAACGTTGTGTTGATTATCATCCCCGGCCCTCGCCTTTGTAAATATACTGTGTCAGTTTAATGCGAAATACCCTGAAACTGCTTTCCTTGGGTAAGCCTTATTTTTTAATTCAAGTGTCTAAATTGGTGTCATGACGAGATCATTGCAGAACATGATATTGGCGCGATTTTCAATTAACGGCGTGTCCATCATTTTCGTACGTTTTCACTTTACTGCAATATTGTCAACGTATGGTTTGCCGTTTATTCACGAACATGATTCCAGAAGAGAAAACAACTGACGTATTTGACGTAATTGAACAATATGGTGTCGTCTCGTTGAGTTTTATCACCAAATCTGAGTTTAATACTGAGAATGAAATTTGCATTTAATTTTAGGTTGCGCTTTTACGTATATGTTTTCGTAACAACATAAAATCGCTATTATTTACCGTATCGCATTTTAACTTGAAGCATGCTCTGAGAATTAATCAAAATTTATCAGGAAAAAAATCATTATGATTGACGTTAACGTTAAAAAGATATTTAGAAAGTCCGCGTGTTTTTGGATAACCCCTCGTATGCATGTACAGTTTTGTTGTCAGTTTAACATAAACAAAAACAGAATATCTCCTACACAAGTTTTACAAAAAATAGACACTTAATAAACAAATACTGGTTATATGCTTCAACACATAGACAGGCATACAATATTAAACATAACATATTATGGAAAAATAAAATAGGGTATCTTCATGAAGAGTTATATAAAAAAAATATAAAACAGAGAAAGTAACACGAATTTAGTTTTGTGTAAAAAAAGTTCATGTTACTATGAGGAATTAAGGTTTCTAAAGTAACACAAAGGCACAAACTTTCTTCTTTAAGTGGAAAAGTGTGGATATTACGAGTGTCATCCAGAAATGAATAAGAGTTGCTTAATAACGTAAAAACTACAAGTGTTACTCATAAAATCTCTTCATAGTCCCTCAAAATAATCTCCTGCGGATGCTATTGTCAACTCCCATCTTTTTGGCAGATCCCGAACTCCCGCTGCTAGGCAATCTTTGTTAATGTCCCTAACGACTGCGTTCACGGCGACATATAGTTCATTCAAATCGTCATATTGGACTCCTCGTAGTGGTTCTTTTAGTTTTGGAAACAGTTCATAGTCGGGGGGACTTAGGTCTGGCGAATATGGCAGGTGATTAAGAACTTCCCAGTGGTACCGCTCGAACACGTCCCAAACAACGCCGGACTTGTGCGGCGTGGCGTTATCATGAAAAATTAATGGCGTCACTTGTAAAAGTTCCGGTCGTTTGCGGCGTATCGCTGGTCGAAGAATTTTAGTCAAATACCACTCATAGTACTCTTTATTAACCGTGCTTCCATGTGGAACTCTGTGTGTTATCAAAACGTCGTAAATATCGTAAGCGAATATCGTTAACATCATCTCATACTGCCGCGATATTTCACAGGCCTTGGCGAGTTTGGAGTATGCCATTCATAGCTTTGGCGTTTCAATTCTGGCTCACATGACCGGATCCATGTTTCGTCGATAGCAACCACCACTCTATTCAGCATCATTATTCCTTCCTCTGAATATCTGTTCAAAAATTCAGTGCAATTTTGAACACGTTTGTCTTTTTCATTTTCATTTTGAGAGTGCATGCGGCACCCACCGCGCGGCGATCTTTCTCATGCCGTCAGAATAACATGAACGGAACTCTTACGTATCCCCGATTCATACGTAATTTCCTCGCATGTAAATCGTCTATCAGAGTTGAGAAGTTGAGCAAAAATTCCGGTGTTATCTGCGTCTGTAATTGTCACCGGCTTACCGGAAGAGAGCTTCTTGTAACACTATTGCCGTCCATTATTAAAATCCTTCACCCATCTACAAATAGTGCTAAATCCAACTGCACATGTCGGGTCAACCTCCTTAAGAATATTAAATATTTCAGTTGCTTTCTTTCCGCGCCTTCTCTCTATCTTGATATACGCATAAATTTCTTCTCGCGTCAGCGCGAACGCATCGTCCGCCATTGCGTTTGTAGTAGCCCTCGTTTTAATAATGATATAAGTGTCCACCAATTTGCGTTTTACGGGTCCAAGAGCACACGCAGTGTAAAAGAATACCAAAGATGGAATAGATTTTATACCAAAATTTTAATGAATTCAACAGTCTATAATTACAATCTAACCTACAATGTATTTTGAAATGTCCACTTAATGTATCATGAGATTGGAGAAAAATAAAATAAGGAAACGTAAAGCTAGTATAATAACAAACCTTGGCGTGTGTGATGCAAAACCAGAAAGGCTCTACTGACATCTACCCCCTTAGGAGAGAAAAACCAGGCCTTATATAGCAAGAAATTATGTAACCAAAGCATAAAATGCACGAGAAGAGGAGAAAAGAATATTCTACACGGGGAAAACGAATTAACTAAGATAGTTGAGATACTTAAGATACGATATACGGTCATGTGACAGCAACATGAAAGGGACAGTAAACATAAATGCTGACTACCATACGTTGTTTGATATGACGTCATCAAAACTAACGTAACGTCACGATGCTTATATACACGTGCTCTTACGCGCAAAGAGTTAATTTAGTTACGTGCCAAGTTTTGTGGTTTTAGGTTGTTTCAATCAAAAGTTACAAACTAACTCTCATTCATTTTCGGATAACGCTCGTAAAAACGAAAATAATCACTGATTTTTTTTTTTTTTTTTTTTTTTTTTTTTTATTACCTGTGCCTTTAAAGCTGGTAAACTTGGAAGCTATTAGATAATGAGATTGATTAAACTTACCAGGAAAAATATCATAAGTGATATATATCCAAAAAACTTATTATTATTTAAAAAGAATTATTTATTTTGAAAAAAAACAACAAAACAAACTATTTTATTGGGGAAAATACGTAGTAATTTGAGGAAAAAGTCAGCTTTTGGCCAGGGGAAACAACCTGCAAAATGTAGTTATTTTACTAAATGAATCATTGGTAATATTCATCACGAAATGTATCATTTGTATAAAAGTTACATATTCTATCATTACAGTCAGCATTAAGATGGCGACCTATGTCATTAGAAAAATTGTGATTCATAAATTTACAGAAATGGAAAGCAATGTTTTTAGGCAGTATATCAAGATATTCTTCTAAACAATGTTCCGACTTATACATCCAGTATATTTGGACGGGACGGACACTATTTACTCTAATACAGCAAAAGGTGATCATACAATCAAATTTTGATTAAGGATTTAAACTAAGAATTTAATCTTTTGATAACTGAAGCATTCAGACATACCCAAGTCATCGAAGCAGTTTTTAACAAATGAAATCCATGGGAACGTAATAACATTATTTATATACAAATTATAGACAGTTTCACAGAGTATGTTACAACTTCTATCATCCGGAGAATTAACCACCTTAAACCAATAACATAACCATCTAGCCTGACATGTAACTGGTGTTACAAATGTGGTCACATTTAAATTTCGATACATTAGCTAAGTCGAACCAAGAAGATCTACTCCTGATAACCCCGCCTATTGGCGTGACTACTTTTAAACGGCACAGTGGTACTTTTAATCATTTGTTGGACTCGTTTAAACCATAGACTGTGTTAAAAAACTCATATAGAGTACATTCTACAACTTTCTACACTGAATCGTCATCAGTAGACGCTTGCTATATCTACAATTATCACCTACACGATCTAGATCAGGTTATTTAAAATAAGGCGGCTCCAAATGGAAAATAGCTTCCGGTTTTGATTATCATGTCAAGTTTCGAAAATTTCAATTACCCTACAGCAACAACTGGTATTATAAGTTTTGAAAATTGTTCACAAAAACTGTGTACCACTAACAAATATCGTATATGTTTTTGAACTCTGTAACTGACCTATGTTTTGACTACAAATATGCAACCTTCATAAACTATGATCTTTCAACACCTGCTTTTAATATTAGCGTATTGAACATGATGTTCTTAAAATTTAAAAACAGTCAACGAAATAAAAATCATTAAATGCAACCACAAAATTGCTGTAGACTAATTTTCCGGTTTCCATGTCGGGGAATGTCGTAAACCAGTGGCCAGGAATCACCGTGCAATTCTATGTGAAATTTGCAATTACTTGTGGCACATATAATGTGCAAAGATAGCCTCAGATGTCTATCGACAACTTGGAAACAGCCACGAATCTTGCACACCACTACAGTTTCAGATTCTTTTTATGACGAATCTTTTGCTGAAATAATGCTCGGTGATTCCTTGGGTGATGATGACAAGATTACAATAGGCTCGTTTACCTTTCAAAAATTAGATCAACCAGAAAAAGGCATCTAAACAAATTTATTGCTGCTCATCTTAAATATTAACAGTTTAAGAAACAATTCACTGATAAACATGAACCGTTAGCTGACAAAATTGTTGACTTACTATTTATCTAAGAAAAAAAAAGAAATTTGACAATTTTATGTTGATCGGAGATTTAAATTTAGATCTTTTGCAAGTTTCTAAAGCTAAACCCTTATTAGATTTTATTGAACTCTTTGATTTTAGCAATTTAATTACCTCTGCTGCATGTTTAATGAAAAATTGTTTCCCCTCTTTATTAGATGTTATTACCACAAACAACAACAAAGTATATATGAATACTTTGAACTTTGCAACTCATTATATAATTATGCTGACTACAACATCTTATTTTTATTTCTCCAAATTTTAAAAAAGTTGTTAAAGTATTACAAAATGAAAGTAACTCCTTTATTGACTGGTTTAAAATTAAAATAATGCAAGCAAACCCAGACAAATTCCAGGGTATAGCATTAGGCAAAAATCATTCAATAGAAAGCCAGTTTTCCAAATTGGCAATAACAGCATAACTTGTGATTAAACTGTAAAACTTCTTGGTATTGATGTTAAATATAAGCTAAATTTTGAAAATCACAATGGAAATATAGGTAAGAAAGCTGGTAGGCAATTACACATCCTTAAAAAAATAGGTAAACATTCAAACAAGCTCAACAAATTAACAGTGTTCTCAATTTTACATTATCAAATTTAAATTTTTGTCCAATGGCCTGACATTTCTGCTCCGAAACTAATACTAAGAAAATAGAAGAAAAAAACTCCAAGAAAGAGCACTTAGATTTGTTTATGACGATTATTCATCTTGTTATCATGTTTTGTTACAAAAAGTTAATATTCCATCTCTGTATATTAGAAGAATGCGCACCATGGCCATTGAAACATTCAAGTTTTTTAAACGGTCTTCTTCTGACAGATATAGACAAAAAATAAATTCAAGAATACATTTTTGATACTCAAATATTTTACAGGTTCCAAAATAAATACAACAACGTATGGTAACCAGTCATTTAGGTATACTGCCCCTGTGTTGTGGAACTCTCTCCCAGATGAGTAAAGACCTTGTTCAAATCTTTCTCTTTTTAAAAACCTCATTCAGTCATGGAATGGATCAAATTGTAAATGTTCGTCTTGTTCCTGTTATAGGGCCAAAACACGGGAACAGCATACCAAAATACGAAATTAGCTGCACATTTATATGTCTGTTTGCTTATTTTGCTGACAGCTTGTTTCTGTTTCGCTGAAAAATTGTTCATAATTGTTAATATTTCAATTCAATTCAATATCTTTATTGGCATAAAATAGCAATATGCATATTTCCTCTGAGATTGTTCAATACCTTTTTGAAAGTTTGCAAAATTAAGTTATCTGATGTGTGCCTACACAATATTTTCAAATTTAACAGGAGTTTTCTATCTCTGTTCTATGGTGTGACCAACCTCTGGAGACAATCAAAACGACGTTACATCAGGATAGGTACATTTGTCCAACTTTTGTGAACGTCTTTTACCATCAACGAACACAAGAGTATGTACAATGGGCAGGCAATGTCGCAATATTGTCGACCAGAAGTTCTGAACAGGCTTCATGGGGTGAGACTGAGGACCCGACGGCCTAGATAGGGAGTGGCATCGAGAGGCACGTCTGACTGGAGCTGACTGGGCTAAAGTTTCGATACACGCCTTATTGCTTGGTGCTGAGGGTCAGCTGAGGTAAAGAGCGTAACATACTCAATTACAGCCTAGAAGCCGATCGTTTCGGGCGTGGATCGCTCGTGACATGTGCCGGTTTTTCGATGCACATTAAACGGGTATTGTTTCTCTAGGTGGAAAGTGTAATGCAAGGTGATTTCAGGACACAGTTTTGGTCTTTGTTTTGATACCATATGTTTTTGCTAATCATGAGATGAGATTGATACAGAAAATGCCACGTGTCTTCCCACAAAATCCATAAAATATATTGTTAAATAACAAAAATAAAATTCAGGGTCCGAACCGAATCGATCAGGTTTAGCATTTGTTAGAGAGCCGGGTAAAAATATGCATCAACAACAGAACGTCAATAGACTAGGTTTTGTCGTCAGGCATGTTTGGAATGACCTTCCAATGTTATATTATAACATTGAGCGTTTGATGTGAGACAGTGATTGTAGCCGAAGGTGGTCATAAGAGAGTTATTGGTACACAATATACGTGCTGTAACATTTTCATGAATTGAGAAAATGTATCTAAATTTTCAGAAGAGTTCTGTGGTACTTTGGAAATTAAAATATTTCTATTTCTTTGGCGTTGCCTTTAAAATATATTGATTAAACCAAAGATGAGCAAATAGAAAATGTTAGTGTACATGGGTAGATATAATGACTGACCGTGTAGGTATGTGTAGACATAGTGTCTGATCGTATATGTATATATACTATTTACGATGTATTGATTTCTTTCTTTTAGCAGAAGGTCCTATTGCGGTTGTTCTGTTTGTTTTTTGTAATTATTAGGAATTTTGCATCATGCAGAATGTTCTGGATTGGATTTGTCGTGATATCTTTTTATTTTTGTTTTCCATTTTCCATGTGTTTATTTCTAAATGTTACTTAATGTCCCAGCACCACGGTGTTATATCTATCATTTGGCTTCTAGCGCCAGCAAGAAATACTATTGGTTTTGTAATATTGTGTTTGTACTACAACTATTCTTTTCTTTTTATTCTTATTTTTATGTTTTTATTTCTATATGTAACATGTCCTAGCACCATGACATTTTGATGACATATACTTCAGATATTATATATTGCAACGCAATTAATTTTGTCTTCCTGTGACTTTATAAGACGTCAGACTTGACGCCGATGAAAAGGGTTTGTACGCGCTCATTGGCCACCAATTCCGGACGGATTTTTTTAAATTTTTATTTGTTTTAGG
Organism: Solen grandis; assembly: GCA_021229015.1. Classification (NCBI taxonomy): domain Eukaryota; kingdom Metazoa; phylum Mollusca; class Bivalvia; order Adapedonta; family Solenidae; genus Solen; species Solen grandis. The sequence goes on along the minus strand of CM037787.1, from coordinate 54,499,758 downwards.
TGTGCATACGCCTTCCGATTCCAAAAATTTGAAAAGGCAAGGGTTCTATGGTAAAACGTAGTTCTGAACTGTTGACCTCAAATTGGACAACATTTGTTTAAGTATTCTGAAGATTCCTGATGAACTAGAAAATAACCATTTAAAGAGGAAGAAGAAAAAAAAATAAAAAAATTCGTAGGCATAGACGGCATAGACGGTTTCTTCCGATGTTGAATAGTCTATTGTGGCAGTGTCATATAACGTCATTTGACGTTATATCAATTTATGCAATTTTAGCTCTCAGTGTGACCATACCACGTGGTATATGACGTATATGACGTCATTTTAAGCTATCGCGAAAAACATTTTTGCATCGATTCACAAGTTAAGTATTTTAATTGGTCAAAAAATCAAATAATTACAGCAGTTTTCTATTTTGAATCGAGACAAATTATGCTGCTTGTATTAGCTTAAAATGACGTCATATCCAACGTGGTATGGCCACACTGACACTGTAGCAGCTTTTTCTTGACCAACTTTAACTGAAGGTTCAACATTCCATGATGCTGTGCACAGTCAGTTCCGTTTCCGGAAAACCGTAAAGATCAAGGTCAAATTCCACCTATCTATCTTTTTTATCTTTAATATCTAATATAATAAACAAATGTCTATTCTATCAAGGCTGTGCATGTAAGTTCTAGTGCTTTAGGAGACCTTTCATGTGATATTCATTTTTTTAAAAGCGCATTTGAAACGCTGTAGTAATGGGAAAAAAAACATAAATTTGGTCAACACAAGTGCATTTTACTGCACTTATCTCGAAAGCTATTGACTTTTATAAAAGAAAGATGGTTCGATATTCGTCTATACGGATAAATTTTGACCACTGATTCCAAATCTAGCTAGACTCTCACACCCGATATAATCAGCGAATTATCAAACATACACACATTGTTTCAACAATTTATAGGGCGATACCTTCCAAGAAAGAGAACAAAAATATAAGGCGATTATGCAGTATTTAGCAGATATTTAATTTTACATTTTCTTAAATAGTATTCGTTTGTTCTGTCTTAGACATGGTATTTGATTCATCAGATTTATAACTCTCGGTGCTGTTTTTAGCATCTTGGTGACCGAGTTCATCCGTTTCTTGGATACCATCTTTCTCTCGAAATTGATCATCTGAAATAAATATATGTAGTTTCTCGCATAAAATGCCAAAATAGAAGCCTTTAAGGTCAAATTTTATATACAATTCCATCATATTTCTGACTCTTACCACAGTTTATCCCTGTACCTTAAATGGACGTATTGGCAAACAGAGATTGTTGATTAGTTCATACTGTGTGACTTGTAACATCTAAATAAATTATTTCTTTAAATATATTTTTGTCTAGGACATGATTTAACATTTGTCTTTTTTTTTTAGTTTTGCATTATTAAACATGATTCATCAATTAATCGCTGAATTCTGGTACTCATAAATCGACTATAAAAAATTGGACCGATTCTCACCACTACGATATTGTAGGTCAAATTCTACACAGTTTTCATGACAAAGAAAACGCCATTGTTTAATATATTTCTATGAACTAAAGTTTGGTATATGTTTACAGCAATTCATAAATATGTACATGAATATTCATGAGGTAATGGATTAACACATGTTCGGTGTTAACTAGCCGCGACCAGTAATGAGGCAGACATGAACCCTTTATGGTATGTTTTCTAATATCTACATCAAGATGGTTCTTTTATAATCAAGTTTAATTTCCTTGAAACAATATCCAGCAGAACTCAATTTGATGAAATATTACGGAATTTTCAATTACATTTTACTAGCTCTGAAAAGAGAGAACCGCAGGATATGGACGTTGGAACTAAAGAAAATATGAATGACACGAGTAATAACAAAACAATTAATAGTATGTCTAGTTACATCTTGAATACCATCGTTATTCTCTTATACGTGTAAATATATTACACGAGTAGTTTCATTAAAGTTTCTTTCTATATCTTCAACTAAACATATTCTAACATCCTTTGAATAGCATAATTCAAATAATGTTTGTTTAACAATGTTTATCTTTATTCATAGCTGTAGTGATATCAGTAGAAAAGATAACATCAGTAAGGTTACCTGTCGGAAAGGCAGAAGCACAAAGCAAATATCCAAGAAGAAAACAACCGAAAAGCCTGCCAAACATTCTCATTGCTGATCCAATTTTCTGGGAAATTATTTAAAGTTGATAACAAAATGTGTTGCTCTTGCTGATGCGACAGTCGGCTTATTGCTACGTGTGAAGTATTTATAAACCTAGCGCTCATCTCTTCCAACAGGAACTCCTGATAACCCCGCCTACTGGCGTGGCTAGCATCAGTGCATGAAGCGCCCGTTTTTGACCATCATATTGAACTAATACCTATGCATACTGTGATACATACATATATATATATATATATATATATATATATATATATCTTATTGATTTTTTACTGTACATCGTCCAATGTAAATTGATTGTTACGATGATGTGAACAAAAATAAAATCATAAAATTAATAAAGTAAAACCATCAACTATTAAAATATAGTGATATCGTTTTCTAATATACTGGCATTAAATCTTGTTTTCAATATTACTATATAATGATTACAGTTAAATCTAATGTTATGAAATATTTGACATTAGGGGCATTTTTTTCCACCGGTTAGGGGATCACGACACCCTGTGATTTGGATATTATATTACGCCCCCCCCCCCCGTAAAACCGATAGACCCATCCTGGAAAAAGTATGGACTAAATCCCCAGGCCCTGATTCAAATGTTATAGACGAGCTTTGAACTGCGTGAACACGAATGGGATCGTAAATCTTTATTATGGACTTCTCTCTCTCTCTCTCTCTCTCTCTCTTATAGATTATATACTTAACATAAATAAATGCATTGACATCAAAAGCAAGCAAATTCAAAACAAACGCACAATAATAGATATGTAGATTTAAATTGAAAACTTCTGGGTCCGGGCCTGATCCCTGCCCCCTCACACACACACACACGTACGGCAATGTCATATATTGGGTGATCTAGCCTTTTCAGTTACTTCTGATGTGATTCAGTTATGTAGATATTTCATTATGGTTTTGGTATTTGGCACAGCAGTAAAATTTCAGACTCAGGAAAGCGGATCTGTTTCAAAACAGTTACTGATGGATGTCTTTTGTCTGTGTGTAAGACCCCATGAACATTAGATGATCCTGCCACAGTACTGATCATACCAGTCCAAACAGTCAACTATGTTGAATAATAGCTTTAGCAACATAGCCTTCTTCATCTTTTGTGACGATAAGCTTGAGGCTATCTTTTCACACTTTTTCTGCAGATTTGTCTTACTCAAACTCCGGTTTTCTTCTGAATACAGTTTCCACTGGTAACTGCTTGTTCTAAGATATCCTGGTCCAGTGAAACCCATAGGAATATCCATCAAAACAACTTAACACAACCGGCTTCGAATCACAATCTCTCAGAAGATCCAGAATCTGTTGTTGCTCCAATGATGTAGACTTCGTATAAGGATGATTCCTTGCCTGTGCACCTGCCTTGTCAACCCGCACCTCCTTGTAGAACTTAATCCTTTGGATTGGATCTGGAATCACCTTGACAAAGTCGTTGTTTCATCTACAAGGGAGGTCTGTACAAGCCTGCCTAGTGTATCCCAGTCGAACGGCAGCTTCAATCTTGTATAGGAGGGTTCCGATATGAGAACATGATTCTCCTAACCTATTAATAAAAAATATAAGCATTATATTTGTTGGAGATTAATGTAGATCTGGTGTGAAAAACACTGACAAAGTTTCAATTAAATATTGCCACAGTGATTTCAAGAAACAAAAACGAACTAGATCACTTACTAAAACATGGGACTGAATAACTTTCTTTTGCCACTTGTCTTTTGTCCAGTAGGCTTATGTCCTAGTGGGCTTTTGTCTGTACACCCATTGTGGGTTGGCATTGATCTTTCATGGCCTTCCCTGGCTCAAAGTACTGGTCCAGCCCAAGAACCATTAACAAAGATTGATATCAGTTGTAAGAAAACTTGTTTCCCAATCAAATTAAAATAAATAAGTTTAATAAAATGATGATGCACTGTCAAAAATGGAAGAATGTTAAGAATTAGTTCTTATAATGGTTAGTTATTGTGTTCTAAATGTACACAGTCATGTGTATGATGATGAGCAGACCGTTTAGTTTCAAACTTTTTTGCTTAATAAAAATAAGCATTGGCATTCTTTGATGACATTAAATTGCCTGTATTTCTATTTATTTTTTTGGGGGGGGGGGGGGGTGGAGAGAGAGAGAGAGAGAGAGAGAGAGTAAATATGTCTTAAAAATAGTATGCCTATTAAATTAATGTTCAAGGGGAAGAAGAGATTCTAGACTTTGCTACTAAAAATCAATTAATTAACATATTAATTAACATATTGCAATTAACTTGAAAAATGGTTGTGGGCAACTAAGTCATAAATCACAATTAACATTGGTCATATTTGACAGTAGGGCCTTCTTGAAATGGTTTGTTCCCACTTTGCCAACTTCACACCTTTTAGTATTCCCACTATGCCAACTTTCCAGATCTTGAGTGAAGGTTACCTGTACGCAGTCAGGTATAACGGTGATAATGTACAATAAGCCCAGATGGTTTATGCTGTGCCTAGGTTAATAGATATATTAAAATATATATATTAAAATGGTGTATTTTATTTCTTCTCTTTGCAGTATGATGTGTATTATTTGTAATGTTTATGTTTTGCGTTGAGCTAATGCAATGTGTGTAATTAAAATAAGGATTTCCTCTATATACATGTATATCCCCTCTCACTTTCTCCGTCTCTCGTTTTCTGTCTCTCTCACTCTTGCGCGCGCTGTCGCATTTTTGTCTCATTTTTAAATAAAAACAATGTTTTCTTGTTCATATTTTATTATGTCACATCACAGTATATCTCAAGCCAACTTAATCAAATAGGATGCTGCGTCAGCGTATCTATATATGTCTATTTCTCCTCCTGCCAACCGCAACTTCAGGCGTTCCAACCTCTGGTCAAGTTCTCTGTAAGTCATCTTCCTTGGCCGTTTCTTCCCGCCAGCATTGTGTTGAATCAGTTTAACTTCATTTGCAGCTTGTTCCTTCAAGATGAGTTGCAGCAGGACGTATATGTTGGGATGTGGATGAGTCAGCTGTTTTTTTTATCTTGTTGTGCCATCCCTCCAGGTGGTTTGTAGTTCTTGGTCCCTCTGTGGTGAAATGGTTCCATATGGTGCGATCGCTCTCCACCCAAGTCTCAGTTACATAGTCTTTAAACTTCTCCACAGCATCCCTTTCATCTTCGTTGTCCTCGAGGGCGAAGAACCATACATCCTCAATCCTTTCCAAAGGAACCAGTGGCAACACAGCTGCTCGACGAACTAAAGTTGTGAGAGAGCCATCCTCACGGTACTTCCCAGCCAGTCCACATGATTGTACCCTCCTCCAAATAGCCTGTGTAAAATGAAAGTAACATCCCTTAACATACACACGCGGAAACAGAGAAATCAGCGCATTCCTCGGTGCCACCTCAAAGTCCAGCATCACTCTGTTTGGGTGCAGATGTATAGCTCGCTCTCCGGCCTTTCGCATGAGCAGACTGAAGAACCGGTAATACGTGGCTTCTGTCTTGTTGGGGAGCAGTCCGTACACCAGCGGCATCATGGTACCATCGATCATGCAGTGCACTGTGTATATCTGGTAGAAATGGCTGGGGCATGAATAGAAGGTTCCATCCATAAACCACTCAGTTGCTTCTTCCAGTATCCTCAAGTTTCCGTCAGTGGCGAAGATAAGGATCCTGTCTTCTGTTCCATCGTCAGCCAGTAGGAAGCGGTCTCCAGTAGTAGACTCTGTCCACTGACCCTGCAGTTCCACGTCTGCGAGAGATTTCGGAAGCTTCTGATGAAGCTTGGCCCGTTGTCGATACAGCGACGACTTAGCCTCGTAGAATGTTGGCAGTTTTTGGACCACTTCTTCCGTGTAGTCGTCCCATTCTGCGGTTCTCAAACATGCTAGAGATTCGTCAAATATTGCAGGAATGGGATGAGCCGACTGCCGACATTTCTCTCGAATCTTTGCCATCACCTTCACAGCTGTGGTTCCTGCAGCATCTCTATCATGGTTATGTTCGCCGGCCATTTTCGTCAGTTGGTCATTGAAGGTATTGATTCGGGCTGGACATGATGCCTGGACGCAGTACCAGTAGGACCTTTCATTTTTCTTCGTCTTAAGTCGGAACATGTACTGGTTGTGTACTAGGGTTCTCCCTCCCCTCTTGTTCTCTATGAATTCCACTGCAACTAACGCGTTCGCCATGCTCAGTCGTATAATAATAAGATTTAGAAACTACAATCCAAGTATATATGCATATGTGGACATACTAAAATTGTTTTAACTCAAACATCATAAATAATTAAAGATCATCAAACGCAATAGCGACGACTTAAAAAGATTGCGGTATCGTTTATTTTGTCATCCTGCGATTGTATTATTAAAGTATTTACAAACAACTGTTATAATTGTGAATAACATGTTACATGATTTGTACAATACTTAATTATAAGTTTATTTTAATTTAAAGACCGACAAAAAAACAGACAAGTCGGTTGGTAAGTGTGAAATACTGTTTGCATTTAATAGGGCTAATTAACGACGTTTATGAACGACCGACTTCAAACATATATATAAAAACAGGCTGAGTAGGTAAGTGTGAAATACTGTTTGCTTATTTAACAGCCACATTAAAATCGGTGAGTTTAAGTATGAAGTACTATACATATTTGCCAAGATAAAACGCAATGGTATTTTTTTATTGTTGCACCGCAAGCATTTATCGGGGATTAACACCTTTACCTTACCTGGTCAAATTCCCACTTTGCCAACTCTGTTTTTGGTAGCAAAATATATAAAGTTGGCAAAGTGGGAACACCCCCTTGAAATGGTTGCATAATATGACATAACATATCTCATCCTGCCATGCAGTTACAATGTGCTGTTAACACTACACCCTCGGTGGTAAGGACAACCCATGGTCTGTGTGGCTCCTCGTTAACTCTCTGGGAAGGTTTCACCCTGGCTGTCAGGACTAGGTGTCTACTGTCTGACACCTTGTGGCAGTACACAGTCTCAACCAACCCTGACTCGAAGTAGTTAGAAGATCTATTTATTTTTATGCATAACAGAAGATCACACAAATACATAATCAATACAAAAAAAGAAAAGAAAAAAGATACTGTTATCCTGATGAAGGCGTTAGCCGAAACGTTTAAGTAATAACATAAATATTTTTTCCCAACATGTTAAATTTTTCCACATTGCATTATACAACATAATTCAAATTGGCAAAAATGTTAACAGAGATATCCACGACTTACCATCTCTTGAACCCCTTAATATTTTATCCAATATCAAAATTTTGATTTGGAATTATTTTTAATAATATCAATGTAACAAAACAATGTTTAAAATTCGTATAAATTTTTTCATGGATCCGAGAATACCCAATATTATTTCGGTTGGAATTAGATCTGTTGTAATACTAGAAAATTGGTACGAAAATGAATTTAATAAAATCATGTTTAAATTTGTTATATTTTTTGTCTAACTTTTTAAAAAAAAAAATTTGGATGGAAATAATGCTATTTGTCTGGTGTTGGAGTGGGAGTGGGGTTCGGAGATGGTTAGTCAACGGACTAAAGTAAAATAGATTTTTTTACAAAACGTTAAGATCTGTGACATAACATAAGCAGTATCAAAATAAATAACTAACCAGGTGTGTCGATCAAATTACGGTACATGGCTCCATAATCCATTGCAGGCCACTTCGTTGGGTCATCATTCCAGCTTCCCTACGGACATTCACTTAATCCAACTAATGCCAACTTTCTATCATGACGGAACCTCGTTTCCCCAGACAAAGTATCATAATATTAAAATGAGAGTTTCATTTAGAGTTTCATTTTCAACTGTAGAGTTGTGTTTTTCAGTGGTATTAAACACGAAACATTACTGGTAAGGATATATTCTAACAGATAATTAACCCCTTTAAATGTCCGGACCAGAAAATCCTTTGTTAAGCTGTCTCAACAAATATTCGGAATATATGGAAGGCATTGCATTCCTGGTGTTTATTTATATATAGAGAGGTCGATTTTTTTAATCTATTTTACTGAATATCGGTGTCCTGTGTTTCGACAATAAGATTTTTGGTTTTATCGGGACCAGTTTAATGCCTTTCATAGGAATTATTTGTTTATCATTTATCATGGTCACTCTTGTTTATCATTTAGCATAGTCACTCGATCAAAAGTAGTATTGTAAGAAAACCTTTAAGAAATGATCCATTCCCTCATTTTTATTATTATTATTGTTATTATTATTGCCTCTTCAACCAATCAAATGTTGGTATGCAAATGAAGCCAGAGTAAATTAATGCAATGCTTTATTTAAGACAGTTAGGATATTCCATTTTAAAATGGGAGTTTTGATGGAGCAGTTTGACTATATCTTTCTGCTTGATGTAGGTTTCTTTTTCAGTTTAAACATGCCCTCTAGGTATTCACATCTCTGATGAAAGGTAACACAGTAATGAAAATTTAACACTTCCATATCGATTTAGAAATGCTGCTTTGGCAATATATGATTTATGATTTTAAACTAAATTAGAAGCAGGTGTATGTCTGTTGTTAGACCACAATTTCCCCTTATTTGTGGAGAAGTTGTGCAGTTCTGGACACAATAATTGGGTATGTATACACGCAATTTTCGCTTGGTTACATATCAGTTGTCTTTTCTTGGAAAAAAAAAAGCAAGTGCATAATATTTAATGGGAGTTGGTATATTAGTTTTTTGTTGTTGTTGTTTTTCTTTTTTTCGTTTGTAAATTAAATCCGTTTTGTTATATAGTCTTTACATCTGTGCTGCATGTCTGGTCTTCACTTGGAAACATCCGTAAATCCTTCACATTACCTCCCATAATCTTGGTATTTATAAAATTTATTTGCTAACATTTCCAACTTTATCATAGTTTTTATCTTTTTTACATGTTACAATTGACAATTTTTTAGCTACGCCGAGTATCTTTTTTTAAAAGATATTTCTTGTTATTATTTTCGTTTCAGTTTCGTTTCGTTTCAAAAAGCGCGGGGATATGTAACATTTTAACCTCTAAGATAAAGAGTATCCATAGTTAATGAGACGCTTTACAGTCAATATCAAGCGTTTTATTGCAGAAAATTGATGAGCTGCCGAATAGTAATGTATTAAATATATATTTTACGTCATTTATACGAGTCTAACGATTATGACTTGTAATTTTAAAGCATAATATAATAAAAGTGAGGTATGATGTTTTCTTTTATCTTTTAAACTAGCTTACTTTCCCATTTCTGTAACTGATAATATTGTATTCTTATTTTAACGTCATATTTCACATTTCATGGGTTCATAATTTGGTCCAAATTTGGATTCACATGTCAGTCTTGAAGTTGAATGTTCTTAAGACAGCAGAGTCACATGGTTGTTTGTATGTGCTAGAAAGGAAGGGCTGAAAATCACTAACATGGTTTTGATCTGTTGATAAAGCAGCAAAAATGCTTTGGTGAGGTCAGTATTGAAAACGACTACCAAGAATGTTCAGAACATCAGTCTTCCCATGCGCAAAGTACTGGTCCAACCTAGAAACCATTTATAGCAGGCTTCTTTTTGGATGATGGTGAAGGTGGAGTCTCAGATTTTGCTCTACATTATAGAACAATAAATTGATGAATTTATTTACTTTTTTATTTTATTTTTAAAGTAGATCTGAATCTATGATTATCACAGTGTCAACTGAGTTTTGGAAGTTCCTTAACAACAGTGTACACGTTCATACAGAGAGTCCCTACAATTCTGGGTTTACATGGCAAATTTTGGGGTAAACAACCCTCTTCAGCAGAGCAAATGGGCATGCTGCATATTACAAGTAATTATAATTAATATACTGTGGTCACAGGGACTCAAAGTTGCGGGGCAAACATTTCGTACTTAGTGGTAACATTTAAAATAAGAAGGGAGGACACTGTTTTGAGACCAAATTTGGAAAAACCGTTAATAAGAAATTCAATTAAAAGGCCGGAAATAAATTCAGAAAATCCTAAACATAAATGAGAAAGTTTTTCTCTTGTAACGATAATATCATTAATTTATTGTTCCAATCGAGCTTGACAACAGCCGGGGAAACCTATTTTCGGTTTCTTTTAAAGTAAATATAAAGATAAGTTTTTATTGGGCAATCAAAATGTTAACAAAACTGACATTTCCTGGGAAAACTTCATGAAGTTACGGGGATCCAGAATAGCATAAACAACGCAATCGAAAATGGGCGCAATGTAATAATTGTCAGACAAAAAGGTACAGGGAAGTCATACCTGCTTACACAGTACATATGTATTTGATTTAGATATACTGACCAATGAGCGCTTACATTTTTATGCTCACCGAAGGTGACGCATATAGTCGCCGCTTCGTCCGTCCGTCCGTCCGTTCGTCCGTCACACTTTCCTTGTCCGGACTATTTCTCAGGAACTAACGGCTTGAATTCAACGAAACTTTATGGAAAGCTTTATTACCAAGAGGAGATGCGCATATCGTCAGCATGACCCGATTCCTAAATTTTTCACAGAGTTATGGCCCATTGACTTTTCGGCCTATAGTACATATTGCATGATTCTTGTCCGGGCTATTTCTCAGGAACTAATGGCTTGAATTCAACGAAACTTTATAGGAAGCTTTATTACCAAGAGGAGATGCGCATATCGTCAGCATGACCCGATTCCTAAATTTTTCACAGAGTTAAGGCCCCTTGACTTTTTGGCCTATAGTTCATATTGCATGATTCTTGTCCGGGCTATTTCTCAGAAATTAATGGCTTGAATTCAACGAAACTTTATGGGAAGCTTTATCACCAAGAGTAGATACGCATATCGTCGGCATGACCTGGTTCCTCAATTTTTCACAGAGTTATGGCCCATTGACTTTTCGGCCTATAGTACATATTGCATGATTCTTGTCCGGGCTATTTCTCAGGATCTAATGGCTTGAATTCAATGAAACTTTATGGGAAGCTTTATTACAAAGAGGAGATGCGCATATCGTCAGCATGACCCGATTCCTAAATTTTTCAAAGAGTTAAGGCCTCTTTTTGGCCTATAGTACATATTGCATGATTCTTGTCCGGGCTATTTCTCAGGAACTAATGGCTTGAATTCAACAAAACTTTATGGGAAGCTTTATCACCAAGAGTAGATACGCATATCGTCGGCGTGACCTGGTTCCTCAATTTTTCACAGAGTTAAGGCCCCTTGACTTTTTGGCCTATAGTTCATGTTGCATGATTCTTGTCCGGGCTATTTCTCTGGAACTAATGGCTTGAATTCAATGAAACTTTATGGGAAGCTTTAATACCAAGAGTAGATACGCATATCGTCGACGTGACCTGGTTCCTCAATTTTTAAGAGAGTTATGGCCCCTACTACCATGTTGTTGACTAATATTCATGTCATTTGCCTAATTTAACAGGAGATATCATTTAAACAAAACCCAACAAAATTCAGTATGCTAGTAATGTCAGTCATAATCATGTCAGCTAATTGTTGTTAAGGCCATTATACACTATTTCAAATATCCAGTCATATGTCAAGAGTGTTGGTTAACCTCATTGATATGAGCACACATTGAAATGTGTGACTTAATTTTAAGTAGTATAAAAACTTAAAAAAAATCAATGAAAGATCTGATGAGTAACACGTATTATCATATTAAATAGTAAACTGTTACTAAGTCTCCAAATTAGAGTTGGTAAAACATCTTATCTGATGAGGAGAATAGATATGATTTAAGAATGGGGATTTCAACATATCCTCCCACCCATTGACCAAGGCCTTATTTGTAACAATGACGTTCTTCGGGGAGCATCTGTCAGTTCTACTGACTTTCTTGTATTAATAAGAAACCGGAAGTAGCCGGTCCCGGCTGTTGTCGAGCTCGATTGGGACATTAAAAACTCTTGTTAGTCGTTTATAAGAGTAAAAACAACACGGAAAACGACATGATTCTATATTTCTATTCATTTCAAATGTATATGAACCATTTTGTTGATCGTTATTTGCCGAAAATGCGATATTCATAAAATAGCCGAAAATAGTGTCCTCCCTTCCTATTTTTAATGCTACCATTAAGTACGAAATGATCCGCCCCATGCAACTTCGAGCCCCTGTGACTGTGGTTGCCCATCCAGACACGTGGATTTTCTCTGGGCTCTCTGAATTCTACCCACAATTATGACCACATATGCTGCCACAAGAGCCTTCAAGAATCATTAATATAAATTGTGATAACTTGTTTCGTAATCAGTGTAAAATAAATTAAGTTTAATACCTAATATACATAAGGAGGAGAAGAGAGGATTGAAAGTGTATACAGTATGAGTGGGCTGTAATAGATTAACGCATGTTTATTTCATATACATGTCATTGGGAAAAAGGTGTTTGCAAGTTTTAATTATCCTGTCTTGGCAGTTGGCTAGAACAAAGCTTGAAAATGAACCTGTGGACGTATTTAAAAAAGCTTGCCTATTGCGTTAAAGAAGCTTGTTCACAGATGGTCATTGACTAAGAATTTAATTTAAACTAAATGTGTGTATTATGTTTATCAATACCTATCCATGACTGTAAAAATAATGGGTGTTTTCCCCTTCACAGGCAATACCATCACAGATGATATTGAAACTATATTTAGAATTATAAAACCTTTATTTAGTTTTACTATTTTCATTTGGCTGAACACATTCACTTTTTGTGCATGCACAAACTTCATAGTGCCATTATTAAAAAATGTTTGTAGTGCTCTGACCTTGAATTCCAGGGTAGGTAGGTAATTTTTTTAAAATTTTAAATAATAAAAAATTTAACCAAAAGTGTGTTTTTTTTCTACAGAATAAGTATAAAAATATATATAAAAAAATTCAACTCAAACACCTAAAAAACAATTTGAGTAGGGGCCATTATAATGGGTAGGTAGGAGCACTACAAACGAAAATATTTTTAATTGCGGCCTAGGCTGAACTTTCGAAATCGCTACCCTAAGGCTGAACTAAAGAAGACGCCATTGTGTATTATTGTGGAACGAGTCACTACAAGCATTTGCTTTGGGATACCATATTCTATATTTAACTGATTTTGCAAAAGTTTCTACACTTACAGAGTTAATTTGTCAGGAAACAAAGACTCCACCAACATATGTGAGGGAGAGGAAAATGTTTTGTTTTTGTTTTTGTTTTTTTAATTTCTACAAGGATCTATTTAATACTGTCTATGTACAGAGACACTGTTTCTACCGATCATCTGTGAATGAGCTGCTCTAAAGATTTTTTTTTATGATTTTCTGCATGATATACCTGCAGGTTCCTGTGAAGGATCTCAAACTTGGAGAAAATGGCGAGGCCAAAAGAAAAGTCCAGTATGGCCTTTCAGCAGAAGTGTGAAGCAGCTGAAGACAAACTGAAGAAATACCAAGCTGAGAGGCTGTCAAATGATTGTGAAAGGTATCTCACTGATCAGGGCTCAAATTTAATATTTTTTCCCACTCGCAAACAAATGCGAGTGGTTTAAAACATAACTGGCAAACTTTTTTTTCTACTCGCATTTTCCTTAAAATGCAAGTGTTAATTTTGAGCCCAGACTCTATTTTAAGTTTGTCAAGCAATTCCTTCTCCCATTTCTTCAGTCTTTATCGCCATAGCGTTAGATCTTTGTGCTTTCTTCGGTTTGTCGATTTCAGATTCTGTGCAAAGTTCATTGACATCACAAGATGTAATAAAAAACTGGATATCTTTCATTTTGACATTGTTTAAATGATGATCGAAATTAGCATCAGACGCGTTTCCTTTGCAAACCGGGACTAGTGTAAAAAAGGCTTTCATGGTCATTACGGGGGTGTAGATAACTTTTATTGATTGAAATGAAATGTATATTGTAATTTTAAACTTTAATAATTAGAATCATAATTAGAAAATAAAGCGGTATCAAGTATCAATATTTATTAGGGGAAATATTAATTGAAAACAGAAGATGTTTTAACATATATGTGTTCGTGTGTTGTGTAACGTAGTCTCACATTTGATACTAATCATACAACAATTAAATGGTGTAAATTTTGCTTTTGATATTAAACACAAGCTAGGATTGTTTAGTTTTGATGATGTTATTGATTATCTTATTAAAATTCTCATTTAGACATGTTTAAGAAAATGTTTAAGCTAAATTTTCACTCGCAAAAAATGCTAGTGGTTTAAAACATAACTCGCAAATTTCATTTTCTGCTCGCATTTTGCCGAAATGCAAGTGTTAATTTTGAGCCCTGCTGATATAAGTATACTAAAAGGTGCAGGGATTTCCCTTGACCCTAAATTTTCATTGGGGTGGGGATGGGAGGTACCTGTTGTTTGCATTTTGGAAGCCTTCCTGAGACTTTTGGGAGTCCCTATTTTCCAAGTTATCACTCCACAGGCAAACATTTTCTCATTTATTTTTAGCTATTTTAACCACTGCTGATACATGTAGCTTGCAGCAAAGAACTTGTGCTAGCTTGATCCATTTGGTTAAGTGCAGCAAAAGAAATGATAAATCTTTTAAAAAAAAATGTTAACCTTATTTTTTTTTTGCTCAGTATCTGGCTATCTGCATTATTGCTAAGGGCATTTTATCAATTTAAAATTGAAAATGGGAACAGGTGCAGTAAAAATATTTCACAGAGCTTTAAGTTATAATGTTATATCAGCCCATATTTACGCATCCCGGGTAAAAAGAGGATGAAGTTTATGTGTCCACGTCCAAAATATTATATCCGGGAAATCCCTCAAGGGTTAGTCTCAACTTTCATTGTTTCATTTTTAACCCTTTCCCTCATATAGACTCATTTTGACGCCCTCAATAGGAATGACATCCATGATTCAGCCTGATCTGCAGAAAACCACACTTAAACCTTACCAAATTTAATTACAAAATCCTCATTTCCAGACCACTGAGGAGCAGCGAACAGCATAAAACCTGATCAACCTGCGAGTTACTCGCAGGCTGATCTGGTTTTATGCTCCTCGCATAGGTCTTTTCATGGTGTCCTCTATGAGGGAAAGGGTTAACAGATCATAGTAGTCAATTTTCAACTTTTTCAGCTTTACCCTGAGTACCCTGGAAGTAGGTTTTCTATTTTAACAGGGACACACTAAGGTCCTTCACTTATAACTATAGCATATGAGGGTAGATCCAGGAAATTTTGGTCTGGTGTAAGGATAATTTGATTTGACTGTGCAGGGTCTTCAATGCATTTTAGTTGAGATGCAGGGGCCCTGTCAGTGGGATATTTTGGTGATGTTTTCTATCCTTGGCAATGACATACCAAAGTTATAAAAATGGTAGTGGTATAGTTCCCTTGTTTGGCACTCAGCATATCAGTGTAGTTCCAGGACTGATTGGCCAATTGTCAGGGTAAAGTGACTGGATGTGGTATCATGCCACATGTCTGTGGCATGATTCTGCTGTGTGGCAGCACTATATCTGTCTCAAGTAGACATAGTCTCCAAAATGACTGAGATACTGTTGGTGGGATGCTAAATCCAACAGACAAACAAATAACAGTAATTTTTACCAAACTCTGTTGTCTGACAGTCATGAAAAATATTTATTCCAAGAAAGGAGCCACACAAGGACTCTGGTTGTGGTATAATGCCACTTGTCTCTGGTTGTGGTATTATACCACTTGTCTCTAGTTGTGGACTAATGCCACTTGTCTCTAGTTGTGGTATAATGCCACTTGTCTCTAGTTGTGGTATAATGCCACTTGTCTCTGGTTGTGGTATAATGCCACTTGTCTCTAGTTGTGGTATAATGCCACTTGTCTCTGGTTGTGGTATAATGCCACTTGTCTCTAGTTGTGGTATAACGCCACTTGTCTCTGGTTGTGGTATAATGCCACTTGTCTCTTTATGTGGTATAACACCACTTGTCTCTTGTTGTTGTATATTGCCACTTGTCTCTGGTTGTGGTATAATGCCACTTGTCTCTGGTTGTGGTATAATGTCACCTGTCCCTGTTTGTGGTATAATGCCACTTGTTTCTGGTTATGGTATAATGCCACTTGTATCTAGTTGTGGTATAATGCCACTTGTCTCTGGTTGTGGTATAATGCCACTTGTCTCTTTATGTGGTATAACACCACTTGTCTCTTGTTCTCTTGTTGTTGTATATTGCCACTTGTCTCTGGTTGTGGTATAATGCCACTTGTCTCTGGTTGTGGTATAATGTCACCTGTCCCTGTTTGTGGTATAATGCCACTTGTTTCTGGTTATGGTACAATGCCACATGTCTCTGGTTGTGGTATAATGCCACTTGTCTCTTTATGTGGTATAATGCCGCTTGTCTCTGGTTGTGGTATAATGCCACTTGTCTCTAGTTGTTATATAATGCCACTTGTCTCTAGTTGTGGTATAATGCCATTTGTCTCTAGTTGTGGTATAATGCCACTTGTGGCTGGTTCTGGTATAATGCCACTTGTCTCTGGTTGTGGTATAAAACCATTTGGTCTCTGGATGTGGTATAATGCCACTTGTCTCTCTAATTGTGGTACAATGCCACTTGTCTCTAGTTGTGGTATAATGCCACTTGTCTCTGGTTGTGATATAATGCCACTTGTTTCTGGTTGTGGTATAATGCCACTTGTTTCTGGTTGTGGTATAATGCCACTTGTTTCTGGTTGTGGTATAATGCCACTTGTCTATGCGTCAATACTGCTATGAAGTACCATTATGCCTGTTTAATGCATACTAAAAACAGTTAAATCATCAAATGAATCAAATACTATCCCTCTAAGGAAACACACAAACAATAATTTTAGTCTCCTACAGGTGTTACCGTCTGGATGTCCAGAAATCTGGATCCCGCGATAACTTAAAAATCATTTAAGATAATACTTTGAAAATTGGTATATGAATAGATGGTGGTATGGAGATTCTGCACATTACTTTGTTTTGTTTTTCTTGGACCAAAATTCTGGTTGCTATGGTAATGGAAAATTATGCACCTCACCAGGAGGGGACTCATGGGTTGTGTGCACCACCGCTTACTTGTTTCTTCTCTTTTTCATGCATATCATTAATTACTTTGAATGGAATGAAAATGGTATTAAATAAGATGATATTGATTTATGGTTGTAAAATAAAATTAATTAATTGATGTGTTAATTAGGAATATATTTTAGATTTAAATTTGAAAATTTAACTTTATTTATAACTAATTAGCATATTGCATTAAAAGTAAAAATGAAAATTAAATCATTGGTAACGCTTGTTTATGTAATTTCTCATTGGGGATAATTGTGTTTTTGCAGGATGTTTACAGAGGAGTTGCATTCAGATTTTTCCATTGACCTAGCAGATAGAAAGCTGAATCTTCATACGTTTATGATCAAGGCCAGGTAATGCAGGGTTTGAATTTAGCCATATTTTGCACTTGCTTTTTTTAGCAAGTAGTAATTTATTTAACTTGCTAAATGAAAAATCAACTTGCAATTTTTTAAATATTTTACTTGTAAAGATTCAAATGTCAGTTTTAACAACACAGTGCAGAACTTTGAACCATACCATACAGTAAAAACAAACTGAGCATGTAATTTTAGTTTCTGGCCCCGTATGGCAGGGTGGTGGGTCTTCTCTCTCTCCAGACACCCACCATCTTGTAACTGCAGGCTTTGGATCATAGTTCTTGAACTCAACATTAGCTACTCTATTTCCACTCGCAAAAAAGAGCAAATACTTGAAATTGTAACTCACATGTATAAATTTATAAATAAAAGTGTGCAAGCTTAAATTCGAACCTTTGTTATGGGGATTGGGTTGGCCACTTGGTTTTACATGTACAGTACATATCAAGTTGAACTCAGTGATTTTTTTACCCCTGGATGCAATGTTTTTATTTTAGTGCATGGGATGCATAAAATATATGAAAACTGCTATTAAAATTAAAGTAGGATGCATACTTTTCATTTTGGGACTTAAAATTCTTTAGCTTAGCGAGTCATTGGACTCGGTCAGCAGAAATTGTAGAAAAATCACTGCATATACAGTCGAAACTCGTTATCTCGACATTTAGGAAATCACCATTTTTATGTCGAGATATGAGTAGATCTATATAATTGTAAACATGCAGTTATATCTTGGTAATTCAAAATGCAAGGGATCTTCAATTTAGTTCAAATAAAGCATAGTTTCAAATAACCAAATTCAAAGACCTAAAACCAAAAAATACGCTACCCAGCTAGATATCGTTAATTCTCGGCGCAAAGTCTCGTAGGTGCATGTTAGAATGAGCGTAATTATTCAACTCTAAAACATACTCAGCCTTTAAATGGGCTTAGGTATGTGTGTTATTTTACTTTCACTTTATACTGACATCATTCCTGAATTAGGAAAGCTTATTGCACCACAATTGGACTACAAGTAAAAGATTTTGTTAAAAATCTTGAAACACTTGTGTCTATAGAGGCTACCATAATATTCTACCAAGAAAATGCATTCACTTTTTAAACATTATTTAAAGATTATCTGGTAACCAATGTATTGCTGACATTAAATGCTGTTTAAATGATAAAAATGTTTTTAAAAATGAAGTCATTTTGCATGGTCTCAGCGAGATTTCGATATATCGTGAGAATTCCTTGATATGCTTAAATCTAAGTAGCTCATCTCTTGGTTTTAGGTCTTTGCCCAAATAAAAACAAACACTGAGCAGTGATTGTTTCCCTTGAATTGTGAATGGGTCCAGTACCCCTTTGCTGTGAAATATTCATGTTTTTCTCAAAATTGTAAAAAAAAGTAGCGGGGTTTCTGTTGATATTGTGAGGATTCTGGCGTCCTTAGATAATACTAAAGGCACACAAGGTTCATAGCAACGAACTAAAACCGCTATGACATTTGTTCATACATCATTCAAATACGATTAACATGCAATCAAATCTTGATTTTCCTAAAATTTGGATACCTAGGATATCGGTTGACTATAACCGTCTCCTTTTTCAAAGTTAATGATAGTACATCTTCTCAAGCTTTATGTTTTTCGTCCTAGTTATTCTATACAGGTTAATATGGAAGTATGCCATAGAAAAAAATGTTGTTTGCTTATTGTGGTTTAAAAAATGATATTCGTTTAAATGTAACAAAATCTTCCATTTGACCAGAAGAATGGTGGGTAGGTCAATGGTACAGCAATTCTAGATAGTATAATACATAATTCAGACTGTGATAAGACGTACGTTATATCAAAATACAGATAGGATGTTAGAAGTATTCATTAAAAAGTATGTCACTCAACATCATCCTAAATAGATTGTCCTTTAAATAGGGCATTGATATTGAAGTTCTTTTTGACGATAGCTCATCATTCACATACAAAGAAAGAATACTTAAAACATGGTGCATCCAAAGTCATTCCAGGGCAGCTCTTAATCAATAAATTAAAAAATGCTTAAATCGATTTTTATCCCTTCAATGCTCGTTATTAAGTTGTTGTTGTTTGCACATGAAACAGCTGATGATATTGATAATTTTCATTGGATCCAGTATCAAAGGCAGTGGAATGACAAATTTATACGTTTGCTATTGTTTTCATTCTGCACCTACCGCTTACAAAACAGAAAAACAACAACAACAAAAATCCACGCTTGCAAAAAAAAAAAAAAAAAATTCGTTAACAAACTCAGCAATGGCGCTTGAAGTTCGTTTGTCCCATATCTATACCATCGACAGTGCCCTTTTTTAGCAAGCACTTGACGAAAACATTTTGTATATAACGACCCAAATAGCAATACTAGCGTTTACGTTTTATCTAGCTTATATAGGTATTCATTACGAAACCACATCCCAACTCTAGCATTCAGTATACCAATGTCAGTATGTTGGTTCGAGTCCGGGTTTCGTCACGAGGAAGCCTCCTGGCTGATTTGCGGAAGCAGCGGAATTACCCGAACGCCTCTTTGCGCTCGGTTCATTTATAGACGATATCCGGCAGACACATAAATGGGGTTTTCCATGTAGATACAAACAAGGTGTTCATGCAATGTTGCTGAAAAGCATGGGGCACAATAGTGATTTCATTGTCATTCTTCGTAGACTGACGGTCAAAATGTGAGCCGGTAACGGTACATGTGGCCAGGGTCTCTCTATATACATTACAGTATTAAGAGGTCCTTATGGAACTTGGAAAAATGTGTATTTTATTCCGGGATAAGTCTATCGGTAGAATGTGAGGATTGTGTGTGATGGCTATCGTAAACTAAAATATGGAAACGATTCGTGTTATGTAATAAATTACCACAACTAAAACCATCTAACCGATTACTGATATAGAAATGATAAACAGAACAATTATAGTCTGATAACATAAAGCAAACATTCTAATCATGAAAAACCATTCGAATATTCGGAACGGTAGTAAATACTCAAATAATCGCTGCCATCCCATAGAAGTAAAATTAAACGTTAAAACTGTGTGTTTGTAGATCACAAATAAAATAGGACAGAGTGTTAGCATAACTGAAATGTGATACTTTTGCTGTAAACAAAATTTCGACCCGATAACTTGTAGGTCAAGCTGTCCTTGAGGTAGATCTACATGGCTGCTTTTCAGAACGCAAATATGATCTCAGATGATGATTGCAACTGTGGTCGTAGTTTGTTATATATTTAGATATTACAACTGTGGTTGTAGTTTGTTTATATTTAGATATTTCAAAGCGACACGGCTATTGAGTCTTTGAGTGTAGCCTCGTCAAGAAGCAATTACATGCATGACGATGAGTCTAATATCCAACCATCTATAGTTCTTAAACTTAAGATCCAGTGTCTGAGTCTATATATTTGTTAGGTCATGGCCTTATTAAGGAGAACGTATGTACTCGTTCGAATATTAAACAACAACAAGGATGCTTTATACAGTGGCCACGCGATTCCTCAATGTGGCGATTCATTGAATACCGGCGATGGCTCGAGCTACAAGCCCGGTCCCTTGATTTAGCCCTTCTTATTCTAAATAAATTTATGGGCGATTCTTCAAACATGCGATTTTGGATTCCTCGAGCTCCGTCCTTCATTCCTAGATAGTATATCCTATATTATTTCTATGCGATTTTCGAAGTCGATATCAAAATCTTCTTATATCTCCCTGACAACAAGAACAAGAAGAACAAGAACAAGAACAAAACTTTTATTCACCCAGGTATTACATTAATACAACATGGGGTTTTACATAGGTTATACACACACATATATATATAATATTTGTTAATAATTTCCGGTCTTATTTAATAAGATTAAGTTCATTTGTAGCATAGATCAATTTGTTAGGCATTTTTCAATTATTTAAAGCAGACGTGCTGTGTTCAGAGTGGGGGGATTACATCTTTGAATTTATAAATAAATACAAGAAAGACATTGTTTATTTTCAACACACACACACACACACACACACACACACACTTAAACCTAGCATGATCAATTTATGTAACGTTATAATGACAACAACAACAAAAAAAAATAGATAAATACATGTGCTGGCAAATATTAATGTCAACAAAATAACCTTTGGATAAATAATTTCTTTGTTAAGTGTTTTCAGCTATAAAACATAAAACAAGCAGTTATTCCTATTGTATATATACAGTCTCTGCATCATACTTTACACAAATAAAGACAAGTGAACAATAACATTAAAGAGCGACAAAAGCATGCTTTTCTTACAGATTTAGATAGTAACAAATATGTAAAGTCACTATGATAATAGTTACTTATGAGAGAGAGAGAGAGACCACCTATGACCACCTGTAATTAACACCTTGGTCGAGATGGGTTTTTTTTTTTTTTGGTTTTCACACATTGTCAAACCATCCTTAGAGTACATCGGTGAATCGTTATATCAACACGACCATGTAGAAATTATTTTCGCACCTACTGATCATGTAACAAACTGTGATTGGTCTGCATGATTAATTATTTGTCATTAAAGGAGCCGATTTTGATTGAGTGTTGTTCTTTTTCTCTGAAATCATTAATTTGAAAAACAACGGTATAAGTGTTTCTTACAAGAATGTAAAAAAATACGCAACGCCACCATATACACAAACTAAAACAAAGGGTTTCAATCATATTATCGGTTAAAAAAGAATTTATTTCTGACTTAATTCTCACATTGAAAGCTATGATCGTGTTATTTTTGTATTTTAAAACATATATTATGTTTATAAAGTATTATTAAAGGCTAAACTTAACAAAATAATTAATGAAAAGACGACGTTAAGGTATCAACAAATGTAAATGTATTGAATTTTGACACATAAATGATTCCTCGAAACCGGCGATTCTTCGAGTTTTTTTCAGATCCCGTCCGACCTCGAGAAATCGCGTGACCACTGTAGTGCTTCATATGACCTGATATACAATTGGAATGATGATAACATGTCATGAAATTAATACATTTAAAGCCAAATGATGCGGGTATGTAATCAAGGAATTATGAATATAAATGATATTAGCAAAGAACAATAGGAGTTGTCCGTAAGACAGCGCACTAGACTATTTCAAAGCTTATTATTGACGCTTTACTTTATTCAAAATGTTTAAGTTTAAAAGGGGTCATATTTTACTAAATTAAAATCACTTAATCTCATTACAGGCGGATCTTCTTCAATCTTTCAAAGAATGTATATATCGGGATTTTGTTTGGCATTTTTCCTTTTATTGTCCGAAATTAGAAACTTTCAAGGGAATGTGGTCAAACTAATTTTCGAGCCCTGCCCTCTGATCACTCTACATATATTTGAGTGAAGTAAAATTTCAAAATATTCTAGACACATGACACCATGCATAATCGGACGATGACATAGCACATGTAAAATGAATATTCAGCTGATCTCGTTAAACTGATTTACAAAGCAGAAAGCCCTATCGTTTGTTCGGGACAAACGGAATCGAGTTATTCTTCTTCTTCTTATTATTATTATTCTTTTTTTTCTTCATCTTATATTTGTGTTAATTTCGAGGTGTTGCCATTGACTCAGAACAATGAAAATTTTATGGCATATATTTCAAACCATGAGCTTTCGGATGCAATGAATTTCATATTCATATTGACGTCATCAAATTTTCACAGAATGTGTATGTTAGGGTCTAGTTATGCATCCCGATGTCAGATTTTCCAAATTCGAAAAGGCAAAGGTTTTATGGCGAATCCAAGATTCGAACTATTGACGTCAAATTTCAAATACGTATAAAATCACTTCCAGATGAGTTAGAAAGCTGATATTTGGACAGTGTATAAGTCTCCTAGTGGGCTTTACTGTGAAGATGATCGTAATTTGACGTTATATGACGTCATAATATCAAAAGTAATTTCTGATATATATGCGTTAATTTAAATATGTTGTTAACTTCCCAGGACCATGGAAATCTAATGGTATATACATCAATCCATGCGCTTTAGAATGCAATGTACTTCATATTAATGTGACGTCATATCACATCAGATTTGACGTCAGGACAAAAAGGTTTTACGCGGTTTACAGCCATTATTTTTGGACCGATTTTCATCAAAATTTCACAGAATGTATATGTAACGCTCAAGTTGTGTATCCCGGGTCCCGCTTTACAAATTCGAAAAGACAATGGTTCTATGGCGAATCCAAGTTTCGAACCATTGACGTCAGATTTCAAATACATATAAAATCACTTCCAGATGATTCAGAAAGTTGATATTTGGACTGAATATTAGTCTTTAAGGCTTATTTATATTCTGTGAGGATTAACGTCATTTGACGTCATAAGGTCTAAAAGAATGATAATATATCTACGCGTTAATTTCTATATGTTGCAAAAGTTGCAAGGAGCATGAAAAAATTACTTGATATATTTAAGATACTTAATATTTCATTTCATCGATTTTCTTATGCCTATGACGTCATATGACATCAAACTTGACGTTGTCTACACAAGCTTGTACGCGGTCTACAGCCATTATTACAGGATGGAATTCGAATTGTAAGCGTTTTAAATAAATTTGATTTGTAACATAGATTTTAAAAATAGTCCAAGTTAAATAAATCGATATAAAAAATGATTTTCAGTTACTATTGCCATATCCTCCAAGTTAAACGGTTTATTTTTCAAGGTTTATTTAAGTTATGGCCATAAAAAAGCAAGTTAAAGGCTGGAATTTCATATCCTTTTTTTTTTTTAAACCCCTTGAATTAAATCTAGTTTTCTTTTTAATTCTGTCACACGATACCGGACTTAAATTGTTGTCACATGAGTCTAGAGGATGCTCACTTGATCCCATGAACTTTCACATTACTCACTACCGCTGATAGTCACATAATAACAGTGATTCCCCACATCACATGACCAGTCACATGACATGCAACAGCCCTGTGTTCAGTTACTGTTAACACTCATAACATGAGTATTCACACCCCACCTTCATATCATAGTGTATAGAATACAAGTAGGGAACCACCTTCATATTATAGTGTATAGAATACAAGCAGGGAACCACCTTCATATCATAGTGTATAGAATGCAATCAGGGAACCACCTTCATATCATAGTGTATAGAATGCAAGCAGGGAACCACCTTCATATCATAGTGTAAAGAATGCAAGCAGGGAACCACCTTCATATCATAGTGTATAGAATGTAAGCAGGGAACCACCTTCATATCATAGTGTATAGAATGCAAGCAGGGAACCACCTTCATATCATAGTGTATAGAATGCAAGCAGGGAACCACCTTCATATCATAGTGTATAGAATGCAAGCAGGGAACCACCTTCATATCATAGTGTATAGAATGCAATCAGGGAACCACCTTCATATCATAGTGTATAGAATGCAATCAGGGAACCACCTTCATATCATAGTGTATAGAATGCAAGCAGGGAACCACCTTCATATCATAGTGTATAGAATGTAAGCAGGGAACCACCTTCATATCATAGTGTATAAAATACAAGCAGGGAACCACCTTCATATCATAGTGTATAGATTGTAAGCAGGGAACCAACTCCATATCATAGTGTATAGAATGCAAGCAGGGAACCACCTTCATATTATAGTGTATGGAATGTAAGCAGGGAACCAACTTCATATCGTAGTATATAGAATACAAGCAGGGAACCAACTTCATATCATAGTGTATGGAATGCAAGCAGGGAACCAACTTCATATCGTAGTATATAGAATACAAGCAGGGAACCAACTTCATATCATAGTGTATGGAATGCAAGCAGGGAACCAACTTCATATCGTAGTGTATAGAATACAAGCAGGGAACCAACTTCATATCATAGTGTAGAATGCAATCAGGGAACCACCTTCATATCATAGTGTATAGAATGCAATCAGGGAACCACCTTCATATCATAGTGTATAGAATGCAAGCAGGGAACCACCTTCATATCATAGTGTATAGAATGCAATCAGGGAACCACCTTCATATCATAGTGTATAGAATGCAAGCAGGGAACCACCTTCATATCATAGTGTATAGAATGCAAGCAGGGAACCACCTTCATATCATAGTGTATAGAATGCAATCAGGGAACCACCTTCATATCATAGTGTATAGAATGTAAGCAGGGAACCACCTTCATATCATAGTGTATAGAATGTAAGCAGGGAACCACCTACATATCATAGTGTATAGAATGCAAGCAGGGAACCACCTTCATATCATAGTGTATAGAATGTAAGCAGGGAACCACCTTCATATCATAGTCTATAGAATGCAATCAGGGAACCACCTTCATATCATAGTGTATAGAATGTAAGAATGCAATCAGGGAACTGTTATATCAAGACGACCGAAGACCTTCGTGATTACAACACTTTATTTACATAGCACATCTATATGGTAGCATGGCTAAACAGAGACTAACTAGTCTACAACAATGGTATATATATATATCTTATACATAATACAATAACAGTAACTCATGTTAGTGTAAGCAGTAAGCACGACATTGTTGTCTCCCTTGACTCATAACAAGGCTTATACAACACCCCTTTTCTAAAGTTCTAAACATTAGTTTAGATGAACTCTGTATTCTTATGAAACATTATTTTTGTATCACAAGCATAATTAACTTTATCTTTTTATGTGCCCGCTGAAACACTGAAACACAACTGAAATGTCACAAGCAGATAACAATGTTAGAGAGTTTATCTTCAAAGTAATTATGTACGCAATTATAAGTTAAGACGATCTGGGGGTTGGGAAACTCTCCCAGATCTTGTCACATAAACATTCTGTGAACTATCAGGGTTAGCACAGTTCGGACTCTGAGACCCTTGTGAGTCTGAATTAGAGGTAGACACTGACAGCTGGTCTGATAAGGAAGGAATGTCAATATCCTTGTGAACATTCACCTGTTTATTTAATTTCACCAAATGTCTACGGTTTCTTGAGATTGTACTTTTTGGAGTTTCTATTACAAAGGATCTTGGTCGCGAATGCTGGCTTATAATCTTCCCCTGTGAATCCATCTTTTATGTACACCCCATCTCCTTTTCTAAGTGGGGGAAGGTACCGAGAACGCTTAGACCTGTCAAAATTTTTCTTTGAGTATGTACGGTAACTCTCCTCCTTTTGTCTTAACAGATTAGAGTTAATCTGTTTCGACTGGAGCTTTAGTGGGGACTGTGGAAGTGTGCTTTTTATCTGTCGCCCAAACAATAATTGACTTGGTGATAGCCCATTTTGTAATGGTGTAGCTCTATAAGTCAACATGGCTAGGTAAAGATCATTGCATGAATTTAACAGACGTTTAACAGTCTGTACTGCGCGTTCTGCCTCTGAGTTCCCCATTGGGTACTTTGGGCTTGAGGTTATGTGTTCAATACCATAATCAGAGCAAAACTTGTTGAAAGTATCTGAAGCATACTGAGGACCCCCATCTGTGACTATAGTATCACACAGACCGTGACGAGATAGTATAGATTTGAAATGCCCTACAACTGCAGCCGATGAAAGCGAACTGAGTTTTGCTAACTCAATATAGCGCGAATAATAATCTATTACAAGCAAGTACGTTGAACCATGCCAGTAAAACAAATCAGAACCTAATTTTGACCAACATCTTTCTGGGAAAGGTGTTGCTATCATTGGCTCTTTTTTCTCATTTTGCATTTTTGAGCAAATGTCACACGCCTTCACAAGATTTTCAATGTCGGAATTTATTCCGAGCCACCAAACTGATTCCTTTGCCCTTAACCTGCACTTGGTAATACCCTGATGTGCCTCATGTAACCTAGACAGAATCTCTGTCTTCATTTCTGCGGGGATAATCAGTCTGTCATTTCTCATTAACAGGTCATTATTCAGAGTAATTTCTGACTGAAACTTCCAATAGAGTTTTGAAACTTCACAAAGTTTCGAATCAGGCCACCCATTTTGGGTAAAGTCTATCAACCTTTTGCAGACATAATCTGACTTTTGCTTTGACCTTATTTCCTGTAGCCTTCTGTCTGTAGCAGGCAAGGCTTGTACAACTGAATCAACAAACATCTCAGTTTCTGTGCAATTTTGTCTATCTTCAAATGTCAAACTGTCACTTACTGGGTTTCTGCTAAGCAAGTCTGGTATAATTAATTGTTTACCAGGAACATGTCTAATTGTGTATGAGAATCGCATTAATCTCAGTCCGAACCGCTGAATTCGAACAGGTAGCTCACTTAAGTCTTTTTGACCAAGGAGAGGTACCAAGGGTTTGTGATCAGTCACAATATTGAAATGTTTACCTATCAATAAGTCTTTGTGCTTTTCGCATCCATATGTAACCCCGAGGGCTTCTTTCTCTATGGTTGAATACCTCTGTTCAGTAGGTGTCAATGACCTTGAAGCATATGAAACTGGCTTCAGCTCCCCATCGTCCTGTTTTTGAAGTACTACATTTCCAGTAGCACAACCAGAACTGTCAGTCATCAGAGTTGTCTCTCTGTTTGGATCATAAAGCGCCAATACAGGAGCTTCAGTCAAAACACGCTTTATCTTTTCAAAAGCAACTTGTTGGTCATTTCCCCAATAAAAATTGTTTTTACTGCTTAGTAAATCTCGTATGGGCTTGGAATATTCAGCTAGAAGTGGAGAGAATTTTCCTAGCTGCGTCACCATACCCATAAAACTGCGCACAGTATGTGCGTTTGTCGGGGGAGGTAAGTCTCGTATGGCCTTGACCTTGTCTGGGTCTGCAGAGATACCATCTTGACCTACTACATGTCCCACAAATTTGACCTGTGTTTTCTTGAACACACACTTAACTGGGTTGAGGGTCAGATTGGCATTTTCAAGCCTAGTCAGGACAGTCTCAAGTCTTGAGTCATGCTCTTCACTTGTCCGTCCGTAAACAAGTACGTCGTCAGTCTGGCACAGAACTCCTTCTATGCCTTCTAAGATCTGCGACATTCGTTTTTGAAAGTACTCAGAACTACTACCGAGCCCCATAGGCAGTCTTTTGAACGCAAACCTACCAAATGGCGTTATGAATGTTGTGAGTAATTGACTCTCAGGTGCAAGATTTACCTGCCAAAATCCACTATTTGCATCTAACTTGCTAAAATACTTTGCCCCTGCAAGTTGCCCCAAACTTTGGTCTATAACAGGTAAGGGATAGTTTTCACGGCGAACACTCTTGTTTAACTTTGTGAGGTCAACGCATATTCTCACATTACCGTCTGTTTTGGGTACGCAAACTATACCTGCACACCAGTCAGTACTTTGATCAACCTTAAATATGACCCCTGACTTTTCCATTCTTTCAAGTTCAGTTTTAACCTTTGGAAGCAATGGAATTGGTACGCGTCTTGGCACGGCTAAAGCATAAGGTTTGGCTCCCTCATTTAGTGAAATACGGTACGCTCCGTCTAACTGACCTAATTCTCTAAATAACTTAGGATGAGTGCGCTTAACAGATTCTACTGAGTTAATTTCATCAACGTTAAGTTTAACCAAATTCAAATTTATAATTGCAGGCCTGCCTAGAAGGCAACGGTCAATGCCACGCACGACAAATATTTTCTCAACCGTGTACATTTTTTCGCTTGAAATGGTCTCAGTGAAGAAACCTAAGACATTTAGTTTCTTACTTCCTGGGCCAAACAGATTTTTGTCAGATTTGTTCAATTTTGGTTTTCCTAAAGATAAATAAATATTTTCTGGAATAACCGTTACATCTGCACCAGTGTCTATCTTAAAACAGACTGACAATTGTCTCACCTGCAATTTGGCTGTCCATGGACTGTCTCCAGAGCGGACTGTTCCCAGGAACACACTTTCTGATGCAAGTTCATTAACACTTTTTGTTTTACAACAAACAGCAAAGTGGTCTTTTTCCCACATTTCTTGCAGTTTTTCCCAATGGCTGGGCACGCACCATGTTCATGAGACCTATTACATCTTGTGCAACGTCTTTGTACTTTCGGAGTTTGATAACTTTGGGTTTTTGGTGTTCCCCGACGTCTTTGAGTCTGTTTTTGCCTGGCTCCTCGCTGAACTTCATCTGTTGAAAGTAAATGTTCTCTTTCGTGTTGGGATTTAACTTGATTTTTTACAATCTCACTTTGTCTTGCCATTTGGATGGCATTTTCCAGAGTAAGCTCTGCCTCCAACTGCATCTTCTCAGATAAATTACTGTCCAAAATTCCAATTACTATCCTGTCCCTTATTTGTTCCTTTTTGGTATTTTCCGGAAAAGCACAGTTATCTGAGAGTTCATACAAAGATCGGATAAACGATTCTACTGTTTCTCCCTGACGCTGACACCTGGAATGAAATTTTGCTCTTTCATGTATGACATTCTTTTTGGGATTGAAGTGGTCATCGAATTTCTCCAGCACTTTGTCAAATTTTTTACTGTCTTCCACCGAAAGTCCAAATGATTTGATTAAACTGTCTGCATTTTTCCCCATGGTATAAGTCAAGGTTGCCACCTGAATATCACCGTCATCTTTATGTAACTTTCAAGCAGTCCTATAAAACAGAAATCTCTCTTTCCATACATCCCATTTGTTGGGCTGCGTGAAGTCGAAGTTCTCTGGTGGAGGTAACTTTGCCATTGCTCTAGCAGAGATGTGTACAATTTAATGTATTTTAATACAATGCAATATTTCAAAACAATGCAATGTTTAAATCCTCTCTTCTGTTTACAATTAAATCACGTATGCACTAATCCATTTACAATTAAATGTAAGTTCAATTCTATTTACAATCTTGTTTACTCCTTAACTTCTGACACCATGTTATATCAAGACGACCGAAGACCTTCGTGATTACAACACTTTATTTACATAGCACATCTATATGGTAGCATGGCTAAACAGAGACTAACTAGTCTACAACAATGGTATATATATATATCTTATACATAATACAATAACAGTAACTCATGTTAGTGTAAGCAGTAAGCACGACATTGTTGTCTCCCTTGACTCATAACAAGGCTTATACAACAGGAACCACCTTCATATCATAGTGTATAGAATGTAAGCAGGGAACCACCTTCATATCATAGTGTATAGAATGCAATCAGGGAACCACCTTCATATCATAGTGTATAGAATGTAAGCAGGGAACCACCTTCATATCATAGTCTATAGAATGCAAGCAGGGAACCACCTTCATATCATAGTGTATAGAATACAAGCAGGGAACCACCTTCATATCATAGTGTATAGAATGAAAGCAGGAAACCACCTTCATATCATAGTGTATAGAATGTAAGCAGGGAACCACCTTCATATCATAGTCTATAGAATACAAGCAGGGAACCACCTTCATATCATAGTCTATAGAATGCAAGCAGGGAACCACCTTCATATCATATCATGAATTTTAAAGATTGGCCGCAGATTCATAAAGTTTTCGGGAATAAAATTAAACGACATGAACAATATTTTTGCCAATTTTTGCAGTTTTTCCCTAGGTTTATCCGCCTATATTTAAAACGTGGTTAAAGATACATTCATATATACAGCGTGTTAAATGTGAGGAATTTTAAGACCTTTCCAGCCGTACCTAGATTGTTAAGATTGGACCTAATATAAGGAAGTTACATGAAAAATAAAAAAAAAATATTTAAAGCTTTAAACCGTTCTTTTTTGCACTTCTGCAGGTTGCCCCAGTTATTATATTGCTATTATCTAAGAAACTATTAGTTTTTGAAAATAACTTAAAGAACATTATTCATAGTTTGATGCAATGTCGTTTTAATGGTATGTAGATTTTCAAAATCGGAACATTAACTAAAAAGCTATGGTCGGGAAGTATTAATTAACATGAATATCTTTTTGCGGATTTTTGCCATTTTCTTGAAGTTTGTCTTTCTATATCTCAAAAGCCATTACAGATAGGTGGACGCATGACGCTTGTGAAATGTTGGAAATCTAACGACCTTTTTACGGTACATAGCTGTCTGAAATCGGACATCATATATGGAAGTTACATGAAAAATAAGCAATAATTTAAAACGTTCTTTCATGCTTTTCTGCAAGTGCTTTTCTCAAAGTGAGTTTTGTAATTACTCAGCGTCCGGCGTCTGTCGTCGTCCGTCGTCAACAATTTGCCTTTAACGACATGTCACAGTACCGTTAACTCACAATAGGGGAGAATGATATGGAAGCGGCCGGGTAGCTCAGTCTGTAGAGCATTCGCCCTGTAAGCGAAAGGCCCCGGGTTCGAGTTCCGGTCAGGCTTTTTTCTCACCCTGTGACATTTAGCGCCCAACGTGGGGCTGTGGCATCGGTGCTAGGTATGTCTAAGACATCTGCACGTGATTACATTTACCCTTTTACTCCTAGAATTCTGGGACGAATTCTAAAATTTAGGGGAACAATGTCAAAGTACCGTTAACTCACAATAGGGGAGAATCATATGTAAGCGGCCGGGTAGCTCAGTCGGTTGGCGCCAAATGTCACAGGGTGAGAATTACAATTTTCGAACTTTGGAAGTATAACGAAGCTTTCAGATAAGGTAGAAACTTGAAATTTCCTGTCCTATGGAATTCTTTCAGCTTTTGAAAAATATGACGTCATATGACGTAAAATGACGTGGATACAAACTTTTAATCGTAGATTCGGTTTTTAGCCTACATTTGTATACTTGTACTTTTATAGGCATTGAGCAGATGAGCAGATGAATCAAAGCGTGAAAATACTGATGTAAAACATACATGCATTGTGAGGACACATAACAAATTTCAAACATTTTGGGTTGTTTCGTTGTGTGAACTTATTGGTCAGCCAATTCCATTTTTTTTTGGTGTGTGTGTGTGTGTGTGTAAGCCCATGTTTCGATATCTTGGTGCAAAACTATTGTATATAAAACTTTTTCATTATAAATTTACGTTACCATATTTTCAAACAAGCCCAAGAATTGTTCTTAATCACATTCGCACGTGCACATAATACACAATAATATGTTTAACCATATTTTAAAACATAGTTTACGAGTATTGTTATTTCGTTGTGATAAGTTTCATGTATCTGATAAGCAATGAAGTAAAAACACTAATTAACTTTGCAACGCAAACTTCTTTATGAATGTTTTTCATTTGGTCGACCTGAAGAGCGACCCTTATATTTAAATTCCATTGTAAAAAAATTACCAGAACTTTTAAATAATTGGTTGAGTTTGGTTGTTTGATATAGAAGCAACATCAATATATACCAAAGAGAATCATACAACGCGTTATTTCTGCAGATTAAAAATTACCAAAGACTTGTTAAATTGTAATATTGCTCATATATATTCCATTCATACGTTTGGTGGTTGTAGGGTTTTATTTATTTGGAGACTCCCACTCTGCTTATCGCCTCACAACAAACTTGCCTGTATGACCGCAATATAACTCTAGTTTATATATACGACCCCAATAAATTGTATACTTTTACCCAGGTGAACAACTCGATGTGTACACTGCCTACACCTGTAAACGAGTCTGACCTTTTCAAATGCTTAGTCATAGTCGCCAGACCTGGGTCGCCAGTTTGCTGCAATAATGCTAGTCGAGCCCCTTTCGCCAATATTTGGAAAGAAATACTGTATAAAGCAGTAATCGATTCATATTAAATCATTTATGGTTATTGCTTACTTCTTGTCGTTCGTTCGTGCTCTTTAAATGGAAGGAACAAACATATTTGCACAATCTACCATTTATATATATATACACACGCCTTATGCAGCAAGGGTAAATTATATTATGCAGATCTATGTATTTGTCAAATTTGGTAATTTTAGATGCACACATCAGACAATGAGATAATCTCAATGTGTCACAAGTTAATTTACATATGGTATGAGAACGTATGAGCGAATTTTCTATTTTGGGTGGATATGCTTTATTGCCTATATACTCTACTGCACTGGTTTTTAAAAGGGGCTTGCATAATACCATCGTTTTCAGCAAGTTAGCCTCAACCAGACATGCCATTGTCTGCTCAATGTCATTCTTACAATGCGCTTCGTTGCAGTATTATTTATCGCTAACCATCGTCTACCCCTCCAACACCATGATTTAACTATTTTGGAGTTCGAGGGGTGCGGTCTGTTGTATACAATACAGCTGGAAGTCAAAGTTATATTTACGTCCCGTCCCCAATAAATCGAAGACTTTAACCAGGGTGGGCACCTCATTGTGCACACTGCCTTCTACTGTCAATTAACGAATCTAGCTTTCACAATTCGTTTGAGTCTGCGGTTCATTGAAACTTTGGTTGCCTTACCTTATTTAGCATATAAAGTTTCTTGAACTGACAGAGGCTTCATCAATTAGCTTGTACAGTCTCGAAGACCATAACTATGCTTTAGCTTTACGACTACCCTCTGTTTCATTGAACTGCCTCGATGTGTACAAGTCTCACTGCCTGGGTCCCTAGCTTGCTGCAATGGACGGTGCTAGTCAATACCATTTCGCAAATATTTGGAATACTTTCTTGAATTGTAAGATATAGTTATTATTATCATAAATCCAGTAAAACTTCACCCTTAAACTTTACAGGAAATTAACATGAGCTTGCAATATGAAGGGAGAATATTGACATTACAATATCAGAATACTTAAAATTCCTACGGCCAATGATGCAGCGAAACACATTAA
Organism: Solen grandis; assembly: GCA_021229015.1. Classification (NCBI taxonomy): domain Eukaryota; kingdom Metazoa; phylum Mollusca; class Bivalvia; order Adapedonta; family Solenidae; genus Solen; species Solen grandis. The sequence goes on along the minus strand of CM037787.1, from coordinate 54,465,473 downwards.
AGAGTACCATAAAAAGTGAGGTTTTTGTTTCACTATGCCCCAGTTTACGCCATATCGAAGTAACATCTCTGAACGTCTCTGAAATATAATATCCTTAAAAGTAATGTGAGAATTTTGTTTTGCAAAGGTGCGCAGACGCTAGGTCACTCTACAATCTACATATGACCTGGTATAGGTGTGATGATCATGTGGCAAGAAAAGCAGAACTATTTGGTTTCGTGTGTGTGTGTGTGTGTGTTTCTTCTTATTGTTATTCTTTATTTTGAGGTTTAGATTAAAACAGGTTGCGGGGCCGCCGTGGCCGAGCGGTTACAGTCGTGGACTAAAAATCTCTCAGCCCCTCACCGCTGTGGGTTCGATTTTTCATGTGAGGAAGCCTTCCAGTTGGCTTGCGGTAGGTCGGTGGTTCTACCCGGGTACCACTGTGTACTCGGGGTCTCCACCTGTAATTAGCTGGACGTCGCTATATGATTGAAATACTATCGCAGCGACGGTAACAACAATAACATAAAACAGGTTGCCAATTTGTCAACATTATGAAATTTTAACAGCAACCACAGCAACTTTTGTCCTTTTCAAGTCATATGATGTCAACATTAAAAATAGTGCATAATTTTATACGCAGCCTGCAGCCGTCATTTATGGTTGGATTTTCTTGAAATATTTACAGAACGTATATCTCAAGATGCATGTGCATACTTCTTCCTCTTATCAGTATTCGAAATCCCACGGTTCTGTAGCAAAATTAAGTTTCGTACTAAGGACCTTAAAATGCATTTAAGCGTTTTTGAACCTTCCAGATAGGCTAAACACAAGAAATTTAAACAGCATGTATGCCTTGGGGTCTATTTTTTAACATGTGATGTATGACAACATATGATGTAAAACGATGTCATGATGCTAAAAGCAATTTTCAAGGGAAATTAAGGAAAACATTTACAGAAGGAACAGCGTTTAGTCTAATCGCGCATGGTCACTTCTGTTTCAGGAAAATCGAAAAAGGTCAAGGTTATATGTCAATTATTGTTTTTTCTTCTGCCTTAAATATTTAAAAAACGAAAAATATAAGTTTCATCTTAAGTGCTTTGAAAAACCTTTCAGATGACATTTAGTTTTTGAAGATGGGGGTAAAATCAGTTTAGTTATATATAAAAAAAAAAAATCTTACCTCATGTGCATTTAGCTTCTTATATCTCGGAAATTTTTTTTTTTTTTATTGTTTTTTTTTAATATAAATTAGAGTTTGAATTTTAAAAATTGGATAAAGATTCGAGCTGCCACAGCAGAAAGTCCTATTGGGTTTGAACTAATTTTTATTATTCTTCTTATTTTAATTCTTTTTCCCCTACTTTTCTACGCGTTAATTTATATATGTTGCAAAGGTCCCATGGTCATGAAAATTTAATGGCATAAACTTGAGGTACTGAATTTTCCATTTCTATGATTTTCATATAGCTATAACGTCATATGACGTCAAACTTGACGTCGTCTAGAAAAGTTTTACGCGGTCTAAAGCTATTATTTCTGGACCGAGTTTCATCAAAATTTCACAGAATGTGTATGTTATGCTCTAGTTGTGCATCCCGGTGTCCGTTTTTCCAATTTCAGAAAGGCAGTGGTTCTATGGCTTATCCATGATTAGAACCAATGACGTCAAATTTCAGTTCAGATACGTATACAATCACTTCCAGATAAGATAGAAAGCTAATATTTGGACTGAATATAAGTCCAAAGCACACCGTTAATAATATTTTCCCGAATATTAGAAAATACAGTACATTTGACAAAAGAATCATTAGGGTTTTTGTGCAGTGCATAATTTAGTCAAGAAATCAAATAATTACAGCAGTTTTCTATTTTGAATCGAGACAAATTATGCTGCTTGTATTAGCTTAAAATGACGTCATATCTCACGTGTAAT
>CM037787.1:54453308-54463452 GCA_021229015.1 Solen grandis | reverse complement strand
CCGTCACTGTGACATTGTTTTCAATTAATACGCCCAGTTTTTTTAAATGTGGAGAACGATCCAGAGTATACAGAGAGAGGCACATGGTAACTGATCGTTTTAATGTTCACTTACACAAGCAAGATGTAAAAATGCAGGTTAACATTTTTGTTATAACTGTATTTTGTTTCAGTATTTACTGTTAAAATGATTGTAAATTGTATTCATGCTTTCTTGAACATAGATACAGAATCTGCATATTTGGTAAGTGGTGCTGTCGGAATTGAGGACGACATGATAACGGCCTCCACAGTATGGAACAATAGAAGTGACCACGCAGCAGAACGTGGTCGGTTAGACACAAAGACATACCCAAACAGTTATTACGGCGGGGCCTGGAATGTGGATGTGATTGATCAAAACCAATATATCCAGGTAAAAATGTTATATGTTTATAATTATGTTCGTGTAAAACTAAGCATCAAGGTAAAAAAAGGATTGACAAATGTTAGGAATAGTTTTCCCTTTTTTCTTTTTTTTAAGGAAATTAATTTATCAGTAACCAAGAGGCGGACTGTTTTTAAAATAATGTAAACACTTGAAAGTTGTGAATCAAGCGTATGTATGAAATATAGGGAATTGCCTTTTTAATTACTTATTAATAATTACTTAGATATAAGCGTGTTGTAATCAAATTCCCTCTTTAGGCGCGATTTGGAATGGACAAAATGGTGTGTGGTGTCATAACGCAGGGGAGAAATAACGTCAACCAATGGGTAAAAAGCTACAGGGTCCTGTACAGTTCTGACTGCGTAGAATTCAAAACCACCACTGACCAAGACGGAGAACAGAAGGTATATATTAACGTTATTTTTTTACTCAAAGTTTGAACTTAAAAAAAGTTTTATTTCTTAATCCTTTTCTCTCTTTCCCTGCGTTGTGTGAATTGAAACTGACACATTTCCGTAAGACAAATGGTTTATTGCCTTGTTTCTAACCAATGATGTCATCATTCATAGGCTTTCAAATCTTAACTACATGTATTGTAATTACTAAATGATAGTCTGGTTTATCCCTCCGACAGTATTTTACCAATATTTGAATAATGTCTGTTTGAAACAAATAAGTCATACATAATCACGCAGTTCACGCAATAAATAATGTGGCACGATACCTCATTATCATGATCATACCGTGCTAGTCAGTTTCAGAATTGCCCTGATTTACTGATCGCCAAGTAAAGGATTTATGCACGTTCTGTTTTGGCATACTTACACTAAGGATCGAATCCACGTCTTTCCTTTCGTTTGTAACGATACCGGCCACAATGAATATATGAGAATCTTTCATCATTAAAAATGCTAATGAGTCATATTTTCATGCGCCGCAACCTACAACCAGATTGTATATATTGGTGGCGGATATTGTTGGTGCCCCACTCCCGCCTAGGCCTAGTTGTCTGACAAGTGAATGTTACATTGCAGTTAATAGAAGGGAGATGAAGAGTGGCTTTTTAATCCTATACCCACTTTACACCCAACTCGTCCTCAGTGCAACCGAACGAACTGAAACTGTATTTGAAATCGGAGTGGTCGTAGTAGTAACGCTTAACAGTCTATTTAACAAATTTATAGACGGGGTCAGAAGGGGTTTGTCGGGAATTGGGTTTCAAAGTTTTGAGCCTGCTTAAATATTATGCGGTCATCCCGTTCTGCAATTAAGTGACAACGAACTGAAAATGGGATTATGTTCTAGGAACGGAATTACCGTACATATGTAATAGTACTAGGGAAGTGCTATGGCGTTGTTTGATCGGTCGTAAGTAGGCAGTATATGTGGACACTGACCGTGTCTGTAGCTCATAACTGAATAATATAGTCGAGTGACGAACTAGTTAGAACAGACTTTGACGTATAACGAAAACAAAATAATTAGCTAAAAACGGGTTAAAACGATTAAAGACGGACATGGACTGGTTGGAGACTGTGTCTCCACGAGGAATACGGGCATTTTTTACCCGATACCGGAGTCGTTATGAGGGTTTAGTTTGGTGTAACGGGGTGTTTAGCCTTACCAAGTTGCTCAACCTGGATTCCCGAACCCCCCATCCCCCTCCTCAAAGGTGTTATGAGCTCCTTGATCAACACTGTATAGCATAGGAAGTTCTGAAGATTCACTATGAACCACAAATGAGCATTTATATATTTTCCTGATATCGCATTACATATATTTTTTTTCAACGTATACCATGGCAGTTAATAAATTCTGGTTCTGTTTGAATGTCATTTCATTTTTTTAATTTGTTGATCTTTCAAGTTACAAATTGTACACACTATTTCCTATATTTCCAGCTGATCTTTCCATTTGCAGTTGTTTTACTATTTACAGATATACCTAGGCAATGAAGACCAGGATACAAAAGTAACGAACTACTTCCCACGTCCAGTAGAGGAACTATGTGTGCGGGTTAATCCTGTTGACTTTCAAAATTGGATGTCAATGAGATTTGATTTACTTAGCTGTATTTTATGCTAAACTCAAAAACAAAACAACATCTTTGATGACTATATCTCCTGTTGTGCATTCAAAGCAATTAAGTGAATAAGATAGTATTTGCGATTTTTATAGGGAAGTGCTTTATTAAAGAGCAGAACTTTAATTATATATATCGTCATAAATTACAAATATGTACATTAAAAGGGATTTGCTAACGCATGCATTTGCTAGTACTGGAAGTTTTGTACCTAGGACTGGTTGATTTTTAAACAGACTACCAGCAGAATATTAAACAAAATAGTTTTGATTTATGTTGTGTTTTATTGCAGAAGTTTTATAATAATAAAAATGCTTTTGAGTTGTATTAGTCAAAAGTAATGATATTGCAATTATTAAGAATGGTTAAAGAAACTGCTGTATAAATACAGGTTACCAGAATAAACAATGACTTGTTGTTTGAACATATTTCAGAGGAAGGGAGATGTAACATATTTATCTGAAACCGACTATAGTTTGATTCAGCTAAGTACGTCTATGTATGCGCATGCTCCAAACTGTATGTGATGTAAACACCATCTATACCGTCAGTCTTATATAATAGAACGACACACTTGTGTTTGTGATTACTCACTTGAGTTATCTTTCTATTATTTATCATTACTGACACAGAGACGTGAAACAACAAACATTGCATCAAGCAACAACGATTACAAAAACCAACGGTCAAAATTTGATACAGCACCAATTGCCACCTTAAAGTTTTTTCCCATGTATTTGCAAAAATAAAAGTAATACCTTAAAAGTAATGCCAAAGTGGGGTTCAAGTTTTCTTTACTTATTTTAATAGACAATTTCCAACTCTTTTTCTATGAAAACAATGACCAATGGTCAGAGTTTAATTTTAGTTTCCACAAATGTAAACCTCATGGTCCTCTACCACAATAGTTTTTATAAAGTTAATCCCACAATGAAATCCGTAGAGGGTCAGCTTGTTCCTTATATACTCTATAAAGGTAATTCCGAAATTCTTCTTTTCTTTTTCACTAATGATAACCTCATGGTCTTCTACAGTAATTGCCTAAGCGGTGTTGATCCTTTGAAAATGAGACTTGCAGATGATTGGGTAGTTTTCTTATATAGTCTCTAAAGAAACTATATGATGATATGTTAATTGCTGCTGAAAGCAGCCAAGTAAAATCAAGTGCCCTAACCTGAAGGTATTCTGGTGAGCTTTCTATGGCTTGTTGTTGACGCATAACCGTCTAATCCCACTTTTGACCTATTTACATGATGACATTAGAGCTTTACAACAGCCAGAACCGGCTACTTCCGCTTTCTTTTGAAATTAAATAAGCGCTCATTGGTTCATTTATTCAAACTGAATATTATGTAAGCAGGTATGACTTCCCTGTACCTGTTTGTCCGACAATTACATTGTTTCCATTGTCAATGGTATTGTTTATGCTTTTCTGGACTTCCGTAACCCCAAGAAGATTTCCCGGGAAATGTCATTTTTGTTGACATTTTGATTAACCAATAAAAAATACATTCATATTTACTGCAAAGAAACAGGAAATAGCTTTTCCCGGGTGTTGTCAAGCTTTATTAGAATAACAAAAATCACTATATAATCGTTATGAGAGAAAAAAACTACCTAGATTCTTAATTTTGCATTTTAAACAAAACCTGGTCCATTTTGAAAATTGAATTTCGCTTTACATTACCTACAGCAATTTTCAAAGTGGTGTTGATCGCTTGAACATGAAATTTGTAGAAGAGTGGGTGGTTTACATATTTAATCTCTATAGAATCTTTAGACTGCTTTGCATCTGAAATGCTGCTGAAAGCAGCCAGGTAAAATCAAGTTACCTCGGTTGATGGTACGTTGGTGAATACGTTCTATGGCTTGTTGTTTTACACGTAGCTAACCTCACTTTTGACCTATTTAGATGATCGCATTGATAATATTTCCCGTTACGTTAATTCCCATCAACGCGCCATATAGTTTTTTCCTGGATATTTGTACTCTTTCCCCTAAGTCATTTTATATTGTTTTTTCCTGCCCATGTGGTTTGACACGGCCTTCTTCACAAACGGCCAGCCGTTTCACACACGTTCGCCTGCCTCACGAAACATACAAAAGTCTCACTACAAAAGAATACATACACTTTATTACACTTTTTAAAGGCGTTTGAGCTTTTTTTTCTTTCTAACAGACAGATTTTTCTAAAAAATTGCATATAAGTACTTTAGACTTTATCTAAAAGATATATGAATTAAAAAATGGGTCACCATGCTTGTTTAAGAAATTTAACTTATGACAGAGCATTACTATTTGCTAAAAAATGTTGAAAACATGACATTGAAAAATAAGAAAGATTTCGATTCTAAATACTGTAGCAGTATATTAAATGAAATTTTAAAATATTTTTCATCACCATTTGTAATTTATAATATATTCTTTAAGTCACAGATAAAAATCCTGTCAAATATGCAATGAAAATATAAAACGGGCATAAAATCTCATTTGTGCCCAGACCAAAATGCATACAAAAACTATCCTATAACTGTGAATTTATATATATATATTTTTTCTAAATAAAACAGATTTCAACGGACAGATTTCCTTTATTTTTTCAGAATCAGTCCTTTGATATAAATGCTTTCTGAAAATGTAAAAGAATACATTCCTCACCAGGTTTGTTTGATTAATTTAAACTGCTATTTTATTGATTTTTTTTTAGCCAAAATTACATTAAAAACACTAAAATGTGACTTTTTGTACGTACCTTTAAAATTTGGCAAATATACCTTAAATGATATTCTTAACACATGAATCTTAAAATTTTGACTTTATTCTACTTAAAATAAATGAGAAATTAAAAAAATACCAAAATCAAAATTAGCTGTAACCCGCTGAAACGTCCTTTAAATATGGATATGGATTTTCAAAATCATGTAGTTAAAAGGTTTATGGCATATTTAGATAAATAAACCTGGTAACTGATATTTTTTTTCAGTTTCACAATGAAGCAAAGATTTGTGTTCCCCGTGCAATAGTTTCCAACATAAACATAGCAGAATCATAAACCATACACCAGAAAGCAAAATGTTTCTGGGCATTAAGGCCTGTGGATATTGGGTCTAGAATGCAGTTTGCTCAATTACCTGATTAAATAATTCCAAAAGATATACATAAATGATTTACACATTGCTTACCACAAAGACAACTTCGATCCCCGAGAGGCTTGCCAAATGCTTCCATCTGCTCTAGAGTACGAATCGGAAAAGAGGTTCCCCCTCCAGGAGCTTCAGCAGCTAGTCATCTGTTGCTGATCTAGCCAACAACTGCTGAATCATTTCCTTCATCTTACGATCCTCCATCAAGACCGTGAAACTGAAAATATACCCGAAAAACGATGTAAAAATATTGTTAATAGAAAATACCACCGCAATAATAACAAGGCAGTCCAAAGGACAGCTATATCCCCCGCCGCTGGCCAAATATTAGAAATTGTTTGGTCATAGGATATGTTCACCTTAACCTGGCATGGTTGTAGCAGACATAGAAGATCAGTTTAAGACAATTTAACTTTCCGGAGTTATGTATGAATCTCAGAATTCGGAGGCGCATATATAAAAAGTTTACTGACAAGTTTTACATGGGAAACAGTACAAAAAGTGAACATCAATGAAGTAAATGATGTGTTAGGTAACCACAAAATACATGATTGTGTAATTCAATTAAAAACTTTATATATCATGACATAATTTGTATGATTGTGAACATGACATACTATTATTTACCGAGTACAATAAATCACTGTGGAAGTGCAATCCAGGTCAAGAAGTGGTCTGTGTAAGGCAGGGACACGAAAATAACATTTGACCTGCAAGTATGACCTTGACCTTGAGCCAGCGTGACCGCCTCATGCCTTCTGCACATCAGCTCAATGAGGTTAACATTTTAGCCGAGTTTGAAGAAAACGTGTCCAAGCGTTCATGAGATATGGAGCGGACACGAAAATAACATTTGACCTTCAAGTATGACCTTGACCTTGAGCCAGCGTGACCGCCTAATGCCTTCTGCACATCAGCTCAATGAGGTTAACACTTTAGCCTTAGCCGAATAATAATAATAATAATAATAGATTGTTGGCTTGTACTGTAGGCACAATTTATAGGAAATGTGTCCAAGCGTTCATGAGATATGGAGCGGACACGAAAATAACATTTGACCTTCAAGTATGACCTTGACCTTGAGCCAGCGTGACCGCCACATGCCTTCTGCACATCAGCTCAATGAGGTTAACACTTTAGCCGAGTTTGAAGAAAATGTGTCCAAGCGTTCATGAGATATGGAGCGGACACGAAAATGTTTCGGACACACTTTCGGACGGACGGACGGACGAAGGGCATTCCTATAACTTCGCGGCGGGGGATTAATAAGTGATAATTTCATAAATTCCTATTGCTATCACAATTTTGGACCTTGAAACTTACTGTGTATACATTAATTTTGTAATTGGCCTGAATATTAAAAATCAGAAGGATAGCCATAACAGTACTTCAATTGATTTAAAGTAATTTATAAGAGGATCTTATTAGCATATGTATCACTATGAGTTGTTAGTGTAAAGTATTATCACGGGAGACCGAAAGAGAAATGAAACAGACCCATGGTTCAAAAAATGCTAAATGATTTTTTTTATTATATACCGTATTATGAAAAAAATACATATTTTCAACCCAAAGCAGGCTATGCAAATAAAGAGTGTGAATCCAACGTGTCCCAACATAAGAATAACAATAATACTTATAAACGATATTCTGTTTAATTAATGACATATGTATATATCCCGTGCGTTGATTGGCTGATTAATAATAATAATAATAATAATAGATTGTTGGCTTGTACTGTAGGCACAATTTATAGGAATATGAATTACAGCACTAAGCTTACTTTCTAGGCCCAATAGTCTGCCGAAGGGATGGCGCTTCAGATAAACCTGGTAATTGAGTAGCCGGCCTATGCACTGCATTGCTAGACTCTCGCAGTGTCTGCGTCAAACGCATGAATGAAAGGTAGATAATGCGATATCGTGGAAGGCCTACTAAATTCACAAGAAAAATCTATTAGTACAATTTTACTACTTACCGTTTCAAAAGACGCTGGTCTGGTTTTCAATGTTTTGGCGGCAGTGAAAATCACGTCTGCCCATGTTCGAAATTTATTTTATTTTAAACCATTACGATGTTCAACATTTTTTTAATAAGTATGTCAAAATGATACATTATATATTTCATTGGTAAAAAATAAAACCTATATTTAAAAAAAGATCTCCCGCTCCTGTTTTCCGTAACGGTGCTGTAATATGGGGCCAACCTTACAGGAAAACCAAAAGGCTCACATGTGACCCATATAGGCATGTTTACTGGTATCTTGGTAATTGTAGCAAAGTTCAGAACTGACTGATTCACGTTTCAGTGAGAGGCAAGTGATTACCCCCTCTCTCTATCTCCCCCCCCCCCCTCTCTCTCTCTCTCTCTCTCTCTCTCTATCTAATGTGCTGTATATTTAATATAATCTTTCCTGTATCAAACCCTCGCCAGTGGGTCTGTGCTTTGATCTGTAAAACTTGAAAAGTAGGTCATCATCAGCGATAGTTAAAGTCCCAAGTATGAAGATTTACACTTGAATCGCTGCTGTGACCTAACTTTTTCAAGACGGACACTCTGGCCACTCATTCACCAATTTTTTGCGCAATTGCATTTACCAAATTTCCAAATAGTAAATGATATTAGTGTAGATTGATATAACAGTAGATCTACTTATAAAATATGTTATTCTGATATGCATCCATCTCTATACACTCCCCGACACTCATGTAAACAAAACATAATAAAATAACAATAACCTATTCAGAAAAGAATGCTAACAAATTCTCTATATTGAATATACAGCAACAAAATCAGAACCATGTGTCTTAAGCAAATAACCATAATAATAAATACTAAACAAAGTAAATAATATTTCGTGGTGATAAGAGGGAGAAAACAAGTTTGAAATACATTATAATAGTATCCTTACATTTTGAGAAGATCGGAATTTGCAGCAAACGAGCATATATTTGTTAGAAAAAAATCTACAGAGTAGCTTACCCGCCATGATGTGTAAACAAAACAAGAACAGTAACCCTTGCTGGTAAATTAAAGTGCTGCGCTTAACCTGACAACTGCTTTCGAAGGGAAGTAAACTGTCTCAGATGTAATAAATAAACGTACACAGGGCTTTGACATAGAATATAAAGCCTTGTTGATCGGAAAAGGTAATTCGAGTAAATTCTAAGTCGAAAAGGGGCCATACGTACAAAATTGCACAAAGATGAACTTGCCTTCGTTTTATAGATAAGAACATGTGTATAAATTTATTTATTGATTAAATGGTTTCAGATATTTCGTTTTATAGAAATTAAAGCTAAGAATTATTGGAAAAGGAAAAGAAAAACAAGTAGCTTTAGTTACATTATTTTAACAGAAGATCCGTTTATATATTCTTTTTTATTTTTCCTTTAAATATTCTTAATTAAAACAAAATGAAAAAATATGCATAGGCCACCGAGTTCATTTAATAGCTACATGGCTAGTTATGTGGTAACAGGAACCGGTCATTTACTGACAAAATAAATCTTTGAGGGTTGTTTAACTTACATTGTGATAGCTTGTATTCGAAAATCAAGAATACCCGAAGTACGTTACACTTTATTTTCCGGGCGAAAACTTATTTCTCTGCCATGTCAAAAACTATGTACACCCCTCCGAATTAGAAACTTTAGTTTATTAAATTCAATTTACATTGCCGATTAAGCTTAGTGTCTCTAATGTAACTACAGTCATGCCTGAAAACATTTTAACTTAGTTTGATTAATGCATAAACAGGGTCAGCCTCAGCTGCATAAAATGTGTTTGGCTAATCTATAATTTGGTCTGTCTTATACACATGTTATTAACTCGCAAGCTTACAGATACCACGAAAATGAGAAACGAAACTGACATAATTTGATGTCATGCGGTTGATTCCATAAATCGGTGAGTTTGAATATGAAACTGAAGTATTATTATCTGTGTACAGAAGTTTCTGTAACTTGTTCATTTATAAATGTATGAATTGGGTTTCAGCACACGTATGCTCACTAGCGGAGTTGAACATTATTTATCAATTATTACCAGGAGTCATCATTTTTATGGCATAGTTATGATATTTATAAATTATAATGTTCAATGCTGTAGCGACCATTAAATTTATTATATGATTTACTGTCACATTGTTGTTTAGTGTGCTTTCTTCGTACTCGCAGGTTGCCATAACAAACGATTGCCAAAAAGACGATTTGAGATTTGCAAAGACTTAACATATGATTGAACTATATAAACAGCTACATTGAAATTTGTGATTTGCCTGACTAAAAGATAGCACTGCACTAGAAAACCCCAAAGTAAATATGCATGAACAAGGTGAGCCTCAGCTGCATAAAATATGCCTGTTTGTCTAATCTATTATTTAACAGCGTGCATCTAAAACTTCAAATAGTTTACGTTTGGATGGTAACGGATGGTATTTAGTCATTTTTCAGAGTTAAAACAGTGATGATAAAAGATTGCGATGGAT
>CM037787.1:54443168-54453208 GCA_021229015.1 Solen grandis | reverse complement strand
TTGGGAGGGTTTAAATTTTTTAAGTACTTATATGATATTTTCAAAATATTTGATCCTAATTTGTAATTATAATATATTATATAAGTACAATGAAAAACGTTAATCATAAAATCTCAATTATGTCAGGACCAAAACCTACAAACTACACAATTATGTTTTCTTTTTTCAACAAACTTGAGTTGCAATTTTCCTCTTTTTTTTTCCAGAATTAATCCATCAATATGAAGTCTTTCTGAAAATGTAAAAAATATATACCTCACCATTTTTGTTTTAGAACGAAACCTGCTATTTATGAAAATTTAAGCCAATTTGAAAAAAAAGTGACTTTCGGGACCTTCGAAATTTAGCAAATATAATTTTAATAATGTTTTAAATACTTAAATCGTAAAATTTGGGGTATCCTTGATCATTCTACTTTAAGTAAATAAGATTTACATTTTTTAAGGACCAAAGTCAAGCCAGTGTTTATCCGCTGAAACGTATTAAAGTAAATATAACAGAGCAGATGCAGAAATGATGAAAAACCCTTATTCAAAATATAATCGGTAATTAATATATTGCATAGGAATTTCCTTCTTACATTTATTTATTGTTGATTCCTAATATTGAAAAGCAAAAATTAAACTACACGTTGGCACTACAAATGTAGAGGATTATGATGATTATGACTGGAATTTGAAGAAATACAAAATATTTTTCCTTGTTTATGTGCAGGTGGATATATCCCTTTACCATATTAAAACTGTTACTTGATTGATGTTTGGGTTTGTAAATTAATCAAAAAGTGTTTACCGTTTAATTAAACATTTGCAGCCAAGGATATTTTACATTTTTTGAAAGCAGTGTTTAAATCGTTCATGCTAAAAATAGAAAACACTTCTTTGCCCGTCTTTGATTTTTTGTATTCCGATCGCCAATGGTCGGAAACAACAGCATAAACGGCATTAACAGAACTCTGGAATATAAAATATCGAATTGCAGCATGTAATTTCATTATAATTGTTTCCATGAAAATGTTCCAACCAAATCTTTATATCATGTTTTAAATCACTGAATCAAATGCTTTACGTTACTTCTAACTTATAAACGCTTTCAATTATTTTCGTAGAAAACTGTTCGACAGTTATAAAACAACGCTTTTGGTTTTGATGGGCTAAACCGGTTCGCAAAGAATATAGATTCGAAAAAGTGGTGAAGCCTTTTGGGAATCTTCAAATCTGCTGAATATTAAAGCGTTTATGTATTTATTGCTTTGATCGTCATAAACTGGTTCTTGTCTAATTAGATATGGTAGGATTATAATTATGGTATAAAATTATCTATTCAAGCAGGCATATTCGTTTACAGATAATAGCTTTTCTAATTTTCTATAGCCATATTTTAAATGGATATAAAGCTTGCTCGCGCTCTCGCGAATTATGATGCAATTTCGTCATTCTAATTATTAAAAGATTATGTCATGCAGTCGTATACACATAGGAATATTTGTATGTCACGTGGATTGAATGCATTTATTTCAGCAAGAAATTGACCAACATTTACCTGCCTACTATGCGAAAATATGTGGTTGATGTGTAAGAAGACAGAAAATGACAACTTCTTTTAGTCTAATTAGACGATCAGAAACACCTTTGCTGAGCTCCAGGACGATTTTGTATATTTTATCAGTATGTGTTAGAGTACTCTATTTCTTAAGTCAGGTATTTGGAAAAATGTTATTGATTTGAAATACAGTATAAATTCAAATCCAGCGGGGAGACTTCACTGTAATAAATTATAATTTGTCTCTAAATACACACAAAGCTTTAAGAATCATCTGATACATGCAGCACATAGTTCAAAAGCGCCCATATATGCCCCCGAAAAGTGAACATAATTTTTATTTAAATAATTATGTGATTAACATATCAGTAGTACAAATTATTATAGACGTCCTTGATAATTCTCCTCCGGCATATTGGAGGTCCAAGCTCAATGCCTAGACTTATCAACGAACAACAACCATAGATGTGTGCCGGTCATCTTTGCATGTCATTTTTATTTTATTTTTAGGATATTTTCATTTTCTTCCTTTTTATTCTATATCAATCCTTCCCATTTGTGTTGCTGTTTAATAATAAACACTATCTGAATCATTGAAAAAAAGTGTATGGCATAAATTTCTTTGTGGCGTATTTGTCTCAGAGAACATGTCTTAGGGACAGTGTTTTCTTGCTAAATATACATTTCGTCAATAGGTTTACATAAAATTTTCTTTTTTCTTTTGTAATGTCCCTAATTATCCTTGGATATTTGTAGGAACGCAAAAATTAAGGTTCTGCAGGATGAATTTCACCCAATCCGTCAATCACATATCGTATATGTGTATATCTTTTAAATAAGTTTGTCAATAACTTTAAAATAGATCTGCATGTACATAAATGATACAGATATGCTGGTTTGTATATATACTGCATACGGTGTTGTTTTGATTAAAGATTTGTAAGCAGATCTGACAGAAATGAGAGCCTTGGATTATTGTAACATGTGGTGCAAAAATCAATTGTTCGAGCGGGACTCGAACCTAGGGCCTCAGGAATACCGTTCCTTCATTCCTCCAACTGAGCTACCAAACCACATGTCTTCTTGCCTATTGATTTATCACCAAATACCTTAACCCGGCTTCATATACCCATCTAAAATTCAGGATTCCCGAATTCTAAGAGACAAAGAACATCGTGAAAACGTTCTTGAGATGCTGAAGCAGTAGCTATATCAAACAGTAGGCTATTTACGTTGGGCGCCAAATGTAACAAGTGCTGAAAAAAACAGTTACAGACTCTACCAACTTAGCTACTAAGCCATAATATGTCTTCTTGCCTATTGATTCATCACCCGGCTACATTATCACGCTCGTATATGGACAACGAACCAAATATCAAAGTTCAGTTTTCATATTTTGTCTATGGAATTAACCTTTAAGTGATATATGCTCATATTCTCTTCTGGCATTTAATGAACGATTTTATACTGTATATCCGTATTTGATTTTGACTGGACCAGTAGGATTCGCGTGACTGGACCGCACAATACGTGTAGATGCACAAAATGGCGTGTAGCCTTTTTAGGATTATCAAGACGTTTAGATCTTAGTGTAACAACAATAGGGTCGTTTGAAGGAACTGTCTGATCTGAGTCTCCTCTATTTGCCTATGCGTATAAACGAGTATATAAGGTTAAAGCACTATATTGTCAATCTCGAAAAATCCCTGATCAGCTAACTGTTTTTAATTGAAACAATATCACACATATTTTCATTTGAGGACTTTGTATTTAAGCCTTATAAAAATTACTATTATGTTTTCCTTGATCCATTAAAAGATGTTCCTTTGCATATCAAGATTTAGCGCATAATATGTTCATTTTTTTGTTTAAAGTTCTGTTAATAATACAATCAATTTTGAACCTCGAATTTGATTATTGCTTTTTTCACGTTTTGTCTAGATGCAAGTTGAAACAGTTTAAGGTCGTCTATATATAAACATATGATTAGTTGTTTAAATAAATATTTCTGTAGTGTTAGAGTCTGCTATCGCTGCGACAGTATTTCAGTTACATGCAACATCTGGCTAATTGTAAGTAGTGGAAGACATTCTTTAAGATATACATTGGATATACATTAGATGCATACAGATTTACATTGGGTATTTTGTTAAAATTGTACATTGGACATGCATTTTATTTTTATTTTGTTAGAGATATATATTTGAATATGCATTGGATTGGATACAAATGTAGTAACAAAGACAGATACATATTCATGTGCATATTCAAAATCTATATTATCTTTTTCTACATGCACATAGTTAATCATATACACATGAAAAATAAATATATACACGTACACAAATCACGTTCACAAACATATCAATAATGATAATATAAATCTAAACATCATTAATGGCAGGCTGAGCTGGTAACTAAATATAATATCATACATTTATTAAAACATTTCTACGTATAAAGGCTTTTTAATAAATTTGCACAGTTAAAATGAAATTATTTTGTCACTACATCTTAACAATGCCAAACGTTTATACATATTAGGTCTAAAATAATAGTATTTATAATATAAATACGCCTTAAGTAGTAAGGTCATCTCTTTACGGGCAAACAAACTTGACCTCCTTTCTAGATGGGCGGCCATCTTTGTTACTATTTATAGTAACTCATTTGCATATAACCATTTTAGGGTATGACGTGGCCATGTTGTAGGCGGCCATTTTATTTCTTATGTGTGTATTGCGCATGCGCGGCGGCCATATTGGTTTTCTAGCATGACATCTAATTTTAGAATGACATCATGATCTATATTTAGAATGACATTATGGTCTATAGTTAGAATGACCTTATCGGTAAAATGACCTTATGTTTGTCCCAATAATATACAGAGCTGACTTGTATATTCAGTCATAAGGCTTAATCACGGACATTGAGGGTCAGGTCCTCAGCCTTAGACGGGGACTATACAAAATCTTAAATCAATAATGTTATCAATATATGATCATCATACAATAAACATACACTATATAAAACTATATCAAATAATATTTAGAAAAAAAAATAATAACGACATTACTTACGATGTGAACAGCTCCACGTTCTGTTATAAAATGAACTCAACACTCATGTCTTACTCGTGATCTGCCGTTTATGGTCATAATACTTCCGGAAACTATATTTAGAAATGTATTTAGCACTGTACAACTAGAATAAACCAGAATTAACCAGTTATTATCTAAAATTAACTATGATTTTGATCAACAACCAATCAGAATAGAGAGCGATGACGTTATGTTTAAAAATAAAGTCAATATTGGAACGCATTTTGAACATGCCTGTACACGTTACTTCAACACAAAACTGAAATAAAGATCAGATTTTCAGAATTCAGACGTGTGTGGAACACACTTTTTGAACATGTCTGTACACATTATTTCAACACAATTTTTGAACATGTCTGTACACGTTATTTCAACATAATGACTTCTTTGCGAATATTGAAATCATTTAAAGCAGGCACCAGTACATTTCATAATCACATACACTGTGACCTATATACCAACAGAAAGAAAAAACATCTTACCTACCATGCATGGATACATTTTACTTTGAATCTTGAGTAACACACTCCATTTGTTAAATTCTCTCTCTCTTAATTTCTGTAGAGTTTGTATATGATTATATAAGCACATTCTCATACTTAAACTTGTATCAAATTTAATGAAGTACATGAGCACGTACATGTATACATGTAACATTTTCATGTTATATTCTCTCTCTCTCTCTCTCTCTCTCTCACACACACACACACAGTCACTTTCGCGCAACACACACACACACACACACACACACACACACGTGATATACCATTTTAAGTCAAAGTATTTCCGGTAATTATTCTTGGAAATGTATTACCAGTATACAACTAGAGTAAACAAGAGATAACTGGTTTACAATTTGAACCGACCAATGCCATGTCTTCATTTTATATCGATTGAACAAGTCGTCGCATGAATTCCATAATGTTCCATAATGTTCTATCATCATTTTTTGCAAAAATGGAGATATTTATATCGCTGGACAGCTATTGTCGAGCCCTACATGAATATGTGACTTAAAACATGTTTTCTTTAATTTTAAATTCTAGTCCAATAGAATGTAAAGGATCATACCACGTGACGCTTTGTTTACACTCATCGTCTGTACACATGCTTTCATGTTCAAGTCAAAACACACTGGACAATTTCACAAAGTAATTATGTAAGTATATTGTTTATATAGGTATCTTTAACATAATATTTTATATTAAGACTACTTATACTTGACCATCCTTCTAGATTAAACAGACTTGCTAAATATAGGCTCTAATACATGACTGTATTTGAAGAATCTACCAGTAATTCGGATAACATTTTTCGGATAGCTTATATGTAAAGGGTAAATAAATAATTTTAATTTATATTTCAAAGGGATAAACTGGTAAGGAATGTGCTATAGTGTTTCGAAAACATTCTTCTTTCAGGGCATCATTTACTTCTCTACCTGACGGGGTCATTATTCACATTTTGAGCAAACTTGATATCCAGTTTCTGTTGCAGACAGCATGCAGAATTTCAAAGAGATTTCGCTTCATTATAAACAGTTATTCAATGCTTTGGAGAGATTTCGAATTCGAGCATCCTTTAACAGTAACCAATAATGATCTTCTTAGAATTTTAAAGCATTCAAGGCAGTTTCAGAAAATGCTGTTACCGTATACAACCTTCAGGTGTGAAGTCCCTGACATAGACATACTTTTATGTAGACACTTTAATGGTTTGAATTTATTTTGGCTGAGCTTGAGTCGATGCCCTTTATCAACAATATGTTTTCTCAGTGAGTGTCCAAAACTAGAAATACTTGACCTTTCTGAATGTAACAACCTAGTAGATGATGATTTCAGTGTCATTAAAAACTGTAGACATCTTAGCCAGCTGAATGTTGCATTTACAAGAATCACACCCGCCACTTTAATAGAATTATGCAGGAGCATTGCTTTAATTACTCTGGATATTACTTGTATAGGATTAGGTCTTCATGATTGTGAAGAAATCTTATCTGAACAGTACAGGTCACTGTTATATTTCCAGATAACCTTAGATGACACAGTTGACCGAGCTGAATTCGAAGACAGAATCGAAGACAGATATCTGGACTGTTCGGTCAAAGTTGTGAGACATGTATAGATTCAGCATTTATGATGCTCTAAACCTTGTGACTGAAGATAGTAATGATACTGATTGTTCAAGTGAAAATCTAGAAACTGAAAACTGTCTTAATGCATCCAATAGTGATACTGAGCCCTTCAAAGAAGTACAGGAATCCGACCATAGTTTAGATGTATCTCATTCTCAAGAAAATGATATTTCAAAAGGTATACCAGAATTACCGTTACATGACATATTGCCTGATAGTGTATTACATGATGAACATAACGAAAACCTCATAATTGAAGACAATGGTAGAACATACCTAAATCTAAACTTAACCGGACAATGTAGTCAGTATATCGATAGTGTAGATGATAATAATAATAATCAAAGTAAATATGAGTCACAAACATTACAGAGAACTGACGCTGCTATGCCTGCTTTTCGTAGAACAGAAAACACGGATAATCAGGAAAACCAGAGTGTCAGTGACCAAGATAATGGTGCCTTTGAAGTGACTGAAAATGAAGGAAGTTCATCCGTGGCTACACAAACAGAAAACATCAGAGGAAGAAAACGAGTGAAAGATGAAAGTAATTGGCAAAAGAATATAAGGAAGAGAAAGTTTCAATCCGGAGAACAGCATTTTAATTCTGTAGGTAACACAAGTAGGAAGCGTGAAGTGAAAACAAAGAAAGATTGCATGGGAAAATGCAGATTCAAATGCAGCCATTATTTCTCAAATACTGATAGAAAAGTGATTTTTGATGAATTTTGGAAATCAGATAAACATGTATTTCTGAAGAATTTCAATATAAATATTATCTTTTTACAAAACAAAAAAAAGGGTAAAGAGTTTTATCTGACAACTCTTGATATCAGTCAACGTCGAATACAGTGGCACTATGAAAATATTATTAGCCCAAAACAGAAAAAGCAGAGGAAGAACAAAATTTCAGAAGAAAGCTTGAATTTCATTAGACAGCATATTAAATCATTTCCACGGATGCCTTCGCATTATTGTCGGCAAAAGACGCGAAGAGAATACCTTGAACCTGGTCTTTCAGTGGCTAAAATGTTTGAACTTTATTCTGAAGAGTGTGAGAAAAAGGGTATTATTGCACAGAAAAAACATACATACAGTAAGGTGTTCAATCAAGAATTTAATATCGGTTTTTATGTTCCAAAAACTGACAGATGCGATATATGTGAACTACAAAAAGGCATACCAAATGACAGTTTGAATTCGGAGATTCAGGAAAAATTTGAAAATCATCTTGCTGACAAAACTGCCACATATTTAGAACGTGATCAGGATCGAGCATTATCACTAAATGAAAACCAGGCTATAGTTTGTTTTGATCTTCAAAATGTTATTCAGTGCCCGAGAGCAAATGTATCTAACTTTTTTTATAAGAGAAAGTTAAATGTATATAATTTAACAGGCCATTGCTCAAAAACTAAAGGTGCCTATAATGCTCTATGGAATGAGACAACATCAGGTAGAGGAGCGAATGAGATAGCATCCGCCTTGTTGAGCATCCTATCGGCTATTAAACATGAGTTACCTAGTATTTCTATGTTTACATTGTGGTCAGACTCCTGTACACCCCAGAACAGAAACTCTATAATGACATACGCCCTTAAAGTGCTTATGAAAGATAATCCTAGTATAACTGAAATAATTCAGAAGTTTTCCACTCCTGGTCACTCTTCCATCCAAGAGGTGGATAATATTCACAGCCATATTGAAAAGCGGTTACGTACATGTGAAGTGTATAGCCCTATAAGTTTAGTTCGAAACTTAAAAACTGTACGCTGGAAAAATCCAATGAAAATCATCCAGTTGCAAAAACATAATTTTTTTGATTTTCAGAAATCTATGTCACAATTAAAATACATTAAAAACCAAACTTTTTTGTTGAATATAAAAAATCATTTCAGGACGGTACTTTCAAGAAGGTGAACATAGGTAGAGTTATAACCAGAAATGGTCCAGCACAAGAATTAAGAAGACCTTGCTTACTTCGCAAGGAACCTGTTATTTCACTAGATAAGGTGAAAGATATAAGAAGCATGTTGCAATATATTCCAGAAATTGAGCGTCAATATCTTAGGGTAGTTCTTAAAATGGGGAAAAGATCATCTACTTCTTTCCATCAGTGTGAAACACTAAGCAAAAAGAGAAAAACGTAAGACAATCAATTTGTGAAAACCATCTTTGTGTATTGTCGTTTACCTGCGTGGGATAATTGTTTAAATGTGGTAGAAAATTTTTTGATACCAGTGCAATTTTTTTGTTCAAGAGTTCATAAGTTCATGAGATTATATTTTGAATTGTTTGTTAAGAGTGATTTGTTTCAGAATATATTATGTCTTTATTCCTGGGTAATAACAAGCAGTTATTGTACATTATTACAAAATTGTTCCTATTTTTCTTGTGTGTATTTGTAAAACTGATTTCTCAATGACAGTTAACAAATATAACTAGCTGTGTTAAAAAGAAATTATTGAATTGCACACTGTTTACACGTAAAATTAATGATGTAGTATTTTCTAAAACTAGTATAAAACTAGTGTCGTCTTATAAGACAGAGTCATTTATGTGCACATTTTGACATTATATATATATATATATATATAATATATATAGTAAATGTAATTATTACATTATATACATATAAAACATATGTATATAATGTAAAAATTACATACATATATATTGTAAGTAATTCTTACCACACAAGTTTTAGCAGGGATCCACCAGATAGAACATTCTATCACACGAAGTCATGTTTCATTAAGTCTTAAATGTTCTATCTTCGTAGGACATTCTGGAATTTATTTCAAATGTTAAATGTTCAAATAAAAGTGTAACTTTCAAATTTTGAATTTCTGATTTCTTATATAATACCCTTAATATATAGGTAAAAAATTGTATGCACCCTTTAATATATACAAAGAAAATATGTACCAAAAATGAACATTTTATGTTAGGTGATTATTGAGATCTAACATTTAAATTCTTGCAACTCGAGTTTTGTCCACTTAGAACATTATGGAATTCATGCGACGAAGTCTAGACATGTTGTCTAAAAATAACCATGACTTAGATCAACAACCAATCAGAAACGAAATGTAGTATTACAACCATCTTTCATTCCATGAATAGGCATGACATTGCACAACAACCAGCAATCATTTTTACTCCATGAACCTATGAGGCGTACACACACACACACACGCACACTATTCAAGCAAATTCATAGAATGCGTTCATGGTTCTTGAAATGAAATGGACATGTTGAA
>CM037787.1:54393068-54443068 GCA_021229015.1 Solen grandis | reverse complement strand
ATGGCTACATATATGCAGTAGGGGTGAAATCAAAATTTCCTCACGTGCCTAATAACCCATAAAAATTTCATCGTCCTAGGACTATTGCAACATATTAAAATAAGCGTTTAATTAGGAAGAAGAAAAGAATAATAATAACAAACAAATGACGTCACGTGACGTCATATGACGTTTATTTTCACATAATTGTTAAGACACCCAGAGACCTACTAACTGACAAAATTTCAACTTTCTTTCTCAAATAGGACAGTTTTTATAAGCATTTAAATATTGACGTCATTGGTTCGAATCTTGGATCCGCCATATATGCTTGGACTTTTCGAATTTTGAAAAACGGACACCGGTATACACAATAAGAACGTAACATACACATTCTGTGAAAATTTGATGAAAATCGGCCCATTAATAATGGGTCTGGACCGTGTACAACCTTTTGTAGTCAATTTCAAATGTGACGGGTTAAAATTGAAATCGAAATTTCAGCGTCTAAAATTTCTTAAATTTTATTGCTCTTCGACAATTTCAACATATAGAAATACTCTTGTTAATATTAAAAATACATTATCATATAATGACGTCACGTGACGTCATATGACGTTTTTTTTCACAAAATGTTAAAGACTCTTAGAGACCTATGTGCTGACCAAATATCACTTTTCTATCTTAAATAGGACCGATTTTATAAGCATTTAAATATTTACGACCTTGGTTCGAATCTTGAATTCGCTATAGAACCATGGACTTTTCGAATTTTGAAAAACGGACACCGGGATGCACAACTAGAACTTAATATACACATTCTGTGAAAATTTGATGAAAATCGGCCCATTAATAATGGCTATGGACCGTGTACAAACTTTCGTAGTCAATTTCAAATGTGACGTCATATGACGTCACAGGCTTCTGAAAATCATTGAAATCGAAATATCAGCATCTGAAGCATGCGGCATTAAATTTTCATTGCCCTTCGAAAATTTCAACATATAGAAATAATCTTGTTAGAATTAGAAATTCATTATCATATAATGGCGTCAAGTGACGTCATATGACATTTATTTTCACAAAATGTTTAAGACTCCCAGAGACCTATATACTGACCCAATATCATCTTTCTATCTCAAATAGGACCGATTTTATAAGAATTTGAAAATTTACGACCTTGGTTCGAATCTTGGAATCGCTATAGAACCTTGGACTTTTCGAATTTTGAAAAATGGACACCGGGATGCACAACTAGAACTTAATATACACATTCTGTGAAAATTTGGTGAAAATTTGATGAATATCGGTTCATAAAGAATGGCTCTGGACCGCGTACAAACTTTTGTTGCATATTTCAACTGTGACGTCATATGACGTCATAGGCAAATGAAGATCATAGAAATCAAGCTTTCAGCAATTCAAGCATGTGTCATTAAATTTTCATTGCCCTTCGACAATTTCAACATATAGAAATACTCTTGTTAATATTAGAAATACATTATCATATAATGACGTCACGTGACGTCATATGACATTTATTTTAACAAAATGTTTAAAACTTTTAGAGACTTATATACTGACTAAATCTCAACTTTCTATCTTAAATAGGACAGATTTTATAAGCATTTAAAATATTTACGACCTTGGTTCGAATCTTGGATTCGCTATAGAACCATGGACTTTTCGAATTTTGAAAAACAGACACCGGGATGCACAACTAGAACTTAATATACACAATCTGTGAAAATTTGATGAAAATCGGTTCACAAACAATGGCTGTAGACCGCGTACAAACTTTTGTAGCATATTTCAAATGAGACGTCATATGACGTCATAGGCATATGAAAATCATAGAAATCAAAATTTCATCGCATCAAGTATACGCCATAAAATTTTCATGGCCTTGGGACCATTGCAACATGCTTAAATTAACGCTCAGTTTGGAAGAAAAAAAGAATAAGAAGAACTAGATGTCATTCGTGAAAACGAATGATAGGACTTTCTGCAAGCTGTGTTAATGCAAAAAGCAGGAGATAGAAGTTTCATGTAATGACTCACCTCTGGTAGTATTTCATGTTCATGCTGAACAATTGACATTATATTCCGAAATTAGTGCAAATGATAAGAACTAAGTATTAGTCTGTGACGTCACATGACGTCATATGATATCATAACTCTAAACATATGTAGAAATTCTGCAGAACTGCAAACTGTTTAAGTTTCAACTTTCTATCTCATCCTGAAGCTCTCTAATCCTAAAATGAAATTTTCGGTCCTATGTTCGAATCTTATTTCAGCCACAGAACTTCGGTCTTTCGGAATTTCGATTAGCTGACAGGATATGCACACCTAACTTTCAAGATGTACCATCTGTGAAAATTTGAAGAAAATCCGACCATAAATAGCGGCTGTAGAGCGTGAACACCATTTTTCACTATATTTAGCTCTGACGTCACATGACGTCATAGTGTGCTAAAGATGCTTTTGTTCAAAAGGGCATATTTTACTGTCATAACTCTGAAATTTTCGTTATTCTGAACAACTGGCAACATGTCAAAATCATTGCCCAAATATGAAAATTAAGAAGTATGCTTATGACGTCACAAGACGTCATATGACGTCAAGATATATGTAGAAATTCTGCAGAACTGCAAACTGTGTAAGTTTCAACTTTCTATCTCATCCTGAAGCTCTCTAATCCTAAAATGAAATTTTCGGTCCTATGTTCGAATCTTATTTCAGCCACAGAACTTCGGTCTTTCGGAATTTCGATTAGCTGACAGGATATGCACACCTAACTTTCAAGATGTACCATCTGTGAAAATTTGAAGAAAATCCGACCATAAATAGCGGCTGTAGAGCGTGAACACCATTTTTCACTATATTTAGCTCTGACGTCACATGACGTCATAGTGTGCTAAAGATGCTTTTGTTCAAAAGGGCATATTTTACTGTCATAACTCTGAAATTTTCGTTATTCTGAACAACTGGCAACATGTCAAAATCATTGCCCAAAAATATGAAAATTAAGAAGTATGCTTATGACGTCACATGACTTTATATGACGTCACGACTCAAAATTTTTGTAGAAATTCTGCAGAACTGCAAACTGTGTAAGTTTCAACTTTCCATCTCATCCTGAAGCTCTTTTATCCTAAAATGAAATTTTCGGTCCTATGTTCGAATCTTATTTCAGCCACAGAACTTCGGTCTTTCGGAATTTCGGTTAGCTGACAGGATATGCACACCTTTGATTCAAGATGTACCATCTGTGAAAATTTGAAGAAAATCCGACCATAAATGACGGCTGTAGAGCGCGAACACCTTTTTTCACTATTTTTAGCTGTGACGTCACATGACGTCATAGGGTACTGAAGATGCTTTTGTTCAAAAGCGCATACTTTCCTTTCATAACTCTGAAATTTTCATTAATCTGAACAACTGACATCATGTCGAAATCATTGCCCTAAAATGAAAATTAAGAAGTATGCTTATGACGTCACATGACGTCATATGACGTCACGCCTCAAAATATTTGTAGAAATTCTGCAGAACTGCAAACTGTGTAAGTTTCAACTTTCTATCTCATCCTGAAGCTCTTTTATCCTAAAATGAAATTTTCGGTCCTATGTTCGAATCTTATTTCAGCCACAGAACTTCGGTCTTTCGGAATTTCGGTTAGCTGACAGGATATGCACACCTTTGATTCAAGATGTACCATCTGTAAAAATTTGAAGAAAATCCGACCATAAATGACGGCTGTAGAGCGCGAACACCATTTTTCACTATTTTTAGCTGTGACGTCATGTGACGTCATAGGGTGCTGAAAATCATTGAAATCAAAATTTCCTCACGTGACTAATAAGCCATAAAAATTTCATCGTCCTAGGACTATTGCAACATATAAAAATAAGCGTTTAGTTAGGAAGAAGAAAAGAATAATAATAATAATAATAATAATAAACATAACAAACCCAATAGGACTTTCTGCTTTAGGCAGAAAGTCCTAACTAGATGTCATTCGTCTAAACGAATGATAGGACTTTCTGCAACCTGCGTTAATGCAAAAAGCAGGAGATAGAAGTTTCATGTAATGACTCACCTCTGGTAGTATTTCGTGTTCATGCTGAACAACTGACATTATATTCCGCGAAAAATAAGCCTTTAGTTACGAAGAAAAAAAAAATAAGTAGTAGTAGTATGTTTATGACGTCATATGACGTCACCATTCAAAATATATTAAGAAATTATGCAGAAATGCAAACTGTGTAAGTTTCAACTTTCTATCTCATTCCGAAATTCTTTAACCCTAAAATGAAATTTTTGGTCCTATGTTCGAATCTTACTTCAGCCACAATACTTCGGTTTTTCGGAATTATGGTTAGCTGACAAAATATTCACACCTTAGTTTCAAGATGTACCATCTGTGAAAATTTGAAGACAATCTGATCATAAATGGCAGCAGTAGAGCGCGAACACCATTTTTCACTGTTTTTAGCTGTGACGTCATGTGACGTCATAGGATGCTGACAATAATTGAAATCAAAATTTCCTCACGTGCCTAATAACCCATAAAAATTTCATCGTCCTAGGACTATTGCAACATATTAAAATAAACGTTTAGTTAGGAAGAAGAAAAGAATAATAATAATAATAATAATAATAAAATGACGTCACGTGACGTCATATGACGTTTATTTTTCACATAATTGTTAAGACACCCAGAGACCTACTAACTGACAAAATTTCAACTTTCTATCTCAAATAGGACAGTTTTTATAAGCATTTAAAAATTGACGACCTTGGTTCGAATCTTGGATCCGCCATAGATGCTTGGACTTTTCGAATTTTGAAAAACGGACACCGGAATACACAATGAGAACGTAATATACACATTCTGTGAAAATTTGATGAAAATCGGCCCATTAATAATGGCTCTGGACCGTGTACAATCTTTCGTGGTCAATTTCAAATGTGACGTCATATGACGTCATATGCTTCTGAAAATCAATGAAATCGAAATTTCAGCGTCTGATTCATTTGTCATTAAATTTTCATTGCCCTTCGACAATTTCAACATACAGAAATACTCTTGTTAATATTAGAAATACATTATCATATAATGACGTCACGTGACGTCATATGACGTTATTTTCACATAATGTTTAAGACTATTAGAGGCCTATATACTGACCAAATATCACTTTTCTATCTCAAACAGGACCGATTTTATAAGCATTTAAAAATTGACGTCCTTGGTTCGAATCTTGAATTAGCTATAGAACCATGGACTTTTCGAATTTTGAAAAAGGGACACGAGATGCACAACTAGAACTTAATATACACATTCTGTGAAAATTTGATGAAAATCGGCCCATCAATAATGGCTCTGGACCGTGTACAAACTTTCGTAGGCAATTTCAAATGTGACGTCATATGACGTCATAGGCTTCTGAAAATCATTGAAATCGAAATTTCAGCATCGGAAGCATGCGACCTTAAATTTTCATTGCCCTTCGAAAATTTCAACATATAGAAATAATCTTGTTAGAATTAGAAATTCATTATCATATAATGACGTCACGTGACGTCATATGACATTTATTTTCACAAAATGTTTAAAACTTCTAGCGACCTATATCCTGTCTAAATATCAACTTTCTATCTTAAATAGGACAGATTTTATAAGCATTTAAAAATTTACGACCTTGGTTCGAATCTTGGATTCGCTATAGAACAATGGACTTTTCGAATTTTGAAATACGGACACCGGGATGCACAACTAGAACATAATATACAAAATCTGTGAAAATTTGATGAAAATCGGTTCACAAACAATGGCTGTAGACCGCGTACAAACTTTTGTAGCACATTTCAAATGTGACGTCATATGACGTCATAGGCATATGAAAATCATAGAAATCAAAATTTCAGCGTTTGAAGCATATGTCTTTAAATTTTCATTGCCCTTCGACAATTTCAACATATAGAAATATTCTTGTTAATATTAGAAGTACATTATCATATAATGACGTCACGTGACGTTTCTAGAGACCTATATCTGACTTAATATCAACTTTCTATCTTAAATAGGACAGATTTTATAAGCATTTAACAAATTTACGACCTTGGTTCGAATCTTGGATTCGCTATAGAACCATGGACTTTTAGAATTTTGAAAAACGGACACCGGGATGCACAACTAGAAATTAATATACACAATCAGTGAAAATTTGATGAAAATCGGTTCACAAACAATGGCTGTAGACCGCGTACAAACTTTTGAAGCATTTTTCAAATGTGACGTCATATGACGTCATAGGCATATGAAAATCATAGAAATCAAAATTTCCTCACGTGACTAATAAGTCATAAAAATTTCATCGTCCTAGGAGTATTGCAACATAGAAAAATAAGCGTTTAGTTAGGAAGAAAAAAAGAATAATAAGAAGAAGAAGAATAAACATAACAAACCCAATAGGACTTTCTGCCGAAAGGCAGAAAGTCCTAAAAAAAAACAAACAAACCCAATAGGACTTTCTGCCAGTAGGCAGAAAGTCCTAATAAAAAAACAGTACAGAAAATAAAAAAACAGTACAAACCCAATATGACTTTCTGCCTGTAGGCAGAAAGTCCTAATAATAACTAGATGTCATTCGTTTAAACGAATGATAGGACTTTCTGCAACATCTGCTTTATATAGTATATATAGAAGATGACATAATAGATAATCTGTCCAAATTGCAACTTTCTATCTCCTCTATTTCTATATAAAATAGCACAAATAGAACACATTCTGTGAATTTTAATAAAAGTCCGCCCATATCTTGCACATGTAGTTTACATACAACATTTATACTATGTCATATGACATGAAAGAAAAATGAAACAGTGTTCAAATGTAAGTTTCTAACTTTCATCACACATAGAATTTCATCACTCCAGCTCAGTTGTAACCTTGTTTAATTTTAGCCTCATTAGGAAGAAGTATTGAATATTTGTATAGTGCTATATCCTTTCGACACCTGTAACGTAGTTAATCGTATTTAGCGATTTTGGCGTGTTTGGGCTTCCGTAGTTTTGCCATAAATTCCTGGAATTTCGAACTATGGTGATATTTTGAAAGGTAACATCCCAGCCTACAAACTGATGCAATATGAATATCGTTAGCATAACAATGCAGTTTTTAGATGGTCTAAAATGTGGGGCTGCGTGTGAATTTTTCAAGGCTTGCAAACTGCTCGCTAGCTACATAGTGTTGCAAATACGGATTTTTGTCTTGTGCCGTTGTACATGTATTAACTTCAATGCTTATTTTGGAAACAGTCAACATTCGACAAAAAAAAACAAAAAAAAAACACAACAAAATCAAGATATAGCCCATTAATTGCAATTTGATATTTTTTTTTTTTTTAAGTCATTGCGCAAGTATTTAAGCTTGGTGACCCCTGCGCGTGACCTTTTCCACATTTTTATGATGCATGATTATGAAATATCTTATTTTCCATGTAACTTTCTTATATGAAGTCCAATTTCAATAAACTTGGTACCGTTAGAAAGCTCTTAAAACATGCTACATTTTATACGCATAATGTATAAACTTATCTTCAGTCGTTTCTGAGATATTGACTGTTAAACCTCAAGAAAACAGCATATTATCAGCAAAATTAGCTTCATTTCATTTAGTTTTTTGCTTATAACTTTGTATTGCGTAAAACCAATTTTAATAAACTAAATATCTTTGGAAACGTCAATTATTCAGCTATAATTCATATTCATACATATATTTACAAAAATCGATATTTATTGAGATATAGCTACATATATGCAGTAGGGGTGAAATCAAAATTTCCTCACGTGCCTAATAACCCATAAAATTTCATCGTCCTAGGACTATTGCAACATATTAAAATAAGCGTTTAGTTAGGAAGAAGAAAAGAATAATTATAATAAACAAATGACGTCACGTGACGTCATATGACGTTTATTTTCACATAAATGTTACGACACCCAGAGACCTACTAACTGACAAAATTTCAACTTTCTATCTCAAATAGGACAGTTTTTATAAGCATTTAAATATTGACGTCATTGGTTCGAATCTTGGATCCGCCATAGATGCTTGGACTTTTCGAATTTTGGAAAACGGACACCGGTATACACAATAAGAACGTAATATACACATTCTGTGAAAATTTAATGAAAATCGGCCCATTAATAATGGCTCTGGACCGTGTACAAACTTTCGTAGTCAATTTCAAATGTGACGTCATATGACGTCACAGGCTTCTGAAAATCTTTGAAATCGAAATTTCAGCGTCGGATTTATTTGTCATTAAAATTTCATTGTCCTTCGATAATTTTAACATATAGAAATAATCTTGTTAGTATTAAAAATTCATTATCATATAATGACGTCACGTGACGTCATATGACATTTATTTGCACAAAATATTTAAGACTCTCAGAGACCTATATACTGACTCAGTATCATTTTTCTATCTCAAATAGGACCGATTTTATAAGAATTTGAAAATTTACGACCTTGGTTCGAATCTTTGAATCGCTATAGAACCTTGGACTTTTGAAAAACGGACACCGGGATGCACAACTAGAACTTAATATACACATTCTGTGAAAATTTGATGAAAATCGGTTCATTAATAATGGCTCTGGACCGCGTACAACCCTTTGTAGCTTATTTCAAGTGTGACGTCATATGACGTCATAGAGATATGAAAATCATAGAAATCAAAATAACCTTTCTTGGAGAATATGACATCAAAATTTCATTGTCCTTGGACCATATTAACATATATAATTATGTGTTTAAAAATTAGAAATTTGATGACGTCATCTGACGTCACAAGACGTCAATTTTCACAAAATATTTAAATCTATCGGAGATCTATATACTGACAAAATATCAATCTTCTGTCTCATTTAGGGACGATTTTATGAGCATTTATCAATTTGACGTCCTTGGTTTGAATCTTGCATTCGCCATAGAACCTTGTGCTTTTCGAATTTTGAAAAACGGACAACGAGATGCACAACTAGAACTTAATATACACATTCTGTGAAAATTTGATAAAAATCGGTTTATTAATTATCGCTCTGGACCGCGTACAAACTTTTGTAGCAAATTGCCAAGTGTGACGTCATATGACGTCATAGGCATATGAAAATTATAGAATTTTTTAAATACGCATATGAATAATATGCCATCGAAATTTCATTCTCCTAGGACGATTGCAACATATGAAAATCCTTGAGGAAGAAAAGAATAATAATAATAATAATAACTAGACTTCTTTTGTTCTGGACAAAAGAAAGGGCTTTCTGCACTGCAAACCATGTCAAACCTGATCATACTTATTGAGTTTTCTGAAATACACCATCTTCAAAAATTGAAGAAAATCCGTCCCGAACTGATAGCTGTAGAGTGCAAACATAAATAAATAGCAGAGGAAATCTGTGATGTCATATAACATAATTTAAATTTTAAAGTCAATGCATTCAAAAGGGAATATGTTTCTTTGTTTTCAGTTATAATTTTAATTTTAAAGTGACAATGACAATGTGAAATCTAGCTTTTTTCAATATTAAAAGGGGCATAACTCCTGACCTAATATCAATTTTAATTTAGACTGGGACAAAAATGTTGGCCTCTAGAGTATTCACAAGATTTTTATAAGATTTGACCTGGTGACCTAGTTTTTGTTCTCATGTGACTCATTTTCGAACTTTTCCAATATATTAATAAGACAAACATCCTGACCAAATCTTTTGAAGATAGGGTTAAAACTGTGGCCTCTAGAGAGTTCACAAGGTTTTTCTTAGATTTGACCTGGTGACCTAATTTTTGATCCCACATTACCCAATTTTCGAACTCATCCGAGATATCATGTAGACAAACATCCTGACCAAGTTTCATGAAGATTGGGTTAAAACTGTGGCCTCTAGAGTGTTCAGAATGTTTTTCTAAGATTTGACCTGGTGACCTAGTTTTTGACCCCACATGACCCAATTTCGAACTTATCCGAGATATCATGTAGACAAACATCCTGACCAAGTTTCATGAAGATTGGGTTTAAAGCTGTGGCCTCTAGAGTGTTCACAATGTTTTTCTAAGATTTGACCTAGTAACCTATTTTTTGATCCCACATGACCCAAATTCGAACTCATCCGAGATATCATGTAGACAAACATCCTGACCAAGTTTCATGAAGATTGGGCCAAAACTGTGGCCTGTAGAGTGTTCACAAGCAATTGTTGACGACGGACGACTGACGACGCACGACGGACAAAAGGCGACCAGAAAAGCTCACCCGAGCACAAGTGCTCAGGTGAGCTAAAAAGAAAGGCCTTTAAATTTCCAACATTTCACGTGTTTCATGTTTCAACTTTTCTTTTACGGGCTCTCAGATATAGAAAGTTATTTTTAAAGAAAACGGCAAAAATCGGCAAAAAGATGTTCATGTCTATTATTGCCTTTCGACAAATAACTTTATAATTTATGGTCCGATCATTAAAATCTGCATATCATTAGAACCACATTACATCATGCAAAAAAAAAAAAAAATGTATGTTATTTTTAAAAAATCATTAGTTTCTTCGAAATCAAGGAATCAAGTGATCGGGACTTACTGCGGGAGTGCATGAAAGAACGGTTTTACTGCATTCTTAGTTTTCATGTAACTTCCTTATATTAAGTCCAATTTTAAAAATCTAGGTACCGTTTGAAAGGTCTTTTCATTTCCCACAATTCCCTCGCTTCATAATTGTATGTATCTTTAAACACTTTGTAGCTACGGGCGTTTAAAACCTTGAGCATACGGCAAAAAATCGGGATAAATATGTTCATATCGTTTTGTTTTTCCTTATAACTTAATGAATATTAGGTCAATCTTTAAAATTTAAACACCAAAAGAACGGCCGGGAATTGATCTACAAATTATATTCATACTCTTATTAACAAAAATCAATAATTATCGAGATATAAGTAGTTAAGTGCGCTTAGGGTTGCAGCATTTTAGTTTTTCTGCAATAACTCAACTGATTCAACCCCGATCTTCAAAAACTATATATCGTCTGAAAGGCATTTCAAAGCACTACAAATTATACGCATAGTGTCTCGATAAAATATTTTTCGTTTTTGAGATATTTAAGGCCGAAGAAAAAACCGATAATTGACATGTGACCTTGACCTTAGCTATTTTCCGAAAGCGGAAGTGACTGATGACAATAAGAGGCTATGTTGCACCTTCAGTGAAAATTTTATGCAAATCGGTCAAAAACTTTGTCTTCCAGTGCTAAAAAACCGTATATTTTGGATAAAAAATTTGATAACGCGTCATGACGTCATTTTACGTCATACGACGTCAATCTTCTCAGAACTGAAAGAAAAAAGGACATTTTTCTTATCTGAGTGCTTCGTAATACATCAATACATTTTCTGTCCAAAGTTCGAAACTTGGTTCAGCCATAGATCCTTGATCTTTTCAAATATTGCAAAACGTATATAATCCTGCACAACAAGAACATAATATATACATTCTGTAAAAAAAGAAAGTAAATCGGTCCAATCATGACGGCTGTAGAGCGCGTACAAGCTTTTGTAGCTTTTTTCAACACTGACGTCATGTGACGTCACATGAAGAAAAAAATATGACGATCAAAAGCGCCAAAGTCACTGTGCATACTATTAAAATTTCATGCTGCTTGCTCATCGGCAACCTGTTTTAATTTGAACCTCAAAAGGAAGAAAAAAGTAGAATAATAATAATAAACTAGATTTCATTCGTTGATACGAATGATAGGACTTTCTGCTAAAATTGAAAAATATTAAGATTAATTCCGTTAGAAAGAATATATATTAAATTCTCTACCCTTTACTCTTTTTTTTTCGAATGGACTTCTTTTAGCTTTGATGTCACATGACGTCATAGGGTGCTGAATATGCTTTTGTTCAAAAACGCATATGTTACTGTCATATCTCTGGTGCTGAAGAAGCTTTTGTTCAAAAGCGCATACTTAACTGTCATAACTCTGAAATTTTCATTACTCTGAACAACTGGCATCATGTCGAAATCATTGCCCTAAAATGAAAATTTAGAAGTATGCCTTTGAAGTCACATGACGTCATGTGACGTCACCACACAAAATATATGTAGAAATTCTGCAGAACTGCAAACTGTGTAAGTTTCATCTTTCTATCTCATCCTGATGCTCTTTAATCCTTAAATGAAATTTTCGGACCTATGTTCCAATCTTATTTCAGCCACAGAACTTCGGTTTTTCGGAATTTCGGTAAGCTGGCAGGATATGTACACCTTAGTTTCAAGGTGTACCATCTGTGAAAATAAGAAGAAAATCCGACCATAAATGGCGGCTGTAGAGCGTGAAAACCATTTTTCACT
This sequence comes from Solen grandis, assembly GCA_021229015.1. Taxonomy (NCBI): domain Eukaryota; kingdom Metazoa; phylum Mollusca; class Bivalvia; order Adapedonta; family Solenidae; genus Solen; species Solen grandis. The sequence continues at coordinate 54,430,664 of CM037787.1, read as the reverse complement.
ATTTTTAGCTCTGACGTCACATAACGTCATAGGGTGCTGAAGATGCTTTTGTTCAAAAGCGCATTTGTTATTGTCATAACTCTAAAATCTTCATTATTCTGAACAACTGGCATCATGTCGAAATCATTGCCCTAAAATGAAAAATAAGAAGTATGCTTATGACGTCACATGACGACATTTGACATCACGACTCAAAATATATTGAGAAATTCTGCAGAACTGCAAACTGTGTAAGTTTCAACTTTCTATCTTACCTGAAGCTCTTTAATCCTAAAATGAAATTTTCGGTCCTATGTTCGAATCTAATTTCAGCCACAGAACGTCGGTCTTTCGGAATTTCAGTTAGCTTACAGGATATGCACACCTAAGTTTCAAGATGTACCATCTGTGAAAATTTGAAGAATATCCGGCCATAAATGGCGGTAGAGCGTGAACACCATTTTTCACTATTTTTAACTGTGACGACACATAACGTCATAGGGTGCTGTAGATGCTTTTGTGTAAAAGCGCATATGTTGCTATTATAACTCTGAAATTTTCATTATTCTGAACAACTGGCATCATGTCGAAATCATTACCCTAAAATGAAAATTAAGAAGTATGCCTATGACGTCACATGACGTCATATGACGACACGACTCAAAATATATTAAGAAATTCTGCAGAACTGCAAACTGTGTGAGTAGCAACTTTCTATCTCATCCTGAAGCTCTTTCATCCTAAAATGAAATTTTCGGTCGTTTGTTCGAATCTTATTTCAGCCACATAACTTCGGTCTTTCGGAATTTTGGTTAGCTGACAGGATATGCACACCTTAGTTTCAAGATGTACCATCTGTGAAAATTTAAAGTAAATCCGACCATAAATGACTTATGTAGAGCGAACCCAATTTTTCACTATATTTAGCTGTGACGTCATGTGATGTCATAGGCTGCTGATAATCATTGAAATCAAAATTTCCTCACGTGACTAATTACCCATAAAAATTTCATCGTCCCAGGACTATTGCAACATGTTAAACTAAGCATTTAGTTAGGAAGAAGAAAAGAATTATAATAATAAAAAAATGACGTCACGTGACGTCATATGACGTTTATTTTCACATAATTGTTAGACACCAAGAGACCTACTAACTGACAAAATTTCAACTTTCTTTCTCAAATAGGACAGTTTTTTATAAGCATTTAAAAATTGACGTCCTTGGTTCGAATCTTGGATCCGCCATAGATGCTTGGACTTTTCAAATTTTGAAAAACGGACACCGGTATACACAATAAGAACGTAATATACACATTCTGTGAAAATTTGATGAAAATCGGCCCATTAATAATGGCTCTGGACCGTGTACAAACTTACGTAGTCAATTTCAAATGTGACGTCATATGACGTCATAGGCTTCTGAAAATCATTGAAATCGAAATTTCAGCGTCTGAATCATTTGTCATTAAACTTTCATTGCCCTTCGACAATTTCAACATATAGAAATACTCTTATTAATATTAGAAATACATTATCATATAATGACGTCACGTTACGTCATATGACGTTTATTTTCACAAAATGTTTAAGACTCCCAGAGACCTATATACTGACCAAATATCAACTTTCTATCTCAAATAGGACCGATTATATAAGCATTTTAAAATTTACGACCTTGGTTCGAATCTTGAATTCGCTATAGAACCATGGACTTCTTGAATTTTGAAAAAGGGACAACGAGATGCACAACTAGAACTTAATATACACAATCTGTGAAAATTTGATGAAAATCGGGTAATAAACAATGGCTGTAGACCGCGTACAAACTTTTTTAGCATATTTCAAGTGTGACGTCGTATGACGTCATAGACATATGAAATTCATAGAAATCAAAATTTCAACGTTTGAAGCATGTGTCATTAAATTTTCATTGCCCTTCGACAATTTCAACATAAAGAGATATTATTGTTAATATTAGAAATACATTATCATATAATGACGTCACGTGACGTCATATGACATTTATTTTCACAAAATGTTTAAAACTTCTAGAGACCTATATACTGACTAAATATCAATCTTCTATCTCAAATAGGACTGATTTTATAAGCATTTAAAACTTTACGACCTTGGTTCGAATCTTGGATTCGCTATAGAACCATGGACTTTTCGAATTTTGAAAAACGGACACAGGGATGCACAACTAGAGCCTAACATACACATTCTGTGAAATTTTGATGAAAATCGGTCCAGAAATAATGGCTGTAGACCGCGTACAAACTTTTTCACCTGACGTCAAATCTGACGTTATATCACGTCATATGAATATATAATTCATTGCATCCGAAAGCTCATGGTTTGAAATATATGCCATAAAATTTTCATTGTTCTGAGTCAATGGCAACACCTCGAAATTAACACAAATATAAGAGGAAGAAAAAAAGAATAAGAAGAAGAAGAATAATAAAAAAACAGTACAAACCCAATATGACTTTCTGCCTGTAGGCAGAAAGTCCTAACTAGATGTCATTCGTCTAAACGAATGATAGGACTTTCTGTAACCTGTGTTAATGCAAAAATCAGGAGATAGAAGTTTCATGTAATGTATCATCTCTGGTAGTATTTCATGTTCATGGTGATTAATTGACATTATATTATAAATAAGCGTTTAGTTACGAAGAAAAAAAAAGAAAGTAGCAGTAGTAGTAGTATGCTTATGACGTCATATGACGTCACGACTCAAAATATATTAAGAAATTCTGCATAACTGCAAACTGTGTAAGTTTCAACTTTTTATCTCATCCCGAAGTTCTTTAGCCCTAAAATGAAATTTTTGGTCCTATGTTCGAATCTTACTTCAGCCACAATACTTCGGTTTTTCGGAATTAAGGTTAGCTGACAAAATATTCACACCTTAGTTTCAAGATGTACCATCTGTAAAAATTTGAAGAAAATCTGATCATAAATGGCGGCTGTAGAGCGCGAACACCATTTTTCACTATTTTTAGCTCTGACGTCACGTGACGTCATAGGGTGTTGAAAATGCTGTTGCTTAAAAGCGCATACTTTACTGCAATAACTCTGAAATTTTCATTATTCTGAACAATTGGCATCATGTCGAAATCATTGCCCCAAATTAAAAATAAGTGGTATGCTTATGACGTCCTCTGACGTCACGATTCAAAATATTTGTAGAAATAATGCAGAACTGCAAAATGTGAAAGTTTCAACTTTCTATCTCATCCTGAAGCTCTTCAATCCTAAAATGAAATTTTTGGTCCTATGTTCGAATATTACTTCAGCCACAGAACTTCGGTTTTTCGGAATTTCGGTAAGCTGGCAGGATATGTACACCTTAGTTTCAAGTTGTACCATCTGTGAAAATTACAAGAAAATCCGACCATAAATGGCAGCAGTAGAGCGCGAAAACCATTGTTCAATATTTTTAGCTCTGACGTCACATGACGTCATAGGGTGCTGAAGATGCTTTTGTTCAAAAACGCATAATTTACAGTCATAACTCTAAAATCTTCATTATTCTGAACAACTGGCATCATGTCGAAATCATTGCCCTAAAATAAAAATTAAGAAGTATGCTTATGACGTCATATGACGTCACGACTCAAAATATGTATAGAAATTCTGCAGAACTGCAAACTGTGTAAGTTTCAACTTTCTATCTCATCCTGAAGCTCTTTTATCCTAAAATGAAATTTTCGGTCCTATGTTCGAATATTATTTCAGCCACAGAAGTTCGGTCTTTCGGAAATTCGGTTAGCTGACAGGATATGCACACCTTAGTTTCAAGATGTACCATCTGTGAAAATTTGAAGAAAATCCGACCATAAATGGCGGCTGTAGATCGCAAACACCATTTTTCACTATTTTTAGCTCTGACGTCATATGACGACATAGGGTGCTGAAGATGCTTTTGTTCAAAAGCGCATACTTTACTGTCATAACTCTGAAATTTTCATTATTCTGAACAACTGGCATCATGTCGAAATCATTGCCCTAATATAAAATTTAAGAAGTATGCTTATGACGTCATATGACGTCATATGACGTCAGGAATCAAAATATATGTAGAAATTCTGCAGAACTGCAAACTGTGTAAGTTTCAACTTTCTATCTCATCCTGAAGCTCTTTAATCCTAAAATGAAATTTTCGGCCCTATGTTCGAATCTTATTTCAGCCACAGAACTTCGGTCTTTCGGAATTTCGGTTAGCTGACAGGATATGCACACCTTAGTTTCAAGATGTACCATCTGTGAAAATTTGAAGAAAATCCGACTATAAATGACGGCTGTAGAGCGCAAACACCATTTTTCACTATTTTTAGCTGTGATGTCATGTGACGTCATAGGCTGCTGACAATCATTGAAATCAAAATTTCCTCACCTGACTAATAACCCATAAAAATTTCATGGTCCTAGGACTATTGCAACATATTAAAATAAACGTTTAGTTAGGAAGAAAAGAATAATAATAATAAAAAATGACGTCCAAGACGTCATATGACGTTTTTTTTCAGATATTTATTAGACACCCAGAGACCTACTAACTGACAAAATTTCAACTTTCTATCTCAAATAGGACAGTTTTTATAAGCATTTAAAAATTTACGTCCTTGGTTCGAATCTTGGATCCGCCATAGATGCTTGGACTTTTCGAATTTGGAAAAACGAACACCGGTATACACAATAAGAACGTAATATACACATTCTGTGAAAATTTGATAAAAATCGGCCCATTAATAATGGCTCTGGACCGTGTACAAACTTTCGTAGTCAATTTCAAATGTGACGTCATATGACGTCATAGGCTTCTGAAAATCATTGAAATCGAAATTTCAGCGTCTGAATTATTTGTCATCAAATTTTCATTGCCCTTCGACAATTTCAACATATAGAAATACTCTTATTAATATTAGAAATACATTATCATATAATGACGTCAAGTGACGTCATGTGACGTTTATTTTCACAAAATGTATAAGACTCCCAGAGACCTATTTACTGACAAAATATCACTTTTCTATCTCAAATAAATCTGATTTTATAAGCATTTAAAAATTTACGACCTTGGTTCGAATCTTGAATTCGCTATAGAACCATGGACTTTTCGAATTTTGAAAAACGGACACCGAGATGCACAACTAGAACTTAATATACACATTCTGTGAAAATTTGATGAAAATCGGTTCATAAACAATAGCTGTAGACCGCGTACAAACCTTTGTTGCATATTTAAAGTGTGACGTCATATGACGTCATAGGCATATGAAAATCATAGAAATCAAAATTTCAGCGTTTGAAGCATTTGTCATTAAATTTTCATTGCCCTTCGACAATTTCAACATATAGAAATATTCTTGGTAATATTAGAAATACATTATCATATAATGACGTCACGTGACGTCATATGACATTTATTTTCACAAAATGTTTAAAACTTCTAGAGACATATATACTGACTAAATATCAACTTTCTATCTTAAATAGGACAGATTTTATAAGCATTTAAAAATTTACGACCTTGGTTCGAATCTTGGAATCGCTATAGAACCTTGGACTTTTCGAATTTTGAAAAAGAGACACCGGGATGCACAACTAGAACTTAATATACACATTCTGTGAAAATTTGATGAAAATCGGTTCATAAACAATAGCTGTAGACCGCGTACAAACTTTTGTTGCATATTTAAAGTGTGACGTCATATGACGTCATAGGCATATGAAAATCATAGAAATCAAAATTTCAGCGTTTGAAGCATTTGTCATTAAATTTTCATTGCCCTTCGACAATTTCAACATATAGAAATATTCTTGGTAATATTAGAAATACATTATCATATAATGACGTCACGTGACGTCATATGACATTTATTTTCACAAAATGTTTAAAACTTCTAGAGACCTATATACTGACTAAATATCAACTTTCTATCTTAAATAGGACAGATTTTATAAGCATTTAAAAATTTACGACCTTGGTTCGAATCTTGGATTCGCTATAGAACCAAGGACTTTTCGAATTTTGAAAAACGGACACCGGGATGCACAACTAGAACTTAATATACACAATCTGTGAAAATTTGATGAAAATCGGTTCACAAACAATGGCTGTAGACCGCGTACAAACTTTTGTAGCATATTTCAAATGTGACGTCATATGACGTCATAGGCATATGAAAATCATAGAAATCAAAATTTCCTAACGTGACTAATAAGTCATAAAAATTTCATCGTCCTAGGAGTATTGCATTTTTAAAAAAAAATGATTTCATTCGTTGATACGAATGATAGGACTTTCTGCTAAAATTGAAAAATATTATGATTAATTCCGTTAGAAAGAATATATATTAAATTCTCTACCCTTTACTCTTTTTTTTTTCGTATTGACTTCTTTTAGCTTTGACGTCACATGACGTCATAGGGTGCTGAAAATTCTTTTGTTCAAAAGCGCATACTCTACTGTCGTAACTCTTAAATTTTCATTATTCTGAACAACTGGCATCATGTCAAAATCATTGCCTTAAAATGAAAATTAAGAAGTATGCTTATGACGTCATATGACGTCAAGACTCAAAATATATGTAGAAATTCTGCAGAACTGCAAACTGTGTAAGTTTCAACTTTCTATCTCATCCTGAAGCTCTTTAATCCTAAAATGAAATTTTCGGTCCTATGTTCGAATCTTATTTCAGCCACAGAACTTCGGTCTTTCGAAATTTCTATTAACTGACAGGATATGCACACCTTAGTTTCTAGGTGTACCATCTGTGAATATTTGAATAAAATCCGGCCATAAATGGCGGCTGTAGAGCGTGAACACCATTTTTCACTATTTTTAACTGTGTGACGACACATAACGTCACAGGGTGCTGTAGATGCTTTTGTTCAAAAGCGTATATGTTGCTGTTATAACTCTGAATTTTTCATTATTCTGAACAACTGGCATCATGTCGATATTATTGCACTAAAATGAAAATTAAGATGTATGCTTATGACGTCATATGACGTCACGACTCAAAATATATGTAGAAATGCTGCAAAACTGCAAACTGTGTAAGTTTCATCTTTCTATCTCTTCCTGAAGCTCTTCAATCCTAAAATGAAATTTTCGGTCCTATGTTCGAATCTTATTTCAACCACAGAACTTCGGTCTTTCGGAATTTCGGTTAGCTGACAGGATATGCACACCTTTGATTAAAAATGTACTATCTGTGAAAATTTGAAGAAAATCCGACCATAAATGACGGCTGTAGAGCGCGAAAACCATTTTTCACTATTTTTAGCTGTGACGTCATGTGACATCATAGGGTGCTGAAGATGCTTTTTTTCAAAAGCGGACACATTACTGTCATAACTCTGAAATTTTCTTTATTCTGAACAACTGGCATCATGTCGAAATCATTGCCATAATATGAAAATTAAGAAGTATACCTATGACGTCACATGACGTCATATGACGTCACGACTCAAAATATATGTAGAAATTCTGCAAAACTGCAAACTGTGTAAGTTTCAACCTTCTATCTCATCCTGAAGCTCTTTAATCCTAAAATGAAATTTTCGGTCCTATGTTCGAATCTTATTTCAGCCACAGAACTTCGGTCTTTCGGAATTTCGGTTAGCTGACAGGATATGCACATCTTTGATTCAAGATGTACCATCTGTGAAAATTTGAAGAAAATCCGACCATAAATGACGGCTGTAGAGCGCGAACACCATTTTTCACTATTTTTAGCTGTGACGTCATGTGACGTCATAGGGTGCTGAAGATGCTTTTGTTAAAAAGCGCATAGTTTACTGTCATAACTCTGAAATTTTCTTTATTCTGAACAACTGGCATCATGTCGAAATCATTCCCGTAATATGAAAATTAAGAAGTATACCTATGACGTCACATGACGTCATATGACGTCACGACTCAAAATATATGTAGAAATTCTGCAGAACTGCAAACTGTGTAAGTTTCAACTTTCTATCTCATCCTGAATCTCTTTAATCCTAAAATGAAATTTTCGGTCCTATGTTCGAATCTTATTTCAGCCACAGAACTTCGGTCTTTCGGAATTTCGGTTAGCTGACAGGATATGCACACCTTTGATTCATGATGTACCATCTGTGAAAATTTGAAGAAAATCCGACCATAAATGACGGCTGTAGAGCGCGAACACCATTTTTCACTATTTTTAGCTGTGACGTAATGTGACGTCATAGGGTGGTGAAAATCATTGAAATCAAAATTTCCTCTCGTGACTAATAAGCCATAAAAATTTTATCGTCCTAGGACTATTGCAACATATAAAAATAAGCGTTTAGTTAGGAAGAAGAAAAGAATAATAATAATAAACATAACAAACCCAATAGGACTTTCTGCTTTAGGCAGAAAGTCCTAATAAGAAGAAGAAGAATAAACAGTACAAACCCAATAGGACTTTCTGCTTTAGGCAGAAAGTCCTAATAATAAAAAAACAGTACAAACCCAATATGACTTTCTGCCTGTAGGCAGAAAGTCCTAATAAGAAAAAACATAACAAACCCAATAGGTCTTTCTGCTTGAGGCAGAAAGCCCTAATAATAAACATAACAAACCCAATAGGACTTTCTGCTTTAGGCAGAAAGTCCTAATAATAAACAGTAGAAACCCAATAGGACTTTCTGCTATGCAGAAAGTCCTAATAAAAATTCATTCTGCTGGCAAAATTAACTAAACATCAATTCTTATTTTGACATCACTTTCTTACAAGTTGACTTATTTCAGTAATCTAGTTACCAAATGAAATGTCTTTAAAATCCATTCAATTTGCTTGCATTTGATTTGGGTCTAACATTAAATAGGATAAACGAATTTGTTATTTGCATTACTCCATGATTTTTGGGTAAATCTTAAACTTAAAGCTCAAATATTTTCATTTTCAAAATCAAAATTTTTGAGATATAAATTGTTAAACGCATTGGGGCTAACTGAATTTTTATATTTCAGCCATAATTCAACTGATTCAACCCCGATCAATAAAAGCTGAAAGGTCTTTCAAAGCACTTCAAATTATATGCATAGTGTCTATATAGAATATTGTTTTAGAGGTATTTAAGGCCAAAGAAAAATATCGATAATTGAAATATGACCTTGACCGTTGTTTTCTTTGGAAACGGAAGTAGCATTATGCCCTAGCATCTAATCTGCACCTTCAGAAAAAAAATCATGCAAATTAAAAAAAAATCAGGCCTATAGGCCGTAAAAACCATTCAATTTCAATAAAAAAAAAGTGTTTAGGACTTGTAACGACACATGACGTCATATGACGCTCATCTTCTTTTAAGGTAAAACATACGTAGAGTTATATTCAGTCAAAATTTCAGCTTTCTAACTCATCTGGAAGCGATGTTATTCGTATTTGAAATTTAACGTCAATGGTTGGAATATTGGATTCGCCATAGAACCTTTCCCTTAATGAATATGGAAAGACGGACACCTGGCTGCATAATTATAACGAAACTTACACACTCTGTGAAAATTGAATAAAAACGGTCCGAAAAAAATGTCTGTAGACTGCGAAAACTCTTTCGTGGACAACGTCATGTTTGACGTCATACGACGTTATAGGCATAAGATAATCAATGAAATGAAATATACAGTACAAACATTTTGAGACGACGTCAAGTTTGACGTCAAAACACGTCATAGTCAAATGAATATAATTGAATATAATTGAAATGCAAAATTATCTGAAGCATATGCTATTAAATTTTCAAGGTGCTCGAATGTATTAAATATATAAAAATTAACATGTAAAATTTACAAATTACATTTCACCTCATGGCGTCATATGACGTCATACGACATTCATCTTCTAGGAATATAAAGGAAACCTAGAGATTTATATTCTGTCCAAATACCATGCCACTACGGGTAACAGGTCGACAGTCCGAACATTGAATCCAGCTTAAATTAACTAGATTTTTGCCTCTGCTCCAAACAGGCAGAAACTGACCGGGGTTCTGTTGAGTCGCAGTCGTATCTCTACACCATTGGGGAGGTACTTGTCTTGCAAAAACATGTCTAAATGCAGACGTCCGCACATTTCCAGAACACGACTGGTGGATACGTTCTCTTCTTTTCTTAAATCCTTCATTATGATCCGCAACTGTATGCTCTTGCATATGTCCTGCAGTGTCAGGACTCTTGTGTGGATTTACTGTCCGTAGAATAAGACAGTAAATTCTCAATGTAGGCCCGGTACGCATGCGTGTCAGCATTATTGCTGATTAGTTTGTTGTTCAGGTACACATCAATACTGCTAAACAAGCTGTGGAAGAAATTATTTACTGTGGATATTTCACCATCGGCAGCCAGATTAGTGTCATCAGGTTTGACTACTTTGACTTCAGGTACATGTAGCTCTGGTTGACATCAGTCCACTTTTCTAATTGAGCAGGAATTACAAATTCAATGTGAGATGAATTGCTCAGTGCTGACACAGGATAATGTTCTGTCCACTGTGCATCTTGCATTGCTGTCATGGTAGGTGGGACATGTCTCACATCAAGTTCAGTTTTGCTGCACTCGCAAGAGCCGTGTTACATCATGTTGTTAAGTCAAAAATTTCTAACGGTCGTGATTTGATTTTTCTTTTTTTGATGTGTCTCCTTGACGTGCTGGAAGCAGAATGATATCGACGTTTGAATACTCGAAGCTTTATACTCCTCAGAGTTTTCCGACCCACATCTTTCAACAATGCTTTACCCCGTTTCTTGATCACTGTCTTTACATTTTGTCCAGACAGAATATCTTTTAAGGCTCCTACACCTTGCTTAAAGCCTTTTTTTTCAGAGTCTGTAGTCCAGAGTTCACGATTGGTTTCACCACGGGTAAGATATTGCTTGCCATTTTCTTGAACATGGGCCCAAGCCATATCCGACTTGTCGAGGTTGACCACGGTAAACTGGAATCATCATGTCTTTCTTTTAAAATGAAGCTTCACCATCGACTTCCCGTGAGTGAAATGAACTGATTCCCCTGTGCCACCAGTTATATTGATACTGATCTCGTTGAAATATGATCTGCTGACAGGTATGTAGTGTAGATTTAGAAATTCAAAGTGCATGTGTGGATTAGACCCTGCTTTTGTCTTTGCGTCAAATGGCACAACGCGTAAAATGGGTGCTTCGACATCCCCTATCAAAGTGTGTTCTGCCAGATCGGTATATACAAACAGATGGTTCATCTTCGTGAAGAGGTCCACGCCGTACTTGAATCTGTTGTTGTCTTTGTCCGGAAACACCTCAGTACTTCCCTCTCCTCCAAGTTTCGTAATAAGGGTCGGATGAAGTTCCAAGCCGATCTTTGATCCACTATTACCGGTAAACTTGACACGTTTTGACAAGCCGGAAAAATCATGTCCAAATGTGAGGTTTCTTTGAGTTTTAGTGGCTTGTTTAATAGCCTTGTCTATTTCGTCAGTGAGATGTTGTGGTGACGCATAGATGCTTGCAGGAATGCAAAGGGGGTATTGCACATTTTTTGCCTTCTAATTCACGGCCGTTTGTCACTTGTGAAAATGCTGCAGCCAGTTCTGGATCTTTCGTCACGACGTAGAATTTTCCTTCATCCCCTTCGATGTTTCTGGCTTGTGTGGGAACGATCATTTCCACGAGAGCCACTTACCAATCTTGTTTGTCGACATCAATGGCTTTTGCCAGCTTAGTTCTAAAACAACATTGTGTGTTGTTTGGGTACAATGGCATCGAACTATCACTGATGAGAGTGATGTAGAAAGAGTTCAAGATTTCTTAAATTTTAAACTTGGGTTTGAAAGAATGTATCCGATAGAAGGACTCATCAATAGCAACCAAAGTTCACGATCTGGACTGTTGAGACACAGGTTCACTAATGACACGATTACAATGATAAAGATGATCACAATCTGTGTCAAGAAAGTGATTTTGTTGTTAGGAACCTCACTTTTTCCTGTCTGTATACTGTTGTCTACCTGAACACTGCTGGTATCGGACTGAGAAATGCTGTTCATGACGTTTATACTTTATACTAAATGCGATTTTGGAATCCAACTGTTAAACTTTGTAGGATATCCTAGCCAATTCACTTTCACTCTAGAATAGTTTTACCGCCTACACGCCTTGTACGCCGATCAAGAACTGATTCCACTTCGTATAGCTCATCATCTTTAATATGTCGAATTTCATCCCTGTAGAAGGATCCGGCGATATATTCTCCAGCCAAGTCTTCAAGTTTTACGGTCAATGGATGTGTTCTGTTGATGCGAACCACTTTGAACAATTCCACTGTCCAGTTGGGTAGAAAGCCTTTGCCAAATAATTGCTTGGTTTTATTGATGCGTACTATATCACCTACTTTCAAATTGGTTGATTTCTTAATTTTCTGTTGATGGTTGCCATACAATGTCTTTGTGACTTCATGCTCATTTTCTCTAGACACAGATGCAGGGGTACGTCCGATGCTTCGATGAAAACGATGATTTTAGCCATGTACCAATAGTTGAAGTACATCCACATAGTGACGGGTTTTGTGATGAGTGAAATATTTCCACATTCTTGATTTTAACGTACGTTGAAAACGTTCAACAATACTCGCTTTAGTCTCTGGGTTTTCAGACGTGAAGAAGTGAATGTCATGCTTGTCTAGAAACTTCTGAAATTCTTTGTTCAAAAATTCTCGGCCTTTTCTGTTGGCAAAGGGAGTGGTTTTCGGCCCTCTTTTAGAATAGACTGAAAGGCTTGGATGAGCGTCTTTCCAGTTTTGTCAATGATTGGTATTTCCCAAGCATATTTTGAAAACACATAAATGACACATAGTAAGTAGCGATATGGTGAATTCGCTTTGTACATACGTTGTATATCTGCGAGATCAGCTTGCCATTGATGATCGATACCTCCTACCACAGTCTGTCGACGTCGAAATTTTCGTCGTATTGTTTTATGCAACGTGTAGGTCCTTTGACTTCTCAGCCAGTCTCGTACATCCTCTAAAGTGATAGATTTCATCTGTTTTTTCGCTGCCTTGTAGAGTCCATGAATTCCTCCAAAACTGGAAGGATTATCAGTATCATAGTACAGGTGACGAAGCAACAACCGAACTGGAACAAATGCCATCTTCTTCATATTTTCCGAATGATTTCACCAGCAAGAGGTATAATTGTTTTGGCTAAGAGTGGTGCAAGTGCCAACAGGGGTAGAAAACCACCTTTCTGATTGAGAATGATTTTCTTTTTTCGAACTGACACTTTCTTGGTGGCTAACTGTCGGAGCTGTTGTCTCTTGCAATCGACGCTTCTGAGCCTCTGACAGTGGTACATTGCCTTTTAAAATGTTGTGACAACATTCAGCAATACAATCCACCAATTCTTTAGGTGCTTCTTGAATAATCTTCTTTCGAAATTTGGGCGAGGCCTCTGTCAAAGCAAGCAACATTTTACCATGTTTGCGAACGAGTGGTTGTTTGCGCTTCATGATGACAAATGATGATGAGAAGTTTCGTCTCTTTTATTTATACAACTGTTGAAGGGCTTGTAAAGCGATATTGCCAGCACTACTCAGTGGTCCTGAATTTCTCATCGCAGCTACGGCAGTAGGTAAAGGGGAATGGAGACTTGAGATTGGTGAAAATCTTGATGATGATGATGATGATGATGATGATGATGATGATAATGAACGCCCACTTGAAGAATTGGAAAGGTCAAACAAATGTCGTCGAACTGTAGTATTTGGAGAAACCTTCATTGATCCTTGTGGTGTAGCCAACCCAGACCTCATCGAACTTCTATTAGAACGGGGAGTAGATGAGGTCAGTGGAGAGAATTGGGTCACAAGTGATGATGCTTTGGATGTTGTCACTGGTGTGACATAACGTCGAATCAGTATGGGGGACACTTTTGGTGTTCCAGTTGATACAGAGCGTTTTCTTCTTACAGTGACAAATCGGTCATGAGGCAATGCCTGCTTTTTCCTTGTTTGTTTCCTTACTGGTGACTTGCGTTTGGTTGGCTGTTTTCGTGGTTGTTGTCGTGACCGTTTCCTGGCTGGTGACTTTCGTTTGGGTGGTTGTTTTCTTGATACTGAACCAAATTTTCTCACAGCTTTGGGCCCGTTCCATCGAAGCAGGGTACGAATGATGGTGCCCCCAAGGAAACCTCCACTGCCAGGTTTTAAAATAAGTTGTCGTTTTGTGGTCAGATCCACATGTTGATCAGCTAACTGTCTTAAAATGTCTTTGTTGCGTGCCATAAAATTCATCGTCTGTTTTGGCACAGTTACTTTTTTCTCTAGGATGAGTAGGGCAGCTAAGGTGAACCATTTCACCATCTCTGTTAGTCCTGATTCTACCAGCTCTTGTCGATTCGTTGGGTTCTTTTCCCGACTCACGATTCTAGAGCTTTGATCACTGTATGTGGTGTGTTTTCTATGGTAGCTGTATCCTTAATGATGATCGGGTGTCATGTTCCAGTCATTTTATACTGTAGTGTAGACGATCGGTCCTCGATCTTCACCTGTTACCCACCGATGGAACACAATTGTTCTCAAAGGATTCATGTCGGGTGTCCTTGGATGAAAGTCAATGATAAGATATCCATGAGGTGTAGAGGTTGCATCTTGATACGCCATCACCAAATGAAGTAGTTGTATTTGGTTCGCAAGTGTTTTGATCTGACCTTTATCTCTTTTTTTTGAAATAGTACCATGTAGTGTGCATTCAAGCTGATGGTACGACTAGCCTTGGATTGCTGGAACATGTTTTGTATGATGTAAATGACAGTGGCATTTCTATGGTGTCCCTTTAGTGTGAACCATAATTTAATTTTCTCCTCATCTTTTTCTCCTAGCATATCATCAAATATGACGAGGTGTGGTAAGGTTGTATCGTCTACTATCTCTTCATCATCATCAGGGATTCCCTGAATGAATTTGATAGCTTCACGTTCTTGTAACTGTGCGTAGGCACTTTGCCATTCTTTGTAACACCAGACGATATGTTGTGGTACCACATGAAATAAATCTGTTTTGTACTCAATAAGTTTTTTCCTGAACCACTTGGCCCTGAGATGAAAATATTTCTAGGATGTTGAAAAAGTAAACTACTTTCCATGATGGTCTAAGAAATAATAACAGCATTGACATGACAACATTTTATTTTATACATCATAGCAAATAAAACACTTGAACAACATCAGTCAAAACTGTAAACTATGACACACATCATGAATCAGTTTTTCTTTATACATCATCCATTCCGGCAATATCATGGTATATCCCATAGCATTTAAAGCCACGCGCACTTCGTCAAACAGTTCCTGGATTGCCTAAACGCCTGTTCTGATTGAATTCCAAGTACACGCACAGCCAACAGCACAGCTCTTCGCCATGGATTCCGAATTGGAGTTATGTTTTTTTCCTGTATTGAAGTATTTTCCATTTTTGGCTTCTCATTCGTCTTGCAAGTACTATGCGTAATATCTGATTATGTAGGTGTCCCAGAGGGATTCGTCTCCCACTTCGAACCTTTGTAAGTTGACGAAATCGGGATCTTGAAAGAACTGTTCACTAGGATTTGGTCTCTTATGTTTGAATATTGCGGCGCACTGTTTACCAAAAGTGTTAAACACTTGTGCACAAGTGATAGGTTCTGAGTCAGTAAAATGGCACGTATATCCTCTGGTGTGTCGTTCCGGTAGTTAATCATAAATCTGAGATAATACGCTCATCAAAACGGTTCAGTTTCTCCACTGTGTCAATGTTTATGGTGTCAATGTATATGTACCACACGTCACAGATCAGGTTGCATAGCAGCTTGTAAATGACGAAAATCCGTTGAATGACCAAACTTTTATAGCTGCTTGGAAGATCACGCTCTCGAACATCATTAAAGATATCTTGAACTTGGTTTAAACAGGAGGGATCATCCATCGTCTGGTGAAATATTCTGTTTCCAATGCGCTGTGCCCAGGTAAAAAATAACTCGTTGCAAAATGCAGCAGGTTTCTTATTAGCTTCAACTAGATGTCTGTAGACCATCTGTTGCATTTCTACTGGTAGAGTTTTCATCGTGAATCTCCGTATGTTTCCACCAATGTTCAGGCTATGCACACGATCACAAGCCAAATGGTTATGAAGGTTGGTAAACGTACGGTACTGTCTTATATTTGTCCACGATCACGCGTTTTGTATACACAAACGTCTTGGTCTATGTCTCACTGGTCACTTTGCGATTTCTATGTCTCTTGATTCGGGATTCATATTCGATGACTGTTTTGTAATGTTCTCGATCTTGTACACAGTCGACCATAGTCTTAAAACTGACTTTCTGACTAGCATTGCAATCCAAAGTGTTGTCTTTTACTTTGCATTTCTGATGCCGATTTCCTTTTTCATCGATATATTCGTACCCATAGTTTTTTTGACAATGCGTCCATGTGGTACTTCATCTGTCCACTTTCCCAACTGACTCTCTTCAATTGGAATGTTGTACTTGTCAGGGTCATAGATGTACATACAACTGTCTGTGTCAAAATACTGTACCCGATCTCCAAGTTTTTCCAACTGGGTGTAAAGTTCAAGTTGAGCATAGGACGTAACGAAAGCAGCTACCACCGGATTCGATGATGAATAGGGCTGCGTTGCGTCTGTTTCATCCGAGTAATTCACCAACATAAAGTTGTCATGATTGAAAATCTCGGCAACCTGCACAGTGACATGACGGTCGGAGAGTAGGTCATACAACCGGTTTACCTTAGACACATACTCGGTCTTGGTTTGAACATTGTTTCGTGCATTCTTATCCCACAAGCAGTTCAACATGGTTTTGGCAAACGCTCTTTTTCCTTTGTTCTTTTTCACGTTGTTGAGCCAGATACCCTCTGTCTGAAAGTAATTCTGTTTGAAGCGGGCTTCATCATCTTCTGTTTTTACCCAATTAGGGTAACCACTTGCTTCTTGTTTCAGTTTCAAGTATTTGTCAATATACTGTTTATACACATCTTTACTCCATGTGTCCCAGTGCCAGATGTGGAAGACGTCTACCAATTGGTATCCTACCTCAAGAGCTTTGGCTATTTCCACATGGGTCCAGGTACCTGTCAACATGCGTTTGTACAGTGTGATTGCATTTTTCACACTCTTCCTCAGCACAGGTACGGCACAGTGTAAAGATCATTTTCTTGTTACAGTGAATAGGTAGGACTGGTAGCCACAGGTCTTGTGGTGGCAATTTACGACATTTGATGAGTCCCTTGTACTTTCCAATGTTCTTTGTATCAATCATCTCTTGACTTAAGATGTTGGGATGTCCCACGGGGTATGCTTTGTACTTGTTCACGAATGGATACAGAGAGCAAATGTCAGCATACTTGATTTCTTCCTTGGTGGTTGTATCCACTTCATGGTACAATTGAACGGCATTGGTTCGTCCAAAGCATCCCGAGGTATAATAGGTTCTTGAAATGGAAAGAAACGGTTCACAGTATCTCTGTATTCTGGTTCAATCTTGCATTTCTGATCAAAGCCACATTCCCACATTACAACTGTGTTGTAACCTTGTTGTAACAAGTCTTTCAACCGAAAGATTGTGGCATTGTATAACTGCTCCATAGTTTGAAGTGTGTAACCGTTCACAGTGTCTCTCCTTGGGTAACATTTCGGACATCCGTGTGTCCAGCACCCCATGAATTCGTATACGGTGTTTGTCTCTGTGTGGAATCCGTCAACGTTATAGGGTCCGATTTGTACTTCACCTCCATTTAATGCATGGCGAATATGCTTATTTTCATTGGAAGCAGTTGTTTCTATCCAGCGAATCCCTTTTATTGAGTATTGGGTCTTGTTTGGATACCCGTCATCAGATATTACAGCCAACGTCTCTGGAGGCATCGAGTTTTTATGCCAAACTGTGTTGCACACTTGAGCTAGAGTGGTTGCTTCCAGGAACGGATCAATTTGGTCACTGGCCAACAATTCTTTCCTGAATTCTCCACAACCTCGTCTCAAGATGTCCACATCTGATTTGCAGTACTTTTGCATTTCTAATTGAAAGTGAAACACAGCCTTTTGTGCCACTTTTGCATTGTACCATTTCAGAAACGCTTCTCTCTTTTCAGGTTTCATGCTGTTGGGTCTGTAAAAATGTACGGGGAGATAGTATCCAATGTATTCTTGGTATTCATCCGTGTTGGCATAAAAAGGAAACCATCCTTTTGCCATTTCAGTCAGTCCAAACGTGTCGGGGAAATCGGACAAAGGCATGTTGAGAAAACTCAGTGAGTCGATGAATCTCACTTGATGAGCTTTCATCATTAGAATATTGCTTCCATTCATGATCAATGCTGGTTTGACTGTATCATGTGTCAGTAAGTGCCTCAAAATAAACTGTGCATCGTATCCTTGTAATTTGTGAGCAATCACTGTGGTGCCTTTGTGACTGGGCTGAAACAGCCATGCACAAAATTCTGACAAGGTGTTGTTACCACGAAATATTTTTTCTCTTGGCTCATCAACAGCTTCGCATTTCTGGCACGGGCTTTCTATGGATTGACACATACAGTCTCCACAAGCACGCTGAGCAACACAAAAGTTTGGTAAATGTTCACCAAATCAAGTCGACACTCAAAGTCAAAGAAGATGAAAGGTACAGTTGGTAACTTCATGTTCTCTGGTTCTTTGTACGTGGGGATATAACACTGATGTTCAGCATCCACAACTTTCTTGCAATACCTGCATTTCTTAGTACCGGGACAGGGATGGTTCTTCTTTGTGCCCACAACCATTTGACCACAGGTCTTGCAATTCCATTCACTTTCACAGATGCTTTTTGTAGATTTTCCTGGTTTCGCTTTGTGCTGATCAAAACATTGTTGGCTGTGAAATGTTCTAGCATACTGACCACATGAAAAGGATCCTTCTTTTGGGCATAGTGTTGAGGCGTAACACAGACAAATGTTCTTGCACAAGTGGGCTTCTCTGTTGCTATAACCGTAGTTACAGTGTTTACAGAAGTAGCTACATCCCAGGAAACCAGTAATCGATGTAATGCAGTCATAATGTTTATCATGATGATAAATGTGAATCACTTTGCTTTTGTCTGTCAGAGGTGGGTGATTGAACAATACGTCCATTTTCTCAAATTGGGGCCACACTTTGATCACATAGTCTGGATAAAGGTGGGCTTGAATCTTTTTGTATTCTTCTATACCACAAGGTTGATTTGGACAAATGCCAACACTGTCCAACAATGTCTTGGCTTCTTGGCTTTGAAGTAATTTTGCAGATTGTCTCATCAAATGCCATCGCTTCTTCCAGGCTGCATCGTCCTTTTTATTGAGTTTACATATCCCTACCACAATTGATCGTGCCAAGCACATACTGTCGTGAGCATTGTCTATCTTCACCATACTTCGTTTGATTTGGTCATGTTCTCAATGCTTATGTGCGATCCAAAAGTTCTTTTTCTTCTTCCACCTCCCTCGGGCATAATGACGTGTCATTTCTAACTGGAGATGCCCGTCATGAATCATAAACTTGTGGTTGCTCTGTGATACTTTCTCTATTTCGTTCAACAGCGTATCTCCTGAAATGTGTGCTGCATTCCCAAACGGAATGTGGATACCAAACGCTAGATCAGGATGATTCATGGAAATACGAATTTGATCGTTGTCATTGACCCATGCTTCTTTGTATAACTGTTTGACCATGTCATTGAAAAGTTGATGTGTAAATTCAAACGGTTTCTTATATCTTTCAAATGTAACATCATACACATGACCATTCGTTTTAAACTTTCTTGATGTTCTCTGTGACCGAGGCTGTATGGAATAATATTCCCGTATTTCATTCTTGGTCTTTTTTGCAGGTGGCTCATCATCGCTGCTTTCCTCACTACTCGACATCGTTGTGATCATAAGTAAGTGAGCAAAGCTTTTTTTATACATCTAAGCTCCGCCCACCTGATCTCAGGCCTATAAAGTGCGGTGAGACCCGTCCATTTCATCACTTGAAGCTCAAACGTTATTCAGACTGCTCTCTTCAGAATGACCTGCAACACATTTGAATCCTGGGTGAAAGGACAACTACAAGCTATCAGTGACAAGCTGATCAGACTAGAAACAGAAAGACAAGTGACATGCTACCGCTGTCAGGAAAAGGGGCATTATGCATCGGCATGTACGAAAAAAGCGTCGACACCTCAAACAGCACGGGTGTGCTACTGTTGTCATGAACCGGGGCATTTTGTTTCTAATTGCCCAAAGCCTGCAGTGTGCTACAGCTGTCACGAACAAGGCCACTTTGCATCCGCTTGTCGTAAGAAAGGGATGAATAGTACTGTACCTACAGTAAACGCACAGGCGGACAGTGAAATGAAGAAAATGGACATGGTCGAGACAGTGACACAGACGGACAGTAATGTTGAGTTACTAGAGGCTGTCTCTGAGTTGGAGAAACCTACCGTGAAACCCCAAAAACGCAAGAGAAGCGTCAACACATGCATCGTGTGTCCTGAGGCTCACCCATCAATAAGCAGTACAGAGTGTAACTGACCAGCTAAGAAGCGAAAAAGTAAAATGTGACATTTGAAAACTAGATTCGAAAACAAAGTTGTGTTATGTTCATTGTTTGCTGTATGATCCATGTTTAATTCATTGTTGCTGTTTGACACATGTTTGTTGTTAAACACAATAAAAAATATTACATGACAATTGTATTAGTTATCCTTTCTACATCATTGTAGTGGTCCTGAAAAGGACCGTTATTTTTGAGAAGTGCCTAGCACTCACTCAAGTATAAATACCGCCAGTAATGCCTGCTGGCTTCTGGATATGCCAGGAAAAACCCTGACAAATCCGGGTACAGTGGCAAAGTGGGTAAACTTGGGTACAATTTGACGCCCTCTTCTTTGACTTCCACTTTCTTCTTCTTCTTTTTTCGTAACGCCTTCCTTATACGTCGAAATATCTTACGAAGGAACTTCATGGTGAAGAATGAATACATACACAGCATTACACAATTTATAGTCAAGAAAAAGTAGGTAAGTAGGTCAATCCACTTCAGGTCAAGGCCAAACACATCATTTTTTATTGGATAAAAAAACCCTTCTCTGATTGATATGCGTCAACGCTCGATAAATAAGTAGGTCAATCCGGTGCTATAAAATAGTGCACATACTCTAGACTTTTTTATTCATGAGTGAAACATGAGACCGTACACACGTATGTCCACCCCAGAGTTGAGGTGTATGATCAATATCGCACTCTTATAGAAAGGGGAGATCTCCCTAATTACCTGTCAGTTACCTTTGAAGATGTACCATCTACCCCATTGCAACAGAGATGGGGACACAGCCTGAATTTCATAGGTGACAAGGATCTAATCCGCTGTCATTTGCATTTCCTTGCAGGGTGGATGAAGAACTATGTGAAGGGATGGGACTGTACAACGTGTGGTATGGTCCACAATTAATAAAGACCAAAACGGCCCTTTTCAGGGCCAACCCAGATGTCTCGAAAGGACATTTACAATTGTCAGTCCCCTTTAACTTACATAACGTTAAGAAGTGGCCCTCCTTTATCTAAGAAATAAAACATGACGTCAAAATGTCAATGTTGCGTCATTGGAATGTTTGGTATGCAAGTTCATACTGTTTCTCTCTATCAGATCTTAAGTCATCCTAGTTAGATCTACCAGGTATGAAATGTTTTATTAAATGCAACATAAGGTGCCTTAAATCTTTCGTATATACTCAAGGTGCCATAAATTTCCACCCGTGAACACACTTTTCGATCAGGGTGCCATCATTTTTTTTTTTTTTAAAAATCAGGGTTCCAAAGTGCCACTATTCACTACTAAAAAACACTATAAAGTAGTGTAAGAACATAAAATGAATTATTCCCTCCTCACTTGTGTCTAAATGGAAGAACTCAGCAGTATGATATGTTTTCAAAACATTTTCTATATCTAATGCTTCATCCTACAGTGATGCATTTGTGAAACCGCCTATTAACAGCATTACAAGGTAAAATGTTTTAAAAACATTTTGTCACACAAAGCATACTTGTATACCCCCACCAAAAATGGGGGAGAGGGCATATAGATTTGCGTCCATACGTCCGTCCGTCCGTCCCGAAACTTTGTGACACGCATAACTCCGTAAGTATTTGTACTACAGACTTGATACATCATGGATATATTATTCAGGACATGAATTTGCGCTCCTGGTTTTTTTCATTGAACCGCCGTTAAATATGACCGAGTTATGGGTCTTTTGTTTTTGAAACATATGGAATGTTCTGCTTCTGACGCACGTAACTCTGAAAGTATTTGTATTACAGACTTCATGGATATATTATAACTCTGAAAGTATTTGTATTACAGACTTCATGGATATATTATTTAGGACATGAACTTGTGCACCTGGGTATTTTCATTATGGGCATTTGTTTTTGAAAACTGGAATTTTTTTACTTGTGACGCATGTAACTTTGAAAGTATATATACTATAGACATGAAACTTCATGGATATATAATTCAGGATATGAACTTGTGCACCTGGGTATTTTTATCTTACCTCTGATAAAGTTGACAGAGTTATGGGCCTTTGTTTTTGAAAAATATGGAATTTTATGCTTGTGACGCAGGTAACTCTGAAGGTATTTGTGCTACAGACTTTAAACTTCATGGATATATTACTCAGGACATGACTTGCGCTCCTGGGTGTTGGCCTTTGTTTTGGAAAATGCGACCGGGTGGGGCATCTGTGTCCTTTGGACACATTTCTAGTTTCATTATACATTGTCACAAATTCATATAGTTTATGTTTCCTTCAATCAGTGATTAAATTTATTTTTCAGAGCATATAACTGAGGTTTAATCTGATGCTAAAAAGAAAAAAAAAAATTTCATTGTTCCCTTAATAAATCACAAAAAGTTCTGTTCAGAACAAAATTACATGTTTATTCATTTGTCTGTTGCACAGAGCTCAGTGTTACTTAAACAAAACTTTTGTTTCCTTCAGTCTTCAGGGGACATCCGTGGCCGAGAGGGTAAAGTCGCTGCCTTGACACTCACTCAGCCCCGCACCGCGTGGGTTCGAATCCCAGCAGGGTCATTCGGATTTTCATGTGGCTTGCGGTAGGTCGGTGGTTCTACCCGGATGCTTCCGTGCATTCGGGGTCTTCCTCCACCTGTAATTAGCTGGACGTCGCTATATGACTGAAATACTGTCGAAGCGATGGTAAACTCAAATAGTCAAGTCAAGTCAGTCCAGTGCCAGCATAGTGTAGTGGTAACGTGCCTCACTTCTTACCTATGCGCGTCCCAGGTTCGATTCCTGGTCATGTACGTGAGAGGGTACAGTGGTAGCCCATCCAGACACGTGGGTTTTTTTTTCCGGGATCTCCAGCTTCCTCTCACAAAAATGACAATATACGCCGCCAACAGAGCCATCAAGACTTATTAATACAAGTTAAAATGTGATAACTTAACTTGTAAACAATGTAAAATAAATAAAGTTTAAATAAGTAGTCTTCAGAATTTCACTGAATGTATCTAACAGAGCTCTGTCATGGTGGCAGCTGATGCATTTCCAAATTTTAAGTTAAACAAAATGGTTAAGACAGCAGTTATATTAATTAAAAAACAACAACTCATTCTCACTGTTAAAATTTCATGCAAACATAATTATGTAGATATTATCACGAACTGAAGTTGCAATAATCAACTAACTTTCGTAAATAATCAAAAGATTAACTACGTCAGAAACGTTGCGAACAAGTCTTTTAAAGTGGGTCGTAATAATCGTTGATTTGGGGGATCCCTGGCACACTTTAAATATACTTTTAAGCTGCAAATGTTTCTAAAGACATAAATCAGTTCAATCACACATTACTTGCGCAATCATCTCATCTACTGTCACCTGAAATCAACAATTTCTCACTCACCACAGATAAAACATACGTCGGTAGAGAGCGTATAAAATGTAAACAGTCATCTGAGAATTGTGCATTTATTCATAATTAGGAAGCTTTACAACATGTGTAGATTGGATAAAATGAAACGGGCTCTGATCTAGTAATGTAGTGTTTTAACATCAAATCACAGTCAAAAGAAGAAGAAAGGGAGGCACAAACTCCCCGAAGAACTGTGTTGGACCTTACCTACCCACTTCCCCCCTCCCCGTACGGTGAATTTCATAGTTAGCTTGGTTTACCATCAAATATAATGCATATTGGAAGATAGAAGGGAAGGAGAAAGAAACACACACACACACACAGTGTACAACACAGTGTATGTTGATTCAATTTTGTTACCAGTATATTGTTCCAAAAGACACATTGTGATTTTATAGAAAAGAAATATAGATATATTATATTCACAATCCATATTATTTATATATGAGCTTTTATCTTTAAAAAAATATTACTTTTTCATTACTTCGACATCGGTCACACGACTTACCGAAATACCAAAATACTTCCGAAAAACCGGAATACCCTAGATAATTGGGATAGCCATATACTGTAGGGCTTAATTAGTGTTAGAATGCTATATTATGAGGAATCAATGGCTTTATGCTTTATTTTGTTTATGAAGTGTTTTATTTTTATTTTTTTTATCTTATTTCTTTTTAAATGGGCCAATTCGAGGTTTCGTATTAACCGAAATTTCTCGTCTGTCGAATCCTCTCTAGGCCAATATATCCCTGAATGAATTTATAAAATTGCTCAAAATTGTTGTGTTTGTTTGTTATTTAGTATGTTGATATTATCAAAAGCTATATTAAAGTATTTACGTCTCTGATATTATCGATGAAACAGAACTGACGACTGCGGTATTCCTGTAAGAGAAATTGCTAGTCTGCGGAACCCTCCCTAGGACCGGACGACCATGTATTAATTTTTATTTGATTATGTGCTTGTTTAATTTAGTTATAAAATTGAAAAAACAAAACATTGATTATTGTTGTTGTGGGTGTTTATTATTATCATCATCGCGTATCAAGATTATTAACATTATAGACATAACTGACGACCCCCCCCCCCTTCTCCCCCGAAATACTCCTGAATGAGAAATGAATTTGCGATAAGTGAAATAAATGATATTGGCTAGTTTTCGGTACGATAAATTTATCACACACACGGAGAAGAAGAAGAAAAAGAAACTGACAATTATCACAATCAGAAAGCACTATACATATATATATATTCAAAAATGCCTTTAAAAGTATAGGAATACATGAAACCATTACAAACGTATCCGCATTGCAGAAATACTACCGGAATACCCCTAAACTAGTATTATCTTTCACTGTATAAAGTATTATATTAGAAATAGAATTAAGATACTGAAACATAGTGCTTTCTAACATAAATAATGAATATTGAATATTTTAAATATTGATTTGTTACTTCAGTTTTTTAACTAAACTTTAAATAAGCGCATCATCAATTATTAATTTTCAGTAGGTTTCCGTTAGAGGGAGTGCAATTCCACCTATTGTATCGCCTAGCCTATAGATCTAGAATTTCAAAACACTATAAACACACACAAACACACAAAAAACAACAACAAAAACAACAAAAAAATATAATAAAATTTTTTTTAAATTTTTTTTTAAAAAAAAAAAAAAACTAAGGGATTTTTTTTTGTTTTTTTTTTTTTTTAAAATTTGATTTTTTTTTTCATTTTTTTTAATGGCAATCAAATTGGGAAAAATTTTTAAAAAGCCCAAATATTTTTTTGGTGAAAATTTAAAATAATTCTCCAAAATTAAGAAACAAAAATTTTTAAAAAAGCCCCTTAAGTTTTAAAAAAAACAAAACTTGGGAATTTCCCTTTAAAAAGGGTAAATGGCCCATAATTTGAAAGTTGGGAAAAAAAAGCTTTTGCCAAAAAGGCGTAAAAACCCTAAAAAACCTTTTAAAACCATTTAAGTTAACTTTGGAAAAAAATATTAACCTTTTTAATTAGTTTCTTTTGGGAAAAATTTTTTTTAAAAATTTTTTTTTTTTTTTTTTTTTTCCCCAAAAGGGTTGTTTACGAATTTGTTTTTAATTTTAGAAATGTTGAAATATTTTTTAAAAAGGATTTAATAGGGAAAAAATTTTAAAAAAAAAAAAAGGAAAAAAAAAAGGAAAAAAAATATCAAAAAATTTAATTTTTTGGCTTTTTCTAATTTTTCCCCCTTTTAAAATTTAAGTTTTAAAAGAATTTTTTTAAATTTTACTGTTTTTTCATTTTAAAAAAAATACCCCCCCTTTTTTAAAATTTTTTATTTTTTTTAAAATCGAAAAATTCGGGTTGAAATAAAAAAATTTTCCCAATTTTGGGAAAAAAATTTTTGGTTTTTTTTTTTGGTTTAAAAAGGGGGAAATTATAAAAAAATTTTTTAAACCCCCAAAACTGTTTAAATCCTTGTTTTTTGCTTTTTTTAAAATTTCAAAAATTAGATTTTATATTAAAATAAAAAATTTTTTTGGAAAATTTTTTGAAAAAATTTATGAAAGGGAAAAAGCTTTTCCCTTTTATTTGTTGGAGTATATGCAATTTAAGCAAATCTTTCCGGTATTTAGTTTTTGATAATTAAAAATTTTTTTAAAACCGGGCAAGAAATTTTGGGGCCCTTTTTTTAAAAATTTTAAATTTGGTTTTTCCAATTTTATTAAATAAAAAGGTTTATCAAAAAATTATTTTACTTTTTTTTATAAAAATTTTTTAATTAAATAATTTTTTCTTTTTTGGTTTAGGGGCCTTCTTGATAAAATTTCTTTAACTTTCAAAGTTACTTACCCCCAACTTAAAAAAAAAAAAATTTTTTCTTTAAAAATTTTATTTGATTTCTGATAAAGTTTGATTTTTTAAAAGGAAAAAAAAAATTTTTTTAAATGAAACTGAATTGGTTTTTTTTGAAAAAAAACCCAAAATTTTTTTAAAAAATTGAGTTTTTGCTAAAAAGGATTCCTTTTTTTTTTTAAAAAGTTCCCTTTTTTCCCTTTTGTCCTTTTAAGCAAACTTTAAAAAAGAAAAATAAAAAAATGTTTTGCGACTTTTTTTTTTTTCTTGAATAAAAAAAAGGGAAATTAGGAAATGTTTGAAAGCTTCCAATAAAGTAAAAATAAGTATTTTAAAAATTTTTTAAAATTGCTCCAAGTTTTAAATTTTTATTTTGAGAAAAAAATTTTAAGTTTTTGTTCTAAAATTTTAAAAAATTTGGTTTTTTTAAATTTTTTTTTTTAAATTCCCATCCGTTTTGCCCCTGGGAAAAAATGTAAAGGAAAAAATTTTTTTTTAAAAAAAAATTTCAATTATTGCCCCTAATTTAAAATTTTTTCCGGGTTTTCCTTTTAATTTAATTTTTTTCTTTTTTGGGAAAAATTTTTTATTACTTTTGTCAAAAAAAAATTTAAAATTTTGGGGGTTTTGGGGTTTTCCCCCTGTTGGAAAAAATATTTGGAGGAAAAAATTTCTTAAAAGGGTTTTTTTTGGGAAAAAAATAAAAAAAAATTTCATTGAGTGTTTAAAAACCTTTTTTTTTTTAAAAATTTTTTGGTTTAAAATTTTTTTTTCTTGTGGAAAGCAAAAAAATACTTTTTTTTTTTTTTTCCAAACTAAGGAAAAAAATTTAAAAAAAATTTTTCCCTTTTAAACCCACCGGAAAACCTAATGATTTTGGGGGCCCCTTGGGGGGGTGGGAAAAACCGTAAATTAAGGCCAAATTTTAGGCTCTCAAAAAATTGGGTGAATTTTCTCAAAAATTTAAAGTTAATTGGGGTCTAGGGGTAAAAAGGGCCCGGGGTCAAATTTAAAAAAATTTTTTTAACATAAAAAAATTTTCCCCCAATTTTAAAACTTTAAATGTTTTTTTAAAAAATTTAAAAATTTCCTTTTGGTTTGGGGGGTAAAAAATTTGTAAATTTTAAATTTGGGGTTTACACTCTAAGGGAAATTTTTTCCCCAATTTCCCAGGAAATTTAAAATGTTTTTTCCCAAAAATTTTGGAAATTAAATTTTAAAAGGGGAAAATGGTCCAGGAATTTTAAAAAACCTTTTTAAAACACTAAAAAAAAAATTTTTGGAAAACCCTTTAAACTTTTAAAATTTTTTCCCAAAAAATTTTAAATTCAATTTGGCGGGGGGGGGTTTTTCCGAGGTCAAATCTTAAAAAAAACCGTTTCAAAGGCCAATTTTCCCCTTTTAAAAATTGGTCGGTTTTTTTAAAAATTTTGGGTCGTTTTGGGGCCTTGGGGTAAAAAAGGGAAAATTAAAATCAAAAAAAACCCAAAATCTTAAGAATTTTTTTCCCAATTTAGAAATTTTTAAAATTTTGCCATAAAATTTGCAAGTTCGATTGGGGTTTTGGGGGTCAAAAAATTTTCAAGGCAAATCAAAAAAAACCCCCTTTTTAAAAAATTGGGGGCCCCTTTTTTGGGCCCAATTTTAAAATTTTTTAAAATTTTTTTTCTTTGGAAAAGTCCTTTTCAATGGGGTCAAAAATAGGCGAAAAATTGAAAAACCTTTTAACATAAAAAGGGCCCTTTTTGGAAAATTTGAAATTGAAAATGTCTTTTTTCCCAAAAAATTTGGAAAATTAAAATGGGTCGTGGGGAAAAAAAGTTTTAAAAATCCTTTTTCTATTTTTAATAGGTGGCATTCGGGCCTGGTTTTTTTTTAATTACCCCTTTTTGAAAATTTTTTTTTTTCTGCTTTAAAAATTTTTTTTAAAATTTTTTTAAAAAAAAGTAAAAATCGAAAAGAAAATGCTTCAAGAATAGAAAATTTAATGTTCCAAAAAACCAAAGTTTTTAACCAAAAAAAAAATTTTTTTTTATTTTATTTTATTTTTAATTTAACGGGTTTATCTAGGTGGGGGTTTGGGTTTCCTTAAAAGCTTTTTTGGGGGGTTTAACCCCCAATTTGGAAATGGCCTATAGGAAATTCCCATAAATTCTTGATTATTTTTAGTTAAGCCGTAAAGAAAACCCTATTTGCGAGTTAAAAAAATTTATTTTTGAATGGATTTTCTTTTTTTTTTGGGTTAAAAGTTGGTTTTGGGTTTATTTTTTCCAAAATAAAGGAGGTTTTGGGTAAACCAAAAAAAAATTCCCCCAAAAATTAAATTTGTACACGTTTTAAAAAATCCCAAAAAAAAAAACTTTGTAGGTGGTTTTTATTTTTTTTAAATTTTTTGAGAAAAAAGCTAAACAAAAAATTTTTTTTTTAAATTTTTTCATTTTTTAAGGTTCGCAATTTACAAATTATTATTTTTTCTTTCAATGGCCAAAATAACAAAAAATTTAGGGCTTTTTTAAAATTGTTAAATTTAAGAATTAATTAAAACCCTTATTTTTAATTTTAAAAAAAAAAATTTGTGGATCTGAAATTTTTAAAAAATTTTTTAAAATTTTCAAAGAATGTTTAGGTTAATTAGAAAAAATTTTTTTTTTTTAAATAATTTTCTTTTTATTATTTTAACGTTTGCAAAATTTTTCCGTCCAAAAATTAATATTATTATTATATTTTTTCCCCCTTTTGGGTTCAAATTAAGACAGGTTGCTTTAGCTACCCAAATAAATTTTTTAGTTAAAGGACTTTGGCGCTTTTGTCGTCTATTTCTTTTTTCATGTGGTGGGGGGGGGAAAAAAAGTACAAAAGCGGCGAAAACCATTGAGGCCCTTTTTTTTTACTTTTTTAATTATTTTTTGTTTCGGTTTTGTTTTAAATTTTGGGAAAAAAAGGTCATGGCTGCTTTTCAATTTGCAAAAAGAATGTATTCAAGATCAGTAAAAGAAACAGAAAGGGAAAATTTGGGCTTTTGTTTTTTTATTCTTTTTTTGAGTCTTTAAAATAATGACGCTTATAAAATTTTTTAAAAATTTTTTTAGGGGGAAAAAAAAGTTTTTTTTTTTTAAAAATTTTTAAAGGGCCCAAATCCCTTTTTTTTTCCCCCCCCCGGGAAAATGAACAGGTCAATTAATTTTTTTTTTTCGGCCTTTTAAAATCTCAAACGAAAAATTTTTTTTCAAACCATGGTATAATTTGTAGGTTTTAAAAAACCCTTTCAAAATATATTTTTTGAAGGGGCGTTGAATAGTTGATTATTGCAGAAAAAAAAAAAAACCCCAAGCGCACTTAATACTTTACTCGAAATTATTGATTTTTGTATAAATTTAATTTGAGATAAATCCCCGGCTTTTTTGGTTTAAAAATTTTAAAGTTCCCCAATTTTCATTAAGTTAAAAGGGAAAAAACAAAACTAAAAAATTTTTTTCCCGATTTTTGCCGTTGTTTTAAAACCCCCTAGCAAAAAGTGTTTAAAGATACATAAAATTTATGAAACGAGGGAATTGTGGGAAAAGAAAAGACCTTTTAACGGTATAGCTTTTTTAAAATTGGATTAATATAAAGGGGTTACTGAAAAATAAGAAAGCAGTAAAAACCCCTTCTTTCAGCCTCCGCAGTAAGTCCCGTCACTTGTTCCTTTTTTTTTGAAAAAAACTAATGATTTTTTTAAAAAACATAAATTTTTTCATTTTTTTTTTTTTCTATGTAATGTGGTTTAATGATTGCAGATTTTAATGATCGGCCATAAATTTAAAGTTATTTGTCGAAAGGCAATAATAGACTGAACACTTTTTGCCGTTTTTGCCGTTTTCTTTAAAAAAAACTTTCTATATTCCAAACCCGTAATAAAAGTTGAAAATGAAAAACCCTGAATGTTGGGAAAATTTAAAAAGCCCTTTTTTGGTACCTTGCGTTTTAAAATTTACACGGTATCCCATAAGGGAAATTAGATGAGAAAAAAGAAATTTATTTAACGTTCTTTATGCATTTTTTGCAGTTGTCCTATCTTTTTTGTTTTTTTTAAAAAAAAT
Source organism: Solen grandis (assembly GCA_021229015.1). NCBI lineage: Eukaryota > Metazoa > Mollusca > Bivalvia > Adapedonta > Solenidae > Solen > Solen grandis. The sequence goes on along the minus strand of CM037787.1, from coordinate 54,399,789 downwards.
TAATTTTGAAAAAACATAAAGAAAAGTAATTGCGTGATCAAAGCGGGTTTTAATGGGTGCAGATTTTTAAAGATGCCTTAATTATAAATTATTTGTCGAAGGGCAATAATAGACTGAACATCGTTTTTCCCCACTTTTTTGCCGTTTCTTTGAAAAAAAAATTTCTATTTTTAGAGACGTAAAAAAAAGTTTAAAATGAAACAGTGAAAATGTTGGAAAAATAAAGGCCTTTTTTTTTAGCTACCGGCACTTGTTCTCGGGTGAGCTTTCCCGGTCGCCTTTTTCCGTCGTGCGTCGTCGTCGTCAACAATTGTTGTGAACACTCTAGAGGCCAAAATTTTGTCCAATCTTTGAAAATTGGTAGGATGTTTTTCTCTATATTCGGAGATTCGAAAATTTGGGGCATTGGGGCAAAAAATAGGTAATAGGTAAATCTTAGAAAAAATTTTAACATCTAGAGGCCCCGCTTTGGCCCAATCTTCATGAATCTAGGTCAGGAGTTTGTTTATTGATATCTCGGGCGAGTTTGAAAATTTGGGCGTGGGGTAAAAAAGTTACCAGGGGCAAATTTTTGAAAACTTTTGAACATCTACAGGCCCAGTTTTGTCCAATCTTTAGAAACTTGATCGAATGATTTTTACATGATATCTAGATAAGTTCGAAATTGGGGCATGTGGGGTCAAAAACTAGGTCGCCCGGTCAAATTTAGAAAAACGTTTTGGGAACCGTCTACAGGCCATTTTTGGGGCCCAAAACTTCATGAAACTTTGGGCAGGAGTTTTTTTACATGAATTTTGGGTGAGTTTGAAATGGGTCATGTGGGGTCAAAAAATGGTACCAGGTCAAAAACTTTGAAAAACCTTTGAACAATCTGAAGCCCAGTTTTAACCCAATGTCATGAAGTTGGTAAGGATGTTTGATATATAATATCTCGGATGGGGTTCGAAAAATTGGGGGCATGTGGGGTAAAAAACTATGTCCCAGGGCAAAACTGAGAAAAAATTTGTGAACACTTTTTGAGGCCATAGTTTAAACCCCAAACTTTTGAATCTTTGGGCAGGTGTCTGTCTCATGTATCTGGATGAGTTCGTTGGTCATGTGGGGTCAAAAAATGTCCCAGGTAAAATTTAGAAAAAACATTTGAACACTCAGAGGACGTTTTAAACCCCAAACTTTTGAAAATTGGTCAGGATGTTTTGTTTCATGATATTCGGATGAGTTCGATTTGGTAGTGGGGTCAAAAAAAGGTCACAAGTTAAAAATTTAGAAAACTTTTTGAACAGTTACAGGCCACAGTTTTGGCCCAATCTTTAAAAAAATTTGTCAGGGGGTTTGTCTACTGATTTCAATGATTCGAAATTGGGGGTTAAAGGGTCAAAAACTGGTCACCGGGGAAAAACTTAGAAAAAATTTCGAACACCTAGAGGCACAGTTTTAGCCCCAAACTTCAGAAAAAAGATCAGGGGTTTGTCTCTATCTTTGATGAGTTCGAAAATGGGTAAGGGGGTCAAAAAAAAGGGCATAGGTCAAATCTTTTCAAAACCTTTTGAAAACCCCAAGGCCACAGTTTTGGCCCAATCTTCAAAATTTTGATCAGGATGTTTGTCTACAGATATCTTGCATGAGTTTAAAATGGGTCACGGGGATCAAAAACTTCACCAGGTCAAATTTAAGAAAAAAACCTTGTGAAAATCTTAGAGGCCCAGTTTTTTGCTAATCTTTAAAAGATTTGGTAGGGTGTTTGTTTAATTAATATATTGGATAGTTCGAAAAAAGGTCACATGAGAACAAAAACTAGGTCACCGGTCAAACTTAGAAAATTTTTGTGAATACCTAGAGGCCTACATTTTTTTCCCCGTTAAATTAAAATTGATATTTGGTCAGGGGTTATGCCCCCTTTTAATTTGAAAAAAAACTAGATTTCAATTTTATTGTCACTTTAAAAAAAAATTATAACTGAAAAAAAAAGAAAAATATTCCCCTTTTTAAAAGAATGACTTTTTAAAAAAAAAATTATGTTATAGGGCATCACAGATTTCCTGCTATTTATTTATGTTGCATTCAGCTATCAATTCGGGACGGATTTTTTTCAATTTTTGAAGATGGGTATTTTTAAAAAAACCCAAAAAATAAAGGGGTTTTACTGGTTTGCAGTGCAGAAACCCCTTTTTTTGTCCGAAAAAAGGTCTAGTTTTTTTTATTCTTTTTTTTCCCCTTTTCATGTTGTTATTTCATTAAGTTGTTGAAGGTTAGGGCAAGAAATTTTCAACAACACTGAAGCAATGGCATTTTGGAATTTAAATTTCTTTATCTTCACATGAGTCAATGACTCAGAAGTAAAAATAGTACCAAATTTGTACGCGCTTACAGTCGTCATTATGGAGGGGGTTTTCATGGAATTTTAAGGATTTATATATTCGACCTCATTGTGCGGTTATTAGGTTTGCCAAAATTCGAAAGAACTAAGGGTTTTCTGGCGAAATCCCAAAATTCGAACCAAGGAAGTCAAATTTCAAATCCATATAAAAATCGATTCTAGTGAATAGAAAGTTGTATTTGGCGAGATTTATGTCTCTGTGTTTCCTTTGCATTTTGTAAAATGACGTCATATGACTCATCAAGTTTTATAGAAAATTTTCCCATTTTTTGAGAATTTACTCGTTGCAAAGGTTCATAGACTTTAAAAATTTTTGTTTAGTAGGGAATATGAAAAATTTAGATTAATGTTTAAATTTTATATGACGTACATTTCCCCAAAAACTAAAAAAATACCAAAAATTGTACGCGCTGTACAGCCGTCATTTATGGAGGTTGGGATGGAATTTTTCCCGGTTATATTTACGACCTCTTGTGCGGATTTTAGGGTTTTCCAAAATTCGAAAGAACTAAAGGGTTTTTTGGGGATTCCAAGATTCGAACCAGGACATCAAATTTCAAATCCATATAAAAAAACGTTTTTAGATGAGTAGAAAATTGATATTTGGCGAGATTAACGTTCTGGTTTTCCCTTTTTTTTTGTAAAGAGAACGTCATTGAGTCGTTTGAGTTAAATTGTAAGTTTTCCCATTTTTTTGATGCAATTTTCCATTGCAAGGGGTTATAAACAATGGAAAATTGAAAATCCTTTTTAGGGGATCATGTTATTTTGATCCAATGTTTAAATTTTCTATGACGAATGACGTCGAAAATAAAAATAGCTACCAAAGTTTGTACGCGCGACAGCGTATTTATGAGGGTTGGATGGAATTTTCACAGAAGATAATTACGATCTCATTCTGCAGGTTATTAGGTTTTTCAAAATTCGAAAAAACAAAGGGTTTTATGGAATCCAAAATTCGAACCCGGACGTCAAATTTCAAAAAAAGTATAAAATCGTTTTTAATTTAGATAGAAGTTGAATTTGGGGAGATTAAATTTTCCGTGTTTTCCCTTTTATTTTGTAAAGATAACGTCATTGACGTCATAAGTTGTATGAATTTCCGATTTCTTGATGTCAATTTTCCTCCTGTTGCAAAGTTCAAAACAATGCAAATTAAATTCCTTTTTACATAACGGGAAAATTTAGATTCAATGTTTAAAATTTTATTGACGTACAGACGTCAGAATATAAAAAACTACCAAAGTTTGCCCCCCTTTTACAGCCGTCTTTATTGAAGATTGGCATGGAATCTTCACAGAAGTTTATATTAGACCTCATTGTGCAGGATTATATAGGTTTGCCAAAAATTTGAAAGAAAAGGTTCTTGGCGAAACCGATTCGAACAAAAGGGCGTCAAATTTTTTAAAAAGTATAAAATCGTTTTTAGATGAGATAGAAAATTTTATATTTTGGGTTAACGTTCTGTGTTTCTTTGCATTTTGTAAAAATAACGTCAATGAGTATAAATTGTAAGGAATTTCGATTCCTGAATGGCAAATTTTCTCATGTTGCAAAGGTTTATAGAAGGGAAATTTAATGTCCCATGTAGGTAATCATAAACATTAAGATTTAATGAGAAATTTTCATATGACGTCACATGACTAAAAATTAAAAAAATACCAAAGTCATCGGTGTATAGCTGTATTTAGGGACGGGTTGGCTGGGGTTTTTTTACAGAAGTTAATTTACACTTGTTGTGGGATTTATAGGGTTTTCCAAAATTCGAAAAACACCAGGTTTGTCATGGTTTGCAGTGCAGAAAAAACCCTATCTTTTGTTCAAAAAAAAAAGAAGTTTGTTTTTATTCTTCTTATTTTTTTTTTTCTTCCCCCTTTTATTTGTGTTAAATTTTGAGGGTTGCCATTGATAGAACAATGAAAATTTTTTGGCATATATTTTAAAAATGAGTTTAGATGCAATGAATTTTTATACATCGACGTATATAACGTCAGATTTGGTCAGGGGGAAAAAATTTTACGCGGTCTCAGCCATTATTTTGGGCCCATTTCATCAAAAATTTAAGAATGTGATGTTAGGTTTTAGTTTTGCTCCCCGGGGTCCGTTTTTAAATTCGAAAAGTCCATGGTTTTTTATAGCAATCCAAGATTCGAACCTGGTCGTAAATTTTTTAAAGTATAAAATTGTCCCATTTAAGATAGAAAGTTGATATTTAGTCAGTATATAGGTCTCTAGAGTTTGAAACATTTTGTGAAAAAAAAAATTTTCATTTTGACGTATTATATATAATTTTTTCAATATTAAAAGAAATTTCTATATGTTTAAATTGTGAAGGGCAAAGAAATTTAATGAAAATGCTTCAAAGGCGAAATTTTTTTTTTTATGATTTTCATATGCCTATAACGCATTGACGTCACACTTGAATAGCAAAAAAGTTTGTACGCGGGTTTCAGCCCTTTTTTATGAACGATTTTTTTATCAATTTTACAGAATGTGTATATTAAGTTCTAGTTTTGCATTCGGGGTTCCATTTTCAAAATTCGAAAAGTCCATGGTTCTATACGAAATTTAAGATTCGAACCAAGGGCGTAAATTTTTAAATGCTTATAAAATCGCATTTATTTGAGTGAAAAAATGAAATTTTGGGCAGTATAAGGTCTTGGAGTCTTAAAAATTTTGTGAAAATTAAAAAGTCCATGACGCACTTTACGTATTAAAAATTTATAATGTATTTTTAATTTTAATAAGAGTATTTTATTGTTGAAATTGTCGAAAAGGGCAATGAAAATTTAATGCAAATGATTTTTAGCCTTGAAATTTGATTTCAATGATTTTCAGAAGCCCCTTTGGGCATATGACGCCATTTGAAATTGATACGAAAAATTTTACACGGTCCAGAGCCCTTATTAAGGGCCCTTTTTATCAAATTTTCAAGAATGTGTATTTTACGTTTTTATTGTGATACCGATGTCCCTTTTTCAAAATTCGAAAATCCAAGATTATGGCGGATCCAAGATTGAACCAAAGGGCGCAAATTTTTTAAAAGTTATAAAAACTGTCCCATTGAGATGAAAGTTTAAATTTTGTCAGTTAGAAGGTCTCTGGGAGTCTAAAATAAGTGAAAAAAAAAGTATATGACGCACGTAAGTCATTTTTTTATTATTATATTCTTTTTTTTCTTCCTAACTAAAAGCTTTTTTAAAATTTGCAAAAGTCCCGGACCCCTGAAATTTTTATGGGTTATTGTCAGTAGGAAAATTTTTTTTTCAATGATTTCAGAGCCCATGAGTCACATGACGTCACAGCTAAAAATAGTGAAAATGGTGTTTGCGCTCACACCGCATTTATACGGTTTTCTTCAAATTTTCACAGATGGTACATCTTTAAACTAAGGGGGCTACCCGTCAGCTAACCAAATTCCCCAAAAACCCAAATTTGTGGCTGAAATAATTGAACATGGACCGAAAATTTCATTTTGGGTTAAAAAGCTTCAGGTGAATAGAAAGTTGAAACTTAACAGTTTGCAGTTTTGCAGAATTTCTACATACATTTTGTTCTGACGTCTATGACGTTATGTACTCAAAGCATACTTCTTAATTTTTATTTTAGGGGGAATGAAATTTTAAAATGATGCCAGTTTTTCAGAATAAAGAAATTTCAGAGTTATACAGTAAAGTATGCGCTTTTGAAAAAAAAGCTTTCGCACCCTATGTCGTCATATTTACTCGAGCAAAAATAGTGAAATATGGGGTTCACGTTAAGCCGCCATTTATGATAGGTTTTTTTCAAAATTTTTACAGAGGTAATCTTGAAACTAAGGGGTGCATACCTTCAGTAACTGAAATTTCCCAAAAACCGATGTTCTGGCTGAAATAAATTCGAAAAATAGGAAACCGAAAAATTTTATTTTAGATTAAAGAGCTTCAGGAGAGATAGAAAGTTGAAACTTACACAGTTTCGTTCTGCAGAATTTTTCAATATATTTTTAGTGTGAGTCTATGACGTTAAACATCATAACTGCTACTTTTTTTTTTTTCTTTGTAACTAAACGCTTATTTTTTTGGGAAAATAATGTCAATTGTTCAGCATGAACATAAATATACCCGGGTGAGTCCCTTGCATAAATTCTATTTTCCCGCTTTTTACATTAACACGGTTGCAGAATCCTTCATTCGTTTAGACGAATGAAATTTGTTTCTTTTTATTATTTTTTTTCCCCCTTTTTAGGTTGTAATTAAAAAAGTTCAATTTAGATGAGTCTTCAAAAATTTTTTCAGTGATCAGCTAAATAGAGTCCCTTTCTCTGAAATTTTTTCAACTATTAGTGAGTCATGACGTCATGCT
>CM037787.1:54342968-54392968 GCA_021229015.1 Solen grandis | reverse complement strand
TTTAATAGACGAGCATTGGCATCCGCATGTGATGCTTCTGTCTTTACGATTTATATTAAGGAAATAAAATTCATAAAGTTTTAACCAAATCTCAAGAGAAAACACATGATTTTTAGGAAGTACCTGTTCAACCAAAATTGTTGGGGAAAAAAGGAGATTGGATGTAATCTGTTTTAGTGGCAAGCTTTTTTTGTCATCCAATGAAAACGCTGCATTCCTTTATATTTCATAGAAGGACCAAACTCGATGCTTTATCAAATTTAACTCATACTCGCCCACAATACCTAAATTTAGTTTAAACTTTATGAATTTTACATCGATTATAAAACAAGTTCTCACAACTTATATTAATCACTCTCAAAGGCTTTGGTGGCGGCGTACGTAGTCATTATTGTGGGTGGAAACCGGAGATCCCGGAGGAAACCCACGTGTCTGGACGGGCGATCACTATACCCTCTCACGTACGCGACCAGGAAACGAACCCGGGACGTACTGGCGAAAAGCGAAGCGCGTTACCACTACGCTATCCAGTACAATCCGCAGCGCGTTACCACTACGCTATCTAGTACAATCCGCAGCGCGTTACCACTACGCTATCTAGTACAATCCGCAGCGATTTACCACTACGCTATCCAGTACAGTCCGCAGCGCGTTACCACTACGCTATCTAGTACAATCCGCAGCGCGTTACCACTACGCTATCCAATACAGTCCGCAGCGCGTTACCACTACGCTATCCAGTACAATCCGCAGCGCGTTACCACTACGCTTTCCAGTACAGTCCGCAGCGCATTACCACTACGCTATCTAGTACAGTCCGCAGCGCGTTACCACTACGCTATCTAGTACAATCCGCAGCGCGTTACCACTACGCTTTCCAGTACAGTCCGCAGCGCGTTACCACTACGCCATCCAGTACAATCCGCAGCGCGTTACCACTACGCCATCCAGTACAGTCCGCAGCGCGTTACCACTACGCTATCCAGTACAATCCGCAGCGCGTTACCACTACGCTATCTAGTACAGTCCGCAGCGCGTTACCACTACGCTATCTAGTACAGTCCGCAGCGCGTTACCACTACGCTATCTAGTACAATCCGCAGCGCGTTACCACTACGCTATCTAGTACAATCCGCAGCGCGTTACCACTACGCTATCTAGTACAATCCGCAGCGCGTTACCACAACGCTATCTAGTACAATCCGCAGCGCGTTACCACTACGCTATCTAGTACAATCCGCAGCGCATTACCACTACGCTTTCCAGTACAGTCCGCAGCGCATTACCACTACGCTATCTAGTACAGTTCGCAGCGCGTTACCACTACGCTATCTAGTACAATCCGCAGCGCATTACCACAACGCTATCTAGTACAATCCGCAGCGCGTTACCACTACGCTATCCAGTACAGTCCGCAGCGCATTACCACTACGCTATCTAGTACAATCCGCAGCGCGTTACCACTACGCTATCTAGTACAATCCGCAGCGCGTTACCACTACGCTATCTAGTACAATCCGCAGCGCGTTACCACACGCTTCAGTACATCCGCAGCGCTTACCACTACGCTATCTAGTACAATCCGCAGCGCGTTACCACTACGCTATCTAGTACAATCCGCAGCGCATTACCACTACGCTTTCCAGTACAGTCCGCAGCGCATTACCACTACGCTATCTAGTACAATCCGCAGCGCGTTACCACTACGCTATCCAGTACAATCCGCAGCGCGTTACCACTACGCTATCCAGTACAGTCCGCAGCGCATTACCACTACGCTATCCAGTACAATCCGCAGCGCATTACCACTACGCTATCCAGTACAATCTGCAGCGCCTTACCACTACGCTATCCAGTACAGTCCGCAGCGCGTTACCACTACGCTATCCAGTACAGTCCGCAGCGCGTTACCAAATCCGCAGCGCGTTACCACTACGCTATCCAGTACAGTCCGCAGCTGTTATACAGCAATAAGTAACATCGCTATCGCTCCCGTCGAAGTTTCTTATATTTCTAGAACAACATAGATAAATGCTAACATTAATTTTACAGTTTTTCCTACTTGATTGTCCAATGAAATGCTTGTATATTGTTCAAAATTCGAAAAATATACCGCATAAAATGAACCGTGATATCTTGATATGGAGACAATATGGTGCCCACGTGACCAAAGGCTAATATGGGCGGAGCTTGATGTGGCGGCGAATGATTACGTCATGTTTTGTTAGCTAAAAATAAATGTACCACGTAACATTGACTCTAAACTGTACCTAAAGCACCACATGAATGGAAGGCGGTTCCATAATGCGAGGTCAAAGGCAAAGATGTATGGCATACATGACAAACTGTTAATATGTTATCGTTTATATTTTAAATTTTTATGGATAATCGCAGCGCTCCGCTTCGCCTCGATTGCGATAAATTCCATAAAATTTAAAATGTAAATGATAACTAATACATACATAGGTCTCAGTTATTCAAGGAGAAGAAGCATTTTTTTGCAATTACATTATTGTTAACTGTCTTTCAGTCATACGAGGAAGGTAAAACAGACTACATTAAACTTCACGATTGTGTAGATATTTATAATGTTCAGCCTGATAAAAATTACAAAAGCTATATATTTATCAAAAGAAACTGTAATTCAGTCTGATAACTTTATTAAAATACGTGAATACGGAGAATATATTTCACCTAAATGTCATCTCAATAAACAATTGTACGTACCTTTTCCCATGAGTATAGACATTTTCTACCAATGAAAATCGTTCAAATATTCATTTGGTTTTATATTGACGTTTCGTCCATAATTAGGTCGATAATGAGGTTAGACAGCTATGACGAAAAAAGTATATTAACTATATCCTTGCCTACTGCCTTATTTTTTGTGGTCACGTTCTGTAATACCGACCCCGGTGGCCGAGAGGTAAGAGCCTCCGCATCGAAAGTTGGAGGTCGTGGGTTCGACACCCGGCCGCGAAATACCAAACTCGTTAGAATGATGCTGGAAGCCCCCGCTAAGCGCACCGCAAAAAATACAGGGTAGTTTCCGGTCCGGGTGTCAGGATAATGTGGCTGTGTGTGGTGTCATGCTACACGTTTATACGGCGTTATACTGAGGAGTGGCAGCACTATATCTGTCTCAAGCAGTCTCCAAATGACCGAAATACTGTTGATGGGACGTTAAACCCAACAAACGAACACCTTTTATGACATAGAATGCCAATAAACTAAATTACCATCTCATATAATAAACAGTATTGTTTCAAGAATTGTTGTGGGGAACTGATATTGGTTGGGACTTGGAGTAGTATTCCCGCCACGTGGAAAATATACAGTAAATATCGATTTTCCGATTTCTGAGGGGATGGGGTGGGTGGTTGGGGGAAGGGGGGGGGGAGAATTGAAGAGTTCAGACTACCGGGGTTCGGATAACCGAGGTTATATCTATGATTTTTTATTAAAGGTTGTAAGACCTAACATACACCACGCCTCCGTAACTTCAAGAACGCAGATCATTACTCGGTACATCATTTTTTTTATCAAACAAGCATTCTGAAAATATTGCTCGGGCAATACTAAGTCCCCTACTGGCAAATAGAAAACTTAGAACTCCTGCCCCTCTTCACGCTGCAAACAAGTTAATTATTTGGTCTATACTTTTAATGAAAATCAAAACAACAATAAATATATACTCCTAAGACTCCTAAAAGCCTGAATAACTTATCTTGTATTTTTTTAACATGAATGATAAAAAAAATATCACAAACAATTTCGTTTAGGGTTAGTATCTTGGCAAAAACATATTGGGTCCAATTCAGCATGTACGTATAACAGTTATTTTTCTAAGTCCAAGGTCCAAAATGTCTTAAAAAATCATCAAACCGAAAGGAAACTCGAACTTGATCTAAAATTCATGTTGGTATACTAACATACCAAATATTAGATCAATTTTTGCAAGCGTTTAGCAAAACGTCCACAAAACTGCTATTTTAAGAAATTTTTTAAGTCCAAGGCCCGTAATTTCGTCAAGAACGAACTTGATATGTAACTCATGTTGGTAGACTCACATACCAAATATTAGATCAATATCTATAAGCGTTTAGAAAAAAAATCCAGGAAACACGTGTGTGACTGACGGACGGACGGATTGCAAACCTATAGTCCCCTTCGGCGATGCCGGTAGGGGACTAATTACCACAATCTCTTCCTTGTGTGTGTGTGTGATAAGGTAAGTATATTTATAATAATATAAATTTGATATTTTATTGTAGTAGTTCAAAATGAAGGGTGTTATACCGAAGTTCCGATCACCAGCGGAGAAAACCCCTTGCCCCTCTTTTACCAAGTATACATGATTATCTGTTTCACGGATATATACTATTTCAGGATACACTCGTTATAACATGTTCATGGAAAGAAACTTTAATTAATCAATCAATCAATCGGTTAATTATCTCTTACTACGTGTGGTTTCACTGATCATCAAATAGTTGATTAATATTCATAAAAACGAAACAATACCATTGTATATACGGAGATAATAGCCGAATATATAGCGTAGGTTCCGAGGATGGTTATTCCAGCGGGTCGACGTGTTAAATTAATTTGCCACGTTGTATGCCTGTCCATTTTCGACCAAACACTTTGAATTTGTTCTATTATTTTTTAGCAAGAGAAAAGAAAATAGTTTGACCATGCCAAAAAGATATCTCTATCCCGGTTCCAAAGTCAATATTATGAGCCAAAACTAACTTTTTTTTGATGCGATACGCGGAAGTTATACGCTATACTTGAATTACCATTTTCATTTTATTTTCTATTGTTATTGCGTGTATTACTAAAATGAAAACAGTTAAAAAAATTAAATCCGTATATTTTTGTCTGAACAGGCCATTAAAGATCAATAATTATTGGTAATGAATTAACACACTCATTGATAATGAATTAACACACTCATTGATAACGAATTAACACACTCATTGATAACGAAATAACACACTCATTGATAATCTATCACTGGTTTTCATATTATTTCTCACGTTAGCAGAATAAGGAATAAACAGTTGCGTGTATGTATTTTTAAATGCATAAATATGCATATGTCAGACATTTATATAACTTTGATATTTCTTAAAATTTTTTTAAATAAAAAGTATATATGTAAATTGTTTTATTGTTAAATATTACTGTTTTATTTATTTGTTTCCTTCGGGATTCGAACCCATGCGGTGAAATTAAAATACATTGATGACTTGGTGTCGCTACCACTACGCCACTTTGGAGCCTTATTGTAATCCGATTAACAACAATAATAACATTATCCTCGTGCTATTTGATAAACGTTTCCCTTAGTTGGAAAAATATAATAACAAAATAAGCTCTATTTTGCTCTATTTTGTAAACAATGGCTTAATTATTATTACTTTTTTATTTGTTTTATAGAAAACATACACTGCTTGAATTAAAAGTGAATGAAATAAATGTTCAATGAAATAAAATTATTAGGACTTTCTGCCTACAGGCAGAAAGTCATATTGGGTTTGTACTGTTTTTTTATTATTCTTCTTCTTCTTATTCTTTTTTTCTTCCTCTTATATTTGTGTTAATTTCGAGGTGTTGCCATTGACTCAGAACAATGAAAATTTTATGGCATATATTTCAAACCATGAGCTTTCGGATGCAAGGAATTTCATATTCATATGACGTCACATAACGTCAGATTTGACGTCAGGTGAAAAAGTTTGTTCGCGGTCTACAGCCATTATTTCTGGACCGATTTTCATCAAAATTTCACAGATTGTGTATGTTAGGCTCTAGTTGTGCATCCCTGTGTCCGTTTTTCAAAATTCGAAAAGTCCATGGTTCTATAGCGAATCCAAGATTCGAACCAAGGTCGTAAATTTTTAAATGCTTATAAAATATGTCCTACTTAAGATAGAAAGTTGATATTTAGTCAGTATATAGGTCTCTAGAAGTTTTAAACATTTTGTGAAAATAAATGTCATATGACGTCACGTGACGTCATTATATGATAATGTATTTCTAATATTAACAAGAATATTTCTATATGTTGATATTGTCGAAGGGCAATGAAAATTTAATGACACATGCTTCAAACGCTGAAATTTTGATTTCCATGAATTTCATATGCCTATGACGTCATATGACGTCACACTCGAAATATGCAACAAAAGTTTGTACGCGGTCTACAGCCATTGTTTATGAACCGATTTTCATCAAATTTTCACAGAATGTGTATATTAAGTTCTAGTTGTGCATCTCGTGTCCTTTTTACAAAATTCGAAAAGTCCATGGTTCTATAGCGAATTCAAGATTCGAACCAAGGTCGTAAATTTTTAAATGCTTATAAAATCGGTCCTATTTGAGATAGAAAAGTGATATTTGATCAGTATATAGGTCTTTGGGAGTCTTAAAGATTTTGTGAAAATAAACGTCATATGACGTCACGTGACGTCATTATATGATAATGTATTTCTAATATTAACAAGAGTATTTCTATATGTTGAAATTGTCGAAGGGCAATGAAAATTTAATGACAAATGATTCAGATGCTGAAATTTCGATTTCAATGATTTTCAGAAGCCTATGACGTCATATGACGTCACATTTGAAATTGATTACGAAAGTTTGTACACGGTCCAGAGCCATTATTAATGGGCCGATTTTTATCAAATTTTCACAGAATGTGTATATTACGTTCTTATTGTGTATACCGGTGTCCGTTTTTCAAAATTCGAAAAGTCCAAGCATCTATGGCGGATCCAAGATTCGAACCAAAGACGTCAATTTTTAAATGCTTATAAAAACTGTCCTATTTGAGAAAGAAAGGTGAAATTTTGTCAGTTAGTAGTTCTCTGGATGTCTAACAATTATGTGAAAATAAACGTCATATGACGTCACGTGACGTCATTTTTTTATTATTATTATTATTTTCTTCTTCCTAACTAAACGCTTATTTTAATATGTTGCAATAGTCCTAGGACGATGAAATTTTTATGGGTTATTAGTCACATGAGGAAATTTTGATTTCAATGATTATCAGCAGCCTATGGCGTCACAGCTAAAAATAGTGAAAAATGGTGTTCGCGCTCTACAGCCGTCATTTATGGTCGGATTTTCTTCAAATTTTCACAGATGGTACATCTTGAAACTAAGGTGTGCATATCCTGTCAGCTAACCGAAATTCCGAAAGACCGAAGTTCTGTGGCTGAAGTAAGATCGAACATAGGACCGAAAATTTCATTTTAGGATTAAAGAGCTTCAGGATGAGATAGAAAGTTGAATCTTACACAGTTTGCAGTTCTGCAGAATTTCTACATATATTTTGAGTCGTGACGTCATATGACGGTATGTGACGTCATAAGCATACTTCTTAATTTTTATTTTAGGGCAATGATTTTGACATGATGCCAGTTGTTCAGAATAATGAATATTTCAGAGTTATGACAGTAAAGTATGCGCTTTTAAAACAAAAGCATTTTCAGCACCCTATGACGTCATATTACGTCAGAGCTAAAAATAGTGAAAAATGGTGTTCACGCTCTACAGCCACCATTTATGGTCGGATTTTCTTCAAATTTTCACAGATGGTACATCTTGAAACTAAGGTGTGCATATCCTGTCAGCTAACCGAAATTCCGAAAGACCGAAGTTCTGTGGCTGAAATAAGATTCGAACATAGGACCGAAAATTTCATTTTAGGATTAAAGAGCTTCAGGATGAGATAGAAAGTTGAAACTTACACAGTTTGCAGTTCTGCAGAATTTCTACATATATTTTGAGTCGTGACGTCATATGACGGTATGTGACGTCATAAGCATACTTCTTAATTTTTATTTTAGGGCAATGATTTTGACATGATGCCAGTTGTTCAGAATAATGAATATTTCAGAGTTATGACAGTAAAGTATGCGCTTTTAAACAAAAGCATTTTCAGCACCCTATGACGTCATATTACGTCAGAGCTAAAAATAGTGAAAAATGGTGTTCACGCTCTACAGCCACCATTTATGGTCGGATTTTCTTCAAATTTTCACAGATGGTACATCTTGAAACTAAGGTGTGCAAATCCTGTCAGCTAACCGAAATTCCGAAAGACCGAAGTTCTGTGGCTGAAATAAGATTCGAAGATAGGACCGAAAATTTCATTTTAGGATTAAAGAGCTTCAGGATGAGATAGAAAGTTGAAACTTACACAGTTTGCAGTTCTGCAGAATTTCTACATATATTTTGAGTCGTGACGTCAAATGTCGTCATGTGACGTCATAAGCATACTTCTTAATTTTCATTTTAGGGCAATGATTTCCACATGATGCCAGTTGTTCAGAATAATGAAGATTTTAGAGTTATGACAGTAAAGTATGCGCTTTTGAACAAAAGCATCTTCAGCACCCTATGACGTCATGTGACGTCAGAGCTAAAAATATTGAACAATGGTGTTCGCGCTCTACTGCTGCCATTTATGGTCGGATTTTCTTCTAATTTTCACAGATGGTACACCTTGAAACTAAGGTGTACATATCCTGCCAGCTTACCGAAATTCCGAAAAACCGAAGTTCTGTGGCTGAAGTAATATTCGAACATAGGACCAAAAATTTCATTTTAGGATTGAAGAGCTTCAGGATGAGATAGAAAGTTGAAACTTACACAGTTTGCAGTTCTGCATAATTTCTACAAATATTTTGAATCGTAACGTCAGAGGACGTCATAAGCATACCACTTATTTTTAATTTGGGGCAATGATTTCGTCATGATGCCAATTGTTCAGAATAATGAAGATTTCAGAGTTATTGCAGTAAAGTATGCGCTTTTGAGCAACAGCATTTTCAGCACCCTATGACGTCAAGTGACGTCAGAGCTAAAAATAGTGAAAAATGGTGTTCGCGCTCTACAGCCGCCATTTATGATCAGATTTTCTTCAAATTTTTACAGATGGTACATCTTTAAACTAAGGTGTGAATATTTTGTCAGCTAACCTTAATTCCAAAAAAACCGAAGTATTGTGGCTGAAGTAATATTCGAACATAGGACCAAAAATTTCATTTTAGGGCTAAAGAACTTCGGGATGAGATAGAAAGTTGAAACTTACACAGTTTGCAGTTCTGCAGAATTTCTTAATATATTTTGAGTCGTGACGTCATATGATACTACAAGTACTGCTACTTATTTTTTTTCTTCGTAACTAAACGCTTATTTTTCGCGGAATATAATGTCAATTAATCAGCATGAACATGAAATACTACCAGAGGTGAGTCATTACATGAAACTTCTATCTCCTGCTTTTTGCATTAACACAGGTTGCAGAAAGTCCTATCATTCGTTTAGACGAATGACATCTAGTTATCATTATTACTGAAAACCTATACCCGTGCCAAAGATATAACACGAAACGTATATAAGGTATGAACCAATTTGTCAAGTTTGCATTATGTTTCTGCACAATGCAGACTATGCATATCTATATAGTTCGCTTCCGCGAACTTATCCTACCTTAACTGTTTTACAGTTGAGGTCTCAATCAAAGCAAATTTCAGTTAGAAATGTTTACCTATTTTGTTGAGTTTTGTTCTCATAAGTAATGAGAATTACTCATCCATATTGGGGAACATTAACCCATTCAAGATTAGTGATAGTCACTGATATAGGTGAACATAAGTGAAATAGGTGAGAAATCAATTTTAATTAGGTTAGCACTTAACGTTCTTAATGGGCATTGTTAACAATATCTAGCAATTCTGTTCACTCAGTTACATGAACAGTGCTGTTCATCCAATAAAATAAATAGTACTCACCCTATTTAATGAGTATTGTTCACCTATAACATAAATAGTACTCACCTTATTAAGTGATATTTGCCCTTAATTATTTTTAAAACAATTATATTAGTAGTACTCACCTTATTTAACGAGTTTTGTTCATCTAATTATATGAACAATACTCACTTTTTTTTAGTAAAATTTACCGAATTATATGAACAGTTCCCCCATATTTATGTGAACATTACTCTTGCAGTGAATAAGGTTATAACTGTTCGTGAACAAAATATATAATATTTTAAGAGTTTTAAATTTAATTAAACATCACTTATTGCATTAAGTGAGTTTTACTCACTAAATTCAGTGTGTAAAGTTCACGCAATTACTTACATTGAGTGATGTTGAACAATACTCCCCATATTCATCGAGTGATGTTCACGTGTTAATTGGTCTTCACTCACATTATTCACTGAGTAATGTATGAACAGTTCTCACCTTTTTCACTGAGTGATGTGCCCGCAATCATATGAACAGTACTTACCCTATTCCGTGTATACTGTTCACCCAGTCTTATGAAGAGTACTCACCCTATTTAGTGTGTACTGTTCACCTAGTTTTATGAACAGTACTGTTAACCCAATTATATGAACAATACTCGCCCTTTTCAATATGTTCTTTTCATCCAGTTATAGGAACGGTACACATCCATTCAGTGTGTACTATTCACCCAGTTTTATGAACGGTACTCACCTATTAGTGTGTCTGCAAGTTTTATTAACAGTACTCTTACCCATTTTATGAACCGTAATACCCTTTTCAGTGTGTATTATTCATCAAGTTATATGAATGGTACACATCCTATTCAGTGTGTACTGTTCACTCAGTTTTATCACCAGTACTGACTCTATTCAGTGTGTACTGTTCAGTGTTCACCCAATTGCATGAACAGTACCCAATCTATTCAGTGTGTACTTCGTACTGAATTAGTTTCTTAGATATGTGAGCACTTCTTCCTCAAAGTCTCACCTTATTCAGTAAAATGCCCACTTATTGAATTACTAATGCTCACTTATTTTAGTAATGATCGATAATTTTAGTGACTTATACTAACCTATTTGAGCGAATTACAGTGGGAAATACACGCATTAATAATGAATACCTATCCAAACATGACATGCTCACCTTTTTCAGTTAATAATGAACAACTTTTTTAGAGAGTAATGCCACTTATTCGAGTATAAAATGAACATATTTTCAATCAAGTAATATTCACCAATTTGGGTTTATAATGAACACCTTTTACAGCTTTTCAGTGAGTAATGCTAACCAATTGGAGTTTACAATGAACACCTTCCACATTCTTCAGGTTTTCATTGAGTAATGCTCACCAATTGGAGTTTATAATGAACACCATCTTCAGATTTTTAGTGAGTAATGCTCACCAATTGAGTTTATAATGAACACCTTTTTCAATGAGTAATATTCACCTGTTTCAGTGCACCTATAAAACTGTAAGCATGTGCATATAAAATGTAGTAAGGAGTAAGATGTTTATTAGACCTCGACAAACCAAAGTGGTTAATAATGGTACGGTATATCTTCCTTGCTTGGCGCTCAGCATATACGGGTAGTTCCAGGATTGGTTGACCCGGTGTCAGGATAATGTGACTGGATTGGTACATGGCAACACTATATCTGTCTCAAGTAGACCTAGTCTCCAAATGACTGAAATATTGTCGGTGGGACGATAAGCCCAACTAACAAACTTGCACTGTACCAGAAGAATTCACTGGTATAGATCCAGGTACACTTCAGTTATTGGTGCCCTACCGGTGTTTACACCGGAGGGGACTATAGGTTGGCCCTCCGTCTGTCCTTCTTTCCGTTTGATGTCCGGAAATCTGGATCCCGCGATAACTTAAAAACCATTTAAGATAATGTTATGAAACTTGGTATATGAATAGATGGCTGTATGGAGATTTTACACATCACTTTGTTGTTTTTTTCTCGGACCAATATTCTGGTTGCTATGATAATGGAATAATGGATAATGGAAAAAATGCACCTCAACGGTAGGGGACTCGTGTGTTGCGTGAAACACCAGTTACTTGTTCAAATGGTCCTCATTGGTGTTAATACCATCCAAACAAAATATAATCTCTCCATACTTTGCGTATTACATGTAGTTGTTGTCGCTGCAACATTTAGTCATGCTAATTACTGGTGGAGGAAGACTCCGTAGAACTACCGACCAATCACAAGCCAGTTGAATTTGAATGTTCAGTATCACTAGATATCATAGGACTTATTGAAATGTAGTATGCAATGTAGTGTACAGAAATGAATGTACCTCTTGATATTTTTAGACCAGTGTGTGTGCTGTCAATATATGGAAATACCCTCTTTAATATGCATACCTCAGGGCGACTGTGAAAAGTTTAAAACAACAATTTATACATTTTTTTTCCATTTCTAAATTGATGGACAAGTCAAGTCAAGTCAAGTCAAGTCAAGTCAACAAGTTTATTGGTAAATAAGGCCTCCGGCCCATAATACAAAGTACAGTACAGAAGACGATGTTGTATATAAGTAGTTGTCTTACGATAATTTGTTTTAGGTTTCATTTAAAGCATTCATAAGATGATAAATATAAATTGATACTTTCTTAACAATATCTGGGTTCTGAGAGGATAATAAAGTATAAAAATCTTGAACATATGTTCCATGTCTGTACCAGTTAAATAAGTAAACTTGCCTAATATCATTATATCTACTACAATGGAAAAAGGCGTGATATTCACAATCAGTAACAAATACGTTGTTAAACCGTTGACAAAAATTACAATTACGATTTTCAACCAATATATTAGTGTGCCTTCCTGTCTCAATTTTTAATTTATGATTTGACATACGAAATCGTGACGTAGCAATTTTATATTTTAAATCAATATCTAATAACAGATATTTTTCAACATTAAGTAAACTTTTGAAGTTGCTATAATGCTCACATCTACTAGAATTATCAACAGCTGTATGCCATTCTAGTGTATAATAATTAACAACTCTTTGTCGAAACATTCTAATGAAATTGTTTATATTTCCAACATCTTGACTAATCCATATAAAACCAAATCCAAACTTATACAAAAGTAATCTGATCTTGGTAGCCCAACAAATTCTACCAACATCATCAAGAGATTTAAGCATGGGAAAGTACACCAATATCGAATACAATTAATATAATATGTTGTACATAAAGGTAACCTGCCACATTCTCCAAGAACCATGCATGTATTTGTATTGTTACGTACATGGAGGATATTTTTGCAAAATTTGTTTTGTACAGATTCTATTGTACCAATATATTCGTAGCCCCAAACTTGAGATGCGTAACACAGTATAGGTTTGATCATAGAATCAAAATTTTAAATGAGTCAGCAATTGAAAAATATCCGAAAGGTCTTTGAAAAGCTTTAATGGAAAACATTGCTCTCTGAGCCTGTGAGATCAATTTGGAGTGAGCGGACGACCATGATAAACTTGAGCTAAGTAATATGCCCATATACTTATATTCAGAGGTAATTTTGATTTCTTTACCCCTATATGACCAATGTTCGTATCTACGAAGGGGACCGCCATTGCGAAAAACTGTTATTTCAGTCTTATCCATATTAATTTCCATTCCCGTGTCATGACAGAATTTGTCAATAGTATTGATTTGCTGTTGAAGTTTTGAGGCAGTTTCTGCACAACCAGCAACATCATCTGCAAACATTAAAGAAAGGATGTCGGGAATATCATTGGTGATAAAAATCCCTGATCCACAATTTTCACGTAACATGATAGATAACTCATCTATAAAAAGATCAAAGATTGTCGAACTTGACTTATCACCTTGGCGTGTTCCAATATTACAAGAGAAAAATTCGGTTATACTATTTTGAATCTTGACACATGACCTTAGATCAGAATATAAAGATTTGAGAATATTTAAAAGGTACCATGAATACCTTTCTTTTCTAAGGCAATAAACAACTGTTTGTGATTAATTTTATCAAATGCTTTACGAAAGTCAACATAAATACAATAAAAGCGTCCACCCTTTTTTGAAAGATATTTTTGAACCATTGCTTGTAAGCAAAAAATATTGTCAACAGCTGAGTAGCCTCTACGGAACCCTGATTGAGACTCGTCAATTTTGTTATTATTTTCAGCCCAATCATATAATCGCTTATTTATTATGCCGGAGAATATCTTGTACAACGTATTTGTAATAGATATACCCCTATAGTTTCCGGGAATATTGCTTGGTCCAGATTTATGTATCGGAGTGATAACACTAGATCTCCAAGATGAAGGTATATTACAAGTAGCAAATATATGACAGTATTGGTGATATATCATTCATTGTGGATTTAAAAAACTCTGCAGGTATGCCATCTATGCCACTACATTTTCCAACAGAAAGACTTGCAATTGATCTGGTAACTTCGTCGAGAGTAAATGGTTCGTTAAGAACACTAGCTGAAGGATCAGCAAAATTACATAAACTATTATTATTTTCATCAATATTACAAGAATGCTCGTCATATAGAAGACTTGAGAAATATTGGTACCACTCATGAGGTGAAATGCTATCCTCTAAAGTCTTTACAGATTTACCCTTCTTTAGAATCTTCCAGAAACTACAGGGATCATTACTATTGTCAATTAATAACTTTCTATTGTTTTTTGGTATTCCAAGTTCATTGCTCGACAGTAGTTCTTAAAATAATTGCGTTTGTCCTTAAACGTTCTAAGATCCACCTGAGAATTTGTCATTCTGAATTTTCTTAATGCACAGAATTTAATATATTTAAGATAGGCACACATAGAATTCCACCATGGAGGCTGAGTAGTTACTCGTCTAGTGGTGTTTCTAGCTAACATATATCGACCTGCTGTATGGTACATTGAAGTGATATTTTCAATGCCAGTATTAATATCTTGAAATATCATTTCATGTAATGAGTCATACATAGAATGTAATAAGTTTTTAAAATTGTCAATAAAAGTCAATTGATAGGATTGATTCCATATATACTTTTTAATTGGTAGAAGATCGCAATTTACGTTACTAGAATCAATGGAGATAGGTGTCTTCTTCAATGAAAATACACATGACAGTGGGAAATGATCTGATTCATCCCTATCTAGGATACAAAAATTCTTAATAACTGGAAAAAGATTTGAAGAAGCTATCATGTAGTCTACCAGACTTGCGCCGTCATTTGAAAAACAGGTCAGATTACCCTCACTATCACCTGTAAATCTTCCATTTAAAATATGAATATCAAATGTGCAACACAAATTTACTAAAAACTTGCCAAAATTATTTGCGCGAATATTATCTTTGCTTCTACGCGGTAAGTTAAAATAACTGCCATCATATTCAACATTACCAAAAACGTGTAATAAATAAATTATCATCAGGAATATAGTCTAAAAATTCTTTGCATCTACTATTCAAATCACCAGCAACAAATAGATTTGTATTTGGATATTCTGTTCGTATATATTCAAAATGAGACTGCATACTAAAGATACCATTTCTCTCTTCCTTATCATTATAATAACACGACCCTTCCGGTGATATATAAGTGAAATACATGATCATATCTTCGCAGTTGTACATAGCAGATAATTCAAAATATAAAACAACACAATTTACATATACATTATATAGACGACGTATAATATTCTCTTTAGCAAAATTACTTTTAATAAAAACACTCACACCACCACTGTTTCTAATGGAATTACTTTTCATGTCTCGAACTGAATCATAATGGATAAATGAATCTAGGAAATTATCAAATTCACCTTTGAATTTGCTCCATGTTTCATTAACTGCAATTATATCGTAAGTGCTTAAAAAAGATTTTACTTCATTATCAACAATAAATTTGTGAAGCCCGTTCACATTCCATGATAAAATATTTACATCTACACTGCCTGTGTTATTGTTTATAAAGCCTTGGCCAAGTCCCTATCGGTCATGGTCACTGTTATCCACGTGCTCCTGTATCGCGCTGAGCGGCGAGGCATCTACGTCACTGCTATCGCTAGTCAATCGTCTGGTGCCTCCTCGACCGTGATGATTGGTTGTTACCTGGTCTACGTCACCGTTCTCACGCCTATTACCCAATCGCATTGTCCCGTTTGCCGCTACTCCACGTGCTCTGTAGTTACCTACTCGCTCAACCGTATCGTTCGTGTCATTATACTTGTAAACACCCCCGTCAATAACGAGTTTATCAAAGCGTAGAGATGCATACTTGCCCTGGTTTCTGGCCTCTACTAGTGCTTTGGTCAGTTTTCTTCTGTGTAACTGGACACGCTCCGTGTAGTCCTCTCGCACTGAGAACTGAGACTGAGCATTGAGGGTTTGGCGGGCTGCTCGTAGTACTGATTCGCGATCCTTATATTTACTGAACTTTACAATGATAGGGCAACTATCCGACTGTCTACTGCCAACCCTGTGAGCCCTCTCAATTTCAACTTCAGCCAAATCTGTCAATCCTAGTGTACTGGTGATAAAGTCTCGGACCTTCCGTTCACTCTCGTCCCAGTCTTCATTAAATCGGCCCCCAATCCCAAGAAAACGTAGATTATTCCTACGTGAATGTCCTTCAAGTTTATCTAATTTAGATGACATATGTGAAAGTTCTTGTCTTATACTTATGTTTTCTTGGCGTAACTTTTCATTTTCATTCTTCAACATATTAACTGAATTATTTATTTCGTCCATTTTGTTGTTGATGTTTGACAAGTCTGTTTTCATTTCTGATTTCATTTCACGTAAGACAATAAGTAGATATGAGATAATAAAGGTGTGTGAAATTCTAGGCCCTAACATCTTATATTAATGGGTTACCTCTTTACTGTTGCGCTCAGTTATGTACCTCACTTGGTGATATAGACAAACCTGTGTGTGTGTGTGTGTGTGTGTGTGTGTGTTAAACTTGTGTGTTCAAAACAAAGAAATGTTAATGTTTGAGTGACTGTTTTATTTAAGTCTATTTTTAAAACATAGACAACAATGGTCAGGAAATCACACAGGACCAAACATAATGGAATAGATCGTCTCTTCACCTATACGTATTTTCCAGTCTATCAAATGGTATGGAAAACTCTTCATTCTATGATGAAACAAATTACTCTGTGTGTAGAATATAGCCTTATACGTTCAGTGACATCCCCTAATTTCTCAGCCCCTCCCACCTCTTCGATCCACTCCACAACAAACCACCCACCCCTCCCACCCCGACCCCAACCTTTACTCTTTCTTCCCCTCCACTGCCTCTCCCCTCTTCCTCTTCCTCAACCTCATCTCCTCCACTGCCCTCCTCCTCGCGCTCTCCTCCATGATCTTCTTCCTCTCTACTTTCTTGGTATCTTCAAAGATCTCGTTCATCAACTGCTCCTCCTCATCTGTATACGTGATCTGTAACAGCAGAAAACAAAATTCAAACACACACATCGTTACATTTATACTGCGCAAAAGGGAATTAAAATAATGGTAATTTCATTGTTTCAAACAGTGATTATTACCATTATTATAATTTTCACTGTTTTGTAAGGACTACTAGAAGACATTATCGTTTTTTCAAGACATTTCAGTATTGATTTCTACATTGACATTAAACTTCTTCAAGAAATACTTGAAAGAAATGTTGATTAAACGCTTTCTTTGTGTTCATTTATTGGACTATGTTTTAGAACCGAATAACGATTCTTGCGACTTTAGGAATTTGCGGTTTCCCAAAGGGTAAAATTTATGATTCATTTTGTAAACTGTGTAAAGCGTCGCAGAAAAGCATTCAATAAAAAGAAAAACATGTTAGTTATAGTTAAATATCATTTTTAATTCATCGAGTGAGGAGGAAAATCAATATTTTCAATCGTGGCTGCGACACTCGTGAAACTATTGATTTTCCTCTTCACTCGATGATTTAAGAATGACATTCCACTGACACCAACAATTTTCCTCTATATCATGTTTATTTTATATAATAGAATTTTTTTTTCAAAACTTACATCGACCAAAGTGCAGTCATCTTTCTTCTCCTCCAGATTCTGGGCGTGGCGTGTTGGCACTCGGGCATCCTCCACTGCCCCGCTTAACTCCACAACAAAGGCGATACCCTGGGCTCCAACTACGGGCTCTTGACCTGAAAATTTTGATCGATGGGTGGAAAGATATAAACAATCTCTCTGATTCAAGAGCCGCATTGATACAATTTAATATTCACATGCTATGACAGGGAACTGTCTTCTGCAGAAAACATATCTCTTAGACATATTACATTTAAATTAACACTTTTAATGGTCCCGGTGCTCGAGTGGTTACAGCATCCGCCCCGGAATCGGGAGGTCGTGGTTTCGATTCCCGGTCGCGACATATCAAAGTCGTGAAAATAGTACTGGTATAGCTCCCTTGCTTTGTACTTAGCATATAAGGGTGGCTCTAGGACTAGTAAACAGGGTACCAGGATAATGTGTCTGGGCCAGGCCATAATTTATATCTATGGTATGATATTGCTGTGTGGCCTTAAGTGTACATAGTTTCCAAATGACTGAAATACTGTCGACAGGACGTTAAATCCAAGAAACAAATATGAATGAATAAAACAATTAAATAGTGTACCCGATCTCTTAATTAGTTTTTGTGCCGATTCTAATTAAATTTAATAATAAATGTCACCTTATCATTTGTATTATGCATTGATATGACAATCTCAAAATAGTTACTGCTGCCTGGATTTATTTTCTAGTGAAGACTTTAATATGTGGCCATTGCTTTTGAAAATAAAGATTGTAAAAATATTATGGTAAATCAATCAATTACTGATTAATCAATCACTAAACATTTAAAGACAAATGAATATCCGAACCTTTTTCTTTCAGGCCCCTCACCGTATCGGCCTCTTGATGTTTACTGGGCCTGGAAAATTCACTAGCCTCACTGAGGATCTCACTGACACTTCTTTTGTCTTCCCCAGGGTCGGGACAGACTCTGTTTTTCTTCTTTTTTCTCTTCCCCGGAAGGCAGTTTCCCATTTATAACTTATAGTTCGACCACGGGTAGTTATAGGCATGTAACGTTGCTAGCAACTAAATATAAACGTCATGGTAACGTTACTCATAATCTGCAACGTCACAGTCAAAGTACACAACGTTCAAATGATAACGTCATCTTGTTATGTGCTCCATTAAGTAGCAATTGAAATTTGCTCCATAAAGTCATTCATGTTTTTATTAATTTTACGTTACAAAAATCAATTATTAGTTTAATATTTTTCATGGTGCTATTACTAAATTGCATTTTCATATATATCGGTAAAAACATTTAGCCAGGGCGTGACGAACATTACGCGCGTGCGTAAGAAAATCTTTAAAATTTTCACTGTGACTCTGTATCCCAATTGTCCCGATACACCCACCCTGTCCTCCTGTGCGCCTCAGTCTGGCGTGCCATCACCGGAAATGCTCGCCAATTACAAAATGTAAACAAAGATAGTATTTAATCATCCATCCGAAATACAAAAACGTGATGTATTTTTAAGCAATGCAAAATCAGCTGAATTGATTTCTATTAAGGTACTACAATCTCGTAAAATTTCGAATTAGAATCTCTGAGAAATAATAATTACGACCACGGGCCATTAAATTATTCCGTAGTTTATGTTCACTGACAAATGATGAATGTTTATCTTTTATTTTCATTGTTGGGAAAGAGAAAAACAACATACTTCCAAAGAACTACCACTCAAGATGATAAAACCCCTCAGATACCGCCTTGACACAGTTACTGTAACCTTGTTAATGATGGTCAAAGTTGAAGATGTAAAAACAGGTACCTCTGTGACACAATTATATTGTTTTTAATGGAAACACTTCAGAACTTCAAAGAACAAATTTCACTGAAATCCGACCAAGAGAAACCGAGCAAATAATAATAATAATAATAATAACTTCCACAATACAACAACAACAACAGCAACTAGAGTATGGATTTGTGATACATTGTGTATTTACAAACTATCGATTTTGTAACTTGCGTGTAATATTTGGATGGTATATCAGTTTGAATACATTGCTCTGTTAAGGTAATCCATCCATCATTAAATTGGGATCATGTCCAACAAGTGATCATAGAAATTTTTAAGTAAATGCAAACCTTTACAGACTATGAGCAAAAGAGCCTATAATTCCAAGTCAATGAATGCTTGCATCTGCACTGAAGTCTTTTTAAGCATTTGAGGGACTATGATTATTATCTAATAATGGATGGATTACCTTAACATTTTCTGATATGCAGCATACTGTCTTTCAATCAATAAGATTGTACTTATACACTCAGAAGGAAAAAAAAGGGGGGGGGGGTGGGGGGGATAACACTTTCGAGGTCAGTGGACTGACGGACGGGGTGATGCCTTTGTAACCCATCCACCAAGCAAACATCTTTCCTGATATTTCAAGTTGAATTTGAAACTCTTGTTATTGCTGAAATATTTTTTTTTATTATAGTAAGTAAGTTAACACATTTGTTTCAGTCAGAGGATAACATGTCATACACACACGCACACCGAGGTATCATGCAAAGTAATACTTTTTATGCCTGCTTTATCCATTCTTATTATAGACATCTGTCGCATTCATTTGGGACGTTTATTCGTTTTCAACCATAGACATTTCAAGACCATAAACTATATTTTAAGATAGCTCAAATTTGTTTAATTACATAAAGTGTGTATTTTCATAAATATTTACCTCGCAAACTTAATAATTAGTCATAGATAATTATCATAGATGTATATTTTGTATTATCATACCACAAATCACGTGACTAGATAAAACTGTGTTTACAGTTGATTTAGGCAGTTTTGCATAAATTTCACTGCCCACTTTGAATATATAACAACGGTCTATAAAACACGATAATGAAGACTGAGATTCCATCAACAGTTCAACAAGCAACTTATGCAAAAAACTATATTTATATATGATAAGTTTAAGTCCCCGAAAATGTCCTGTATTCAGCCTTTTTTAAGTTTTATGATAAATAGATTTTCTTTCAATCAGATGCGACTACAATATTGCACAAAAGGCCTTTTGAACACTTCTTAACTAAATAAGCGAATGTAATACTTTATGAACTAACATATACGTTAAAGAAAGAGAGAAAAGAATAAAACTTTCAAAAGCTTTCTATATACCACTTTCCAACTGTTCTATGAACAGTATAACATTTTAACACTTTTCATGCATAAAATACATTCGACTTCAAAGTAATGAATCTATCAAATAGTTTTTTCCTACAAAAACATATCATTTAATCCCATAGATACATATACAAGGCAGCTATGGGGAGACATCCATCCATCCATAGAATCTTCTTTGTTTACTGTAAGGTCATAATTATTAGAGTGAAAGAAAAGGATCAATATGTTATATATAACATGTCCTATTACAAGTATTTTACAGATAAACATAGTATATCTACATAATTTGAGATGTATTTCTTCATTTCTGTGGTATACATCATATTTAGAAAAAAAAAACGAGTCTAGTTCCAGTGGCATAATGCGTTCATATTACCAGCTCAATTATATATGGAGTAAAAGAAAATAATGTATTCAATCATTATAAAATACCAGGTCAAAATTATGTTGGTCGATTAGTTGGCGTGACGTAAACAGTGTATTTTTGGACGCTTTCATGACAATAAAGATCACCCAAAGTCAACATTCTTCAAGATTATGTCCTCTCATGGTCCTGCATATTAGATTAGGGACCCGGCCAGCCTATAGTGTAAAAGGGGCCCGGCCCTAGACTCCGGCATCACACCTGATTTTTAGACTGCTCCGCGCATGCGCGAAACAGGTTTTAAGACTTAGAACTGAATCCAGTGCCCCTCTGTTCTCGAAAATAATAATGGTACTTAAGTATGATTTTCATACTCAGATTCAAACTATACACATGAGTTTCTAAAGAGATTTGAGTATAATACTCACATTTAAGCATTTACTTTAGTATTTCCGAGAACACGGGCCAGTTACTGAAGTTTTAAAATTAATGTATTACTACGCAGGAATAATTTTGAGGTAAAAAAAAAGCTGCATTTATGTGATGAAATCATCCATCGCTTTTATTTTGTAGAAATAACCGTATTGTAATTTTGAATTTTGCGACGGAATAGTACGGTCGTCAATCTATAAATAGAGACTGTGACGTCACTAGCCTGTAGTTCTGTGTTATGGTCGAAAATATTTTTTAACAGCGAAGGCAATTTTTCAAGTGCATTTGAATATATATATTTTATCAATTTTCATTTGTTTCTTTGCTTGGGTTTAATGAATCATACTATTCTAGCCGTTTGGGGACTTTTATATACATAGAAAGATATGTACACTAATATTAGTTATCGTTTATATTTTAAAGTTTATGAATTCATAATTCATTATTCATAATCATAATCACGAACCTTAAAATTTGAGCTTTAAAATTAATGATAATTTCATTTTTCTTTTTACCAAAATTAAAATTATTGGTCATCCGCTGAAACGACCTTAAAATAAAATTGCTTCATTTCAGTTGCCTTGGTACAGCAGTCGCTTCGTTTTGCATTTGTCAATGGACTTCCAACCGGTATGTGGCCAAGATGGCGTCACGTACGCGAACCAATGTATGAAGGATTGCAAGTAAGTGTATATTTTACATTATCTCAAACTTTGTTCAGCCGCAAATTTCATATTTCTATAGTGAACGCAATAAAAAATTCATGTCTGAAACTTATTATAAATCAAGAAAGAAAAAATATATATATACATGTGTATATATTATTTTTTTCCGACTTGCTCACTACGGTAGGATTTGTTGAGATGTGAATACCTACCCGTGGATTTGTCTATAAGAAACTGCGACTGTTTTAATTTTGAAAGCCTTCTTTGTGAGTTCTTGGTTTTGTCTTGTCATTCGATTTATTTTCACGAAAAGAACCCTCCCAGTTGGTCCATAGTAGGTCGGAAGTTTTATCCGGGTGCCTCTGACCTCTCTCGGTCTTCCTCCAATAAGCCGGATGTCACTATATGACTTATTGTTGTGGTGACGACAAACTCCAGCAACAACTCATAAAGGTAATCATTCCATCATTAAATTATAATCATGGTCCTTTAAATGCTTAAAAAGACTTCAGTGCAAATGCAAGCATCTATCGATTTGGAGTTATAGGCTATTTTGTTCTAAGTTTATTACAGCTTGCATTTACTATAAAATTCACACGATCACTCGATGGACTATGATCACAATTTAATGATGGATGGAATACTTCAACACGCTACAATATCGAATGTCGTATAATATATTTCATAGTAACAGCCTGGTCTTCATTAATGGACCAATCATAATACATGAGATTTATCAGTTGGATGACTATGTTAATACATTTTTGCACTTTGATACATTAAAATAAGAAGAAAACAATTATGATCTAGATATTTTAACTAAACACTTAGACACTTAGAAAGTAAAGGTACATAACTTTGAAAGTATAGTGAATAGAACCTGCAAGATTAGATTTTGGGTCATATGACCCAGGAGTCGGCAAATGAGGTGAGAAGTTTTGGACATAGACTATTGGTAGACATACCATTTTTGAATATATATGTTACTCTTTTTAAGTAAGTAACAGTGAGCAGATGACAGTATTATAGTATAAAACAGTGCCGACACCATTCGAAAAATCTCTCCCATTTCTTCGAAATATCTAACAGGTTAAGTCTGGGATTGCCGAGTAGATACTAGTTTGCCACCACGACAGCAAAATAACACAAATGCAATTTGAAAACAACAACAACAACAACAAGAAGCATATCAACAGTTATGAAATATTGTTATGAAAGTCAGATTCAAAAGATATAAGTAAGAAACTAATACCAAATACCTATCTTTCTGAAAAATGTATGCTATTTTGTTTGTAAATGTCCAAACGGTATGAAAGTGTAGGTACATGTATATATGCTATGCTTGTAAACATTACATTTGTACTTGTGTAATCTATGCAGAATTAATAGACCTTGGCTCTCCATTGATTTGGCATTAATCCGGTGGTCATTTAAAGGTAAATGGACGAGCTAGATAAACACTCACAGTCAGTGACAATCTACTAGGATTGTGAGTATAGACTAGAACTGTCAATCAGTGATCGATACTAGACGATTAACAGCCATGCAGGAGATTAAGAAATCTGATTAAGTAGCCCAGTTGAATCGAGTTTCATGGATTTGATTTATAAACTGTGAGGGTTTGGATACTGGTGCAGGGACAGGTGTGTAGTTATACATGTATATGTTTGTGCATCGTTTGAACGCCCATTCATTCATTCATTCATTCAAAATAAAAGGATTTTTTTATTAAATTTATTGATATATTCATTATTTATTTAGAAAACCATCTCAAACTGATATTAATTTAATGGATTAACCCTCACACATAGGTTAAATTTTACTTTTGGATTGATTGATTTAATGATTATAAGTTTTATATATAAATTGATTGATTGATTGACTGACTGACTGTCTGACTGACTGACTGTCTGATTGATTGGTTGATTGATTGATTGATTGATTGATTGATTGATTGATTCATTGATTCATTCATTCATTCAAATCTGTTAACATCCAACTATCATGTTTATGGCGAGGTTGAAATTTCAGCTTGGTTTGTTTTCATTTTCTAAAATTTCTAGTAGATAGTATTAATTTAAAAATGACAATATTTGCTGATAAATCTTTTTTTCAAAATTAAATAAATTTCCAATGTCCACAGTAGAACAATTACGATCTATATGAATACAAGTAATAGTGGGTAAAATTAACGATAATTTTGCACAAATATCGTTGAACGTTCAATGAATTATTGTGTATATGTATTCTATTCTATTGTTAGATAATTAGTATGTTTTGGAATAATTCCAGAACAAAAAATTTAATGGGTCAAACACTCCTGAGCGTTTTCACAAAACTCTACATATCATTTGGATCAATATAGGAATATATGGACTTCTGGAATTTGCAATAGAACTATACCTTTTTATTTGATATGTACCAAGGAACACATTCTAGCACATTATTCTTAATTATTTATCTCAACGTTTTCTGGATTGGACCAGTATCTGACGCCCATGAAGATTCAGTATATATAACCTTTGAATCCATAGTTTGTAAACACTACTGTCTCACTGTATCACGGTGCTTTTATTATTGTAGAATCATTTGTGTTAAGGTCTTATTTGACAGACGCCTAGGAAGCGGAAGGTCGCGGGGTTGACCCCCTGTCGCGACGTACCCGCGACATACCCTTGTCGTTAAAGAGGGTACTTGTTGCATATTATATTTTTCGTTGATTGACGCTATGCATATGAGGGTAGTTGCAGTTCTGTTGGCTTGGTGTCATAGTTTAGTACTGCAGGCACGCAACATTTGCTTCTGCATCAATCGCTTAAAAGGTCCAAATTATTCAAATCTTCTTGTTGGGACGTAAAACCCCATCTATAACATTTTTTTTTATTTCGCATATTCTAATTTTTTAAAATTTACAGAATGACAAAGTGAAACTATACATAAACAAAACCGAATGACCGGCAGGAATAGGTTTATCGAATATCTATAGGAAACCCGCAGTTAATTTTCCTGCAGGTTCGATCGAAACTTTGGAACAAGCAGGAAACATAATATATTATCAATACAAATATTTTAAATAAATACGCCTTTTCAGGTCAGACAAATATTTCAATAAAGGGAAATTATTAACGTAAAGTCTTTAAAGGAAATATGCTATTATGACCGATAAAAGTGTCTGTGTGTGTTTGTGTTGAATTCATTGTTTATATAGCAAGGTAATTATAGACAGATAAGATAAGCGAAGTGCGAATTTCCGAAGGAGTTTGAATTTGGTGTGGATGGAATTTTACTGATTTGTGCGTCTTTCAGTCGAACAGACATTAAAACATCAATTGAGTTCATAATTTGTCAATGGCGACTGAGGTAAGATATATTTTGAGACAAAAATGACTTCTTCTTATAATTCTAGAATCTTATTTTCAACTTAAGTCACTTAAATTCTAATAAGTTGAATGTATATACAGTCTAACTTCGAATGTTTTAATTTCTTTGTTATATTTGCTGATTGTTAATAGATCATATACTGAACTGCAGATTCTGATGTGGATCTTACATGCATTTGTTTATATATTTGTTCAATATGTTTAAAGTTTGAAGTCTCAAAAATTACTTGAATACTGTCATCAGGATGTAAAATACAAAACAAACAAATTTCAGTCAAATTTTATTTCTTACGTTTGCCATTGTTTATAGAATGTCGAATGTTATAAATGAGTTTAAACCGTATAATCTTTTCTGAAAGTCATATGAACAATTTCTTGGGTTTGCTAGGGGTGATGTTGTTTTGAAGTATATCGACAGTGCTTTAGTACTTACGGTATGCCAGTATTCCATTTAAAACTAGAAATGTATCCAGAGGATACAGATGCCCCCACCCGTCGCATGTTTCTTAACAAAGGCCAACACCCAGGTGCCCAAGTCACGTCCTGAGTAATATATCCATATCCAAGTCTGTAGCACAAATACTTCAGAGTTACCTGCATCACAAGCATAAAATTCCATATTTTTCAAAAACAAAGGCCCATAACTCTGTCAACTTCAACAGCAGTTCGCAATGTGTCCACACCGGTCTGAATGACCTGTGTAAAAGCGCTCAAAGTATCATGGGTAAAACATGGCCGCGCCACTATGATCTCCTGCGTTGGAGATTGCACTGAAATGGATAAGTAACGTAAATACAATATTTTAACACGGTATTAAGTAATTGTCAATTTATTATGCCAGTGTACAGTAATATTTTGCATCGAATATGACATTTTAAGAGAAAAATACTTACCTGCAAGTTACACTCACACGACGACGTTTTCCCAAAACTCATGTAAAAGTGAAAGTAGGATCGTAATTCTTATTTATATATATTGCTCAATCTATACTAGAAGTGTTTAAATTACAAAATAATGTGTTGACAAAGATAAAGGCACAATTAGTAGTATTTAAGCATGCTTGGTCATATTTATATAATTTTGGGTCTATTTGCGCGGAAGCACAATTCGCAGTTTTTGGGCAAATCCTACCGTCTAGCGACGTCACAGTATCTAATTATAGATTGCGGCAGTTCGATGAAAATAGCCAGGTGCGCAAGGTCATGTCCTGAATAATATATCCATGAAGTATCAAGTCTGTAGTACAAATACTTTCGGAGTTATGCGTGTCACAAAGTTTCGGGACGGACGGACAAAGGCAAATTTATATGCCCCCCCCCCCCCATTTTTGGTGGGGGCATAACAATTGACTCTATCATGAAGCCAATGTCAACGATTCAGTTGGCGATATGTGTCACCATTCGGTCAAATGCCCTACCCGTATTGCTTTTTAGATATCAGGGATTTTAGTCCGTTTTGCTTTTCATTTTTCATTCCACTCGAGCCTAATTCAGTACATGTCTGTTAACATCCAATGCCGCTTATGGACGAGAACGATGCTCCAAAGTATGGACGTACTTGTCTGTACCACAAACATATAGTTAATAACAATTGTTTTTTTTTTTTTTGCTTAAAAATCTTAAATTTCTTCTAGTAATCAGTTTGCAGAATATAATCTTCATTTTGAGCGAAAGCTTGGCACTATTTCTCTATAGCAGTGTAATAACTTACTATTAACTCCATTGGTTGTATAATAAAGTCATAGTGTCAAGAAGCGTGTGATGTCTAGCAAAAAAATATAGAAAATCATGTCCGACATGCAAGAAAATGTTTTCCTTTGTTTAGGAGACAAGGAGCTGCGCCGGGTCGATGGTGGAAGCTGAAGAGAAAGATGACCGCTGGTCAGGTTTTGTTGATGAGGCCGGAAGTTCGAGTCTCGGCACCAAGAAAGACCAGGAGCCGGTACCCACCCTGTCAGAGTATCTACCTAAAGTTATTCAGCAGCGGTCGCCTAGGAAACGACAGGAGAAGACATACAAGGTGTGTTATGGTCTGGTATCTAATATGTCATGACTGTAAAATCATTATTTTATTGTTTTCTTTAATATATTTTGAAGAAACCGAGCTTATCACGATTTCATTATTTATTTACAAATGATAATGGTAAAATTTATCCCAAACAACAACAACAACAACTACTACTACTAATACTCATTGAATTTTGTACAGTTTTTTTTACTTAAATTTGCATCTGTAAATGCCCAATCTCATTAAATAATCCTAAATGACGCTCGCTGGCTGTATAGTGTAGAGTACCGTAGCAAAAACGAAAAGCTGATTTTAATGTGATTGATTAATGCCTTTCTAACAGTGATTTTAAAATACGCATATTTTTATTCGCAGGCAAAATATTGTAAATCTAATAAATATTCCTTTTTTTCTGGAAATGATTTATTTTTGTGACCCTTACCACCAGCTGGCCGCCCGGATTGTCCGCCTAGTGACGGGTGTGGCCCATGCTATAGACAGTGAATGGAAAACGTACATCACTGGGGACACCACGAAAGGGGTCAAGGTAGCACCCCTGCGGACGCTGTCCGAGGACAGGTTCGAGTGTATGGTGCCGCTGATAAGACCAATTCGGCTGGATGGTTTTACGGTGAGTACTTACCGTACGTCATAAGTAAAGGCTTCTTTTGTCTGGAGAAAATCTTTATATATTCTATCTAACTTAGAAGTTCCCGACTTAACTTAAATCTATTGCACTGAAGCCGGGACACAATATTAATATTTTTATGTGCTCCACCATATTCTCTGTCAATCAATGTGTCTAGTCTGACGTAGCATGTGGGAAATTAAGCTGCAAGACGTCTAACAGGGGATTTCATGTTACACTAACATGAAATGGGAATATGCTGGACAACTGATCCAGGGGTTGTGGGTTCGAATCCCGTAAGAAGCGATATTATTTTCCCTATCTGTCATAGAGTCTGACAGCTAAAATTATAATAGGAGAATGAAACAGGATAAGAAACGGGTGCATATTGCGGCAAAAGCATGAAAGAAAAAGTGAAAATAACTTAAAAGGAGAGAGAGAGAGAGAGAGAGAGAGAGAGAGAGAGGGAGGGTTAGAACCAACGTCTTCATTTTACGGCCAAGGATGAGAAATATCTCATTAACACCGTGAGCCAGTTTTTACCTTTTTACGTTATCAAAAAGTAACGTCCTGTGAGCGAAGTCTGTTACACATGAGCAATTGAAATAATGATCTATTTTGACATTGTAAAATAGAAAGGTGTTCTATTAAAATAAATCGTGTATCAATTAGATTTTTCAGAGCTTCTGATTGGTGGATAGTGACCGACCCTACACCTCCCTCTCTTTCACTCTATCTGATATGCTACTTTTGTATATTTTCTTGTGATTTGTCCCTTATTGAAGCCTTGTCATATCCAGCACCTTGATTAAATATTCTTTATGGCCCAGTCACAATGTCGGCGATTTATCGGGGATTAGTTTTGGCCGGGGGTCGTCGTAGAAAATAAAGAATCCTTGAACAATCCTAGCAATAATCCTAATAAAAGTGGAGCAGTCACATTGTCTGAGATTTTTTCAAGGATTTTGACCCGGTTTTGTCGAAAAATCGTGGGATTAGCCTCCGATCGCCTCCGATTGCATCGGAGGCGATCGGAGACGATATCAAAATCTTCAAAATCTTCTGACACAGCCTCCTGCAGCAAGAGCGTCTCAAACTTTTAGCGATCCGGTCGGAGGCGCCCTTATATACACGGCGATTTACTACGATTCCACCGTACGATTCGTCGGAGACGATCACAGAAAGCGTACGAATCGTCGCAGGGCGCCTCCTATTCAGTCGGAGGGCGCCGGAGACTACTCGCAGACATTGAATCTCAACCTGAATTTCCAATCCCACACAGAATCTTGCGACTAGTCTCAGATTATTCGGAGGACGCCTCCGATTAATCGGAGGGCATCGTAGGTCATCGGAGATTGTGTCTGGGATGCCCAAAATGGGTGAAAAATCTTGCGAGCAATCTTAAAATTTTAAGTTCAAAGTTGGGGACCGCGACGGGTGTGGCGATGCCTAAAAAATCTGGGACAAGCCGCAGGCGTCCGGAGAGCGCCTCCGACGGGTGCAAAATCGTGAGATCTGTCTCAAGATTTTGTTCAAATTTCCCGGGTTTTACCCATCGCCGACGCATCGCAACTGATTTGTGACTGGCCCATTATGGAAAGCATCAATTACTAAGTGTGGCGTTGTTTCTGATGCAGTTGGGTGTATAGAGGTTGTAACGTGGGTTAAAATATATTATATTCAGATCCGGTGAAATTATCCGTATAACGTAAATAGATCTAGTAAAATATAATTGGGTTATAACATCGATCATTTTCAATATCAACCATGTATTTCTCTCTAGATATCAAACATCTGCAAGATTAAAATCTATTCGAATGCAGTTTAAACTCTTCTGTCGTTCAAATGATTCAGCTAAACTTCTTTTCTTTCATCTGCAGGTTGTACAAAGGTCCCCGGATGAGTTGCCACAGCACCGTTGTCTTGTGCAGGTGAACCCCGCACTGTCAAAAGAGGAAGCCACACTGGTCTACAACGAATGGACGCCATATATCAACAAACAGGGATTTCTCCGTCCATCAAGTATATTGAAGTGGTTTAATTCAGGTAGATTAAATATAAACACTATTTCTGATTTATTTCCCCAATAAACGCACAATTGTTGCTGACATTTATAATAAATTGACATGCACATGTTATGTTTCTGAATGTTGTGTAGACTTTTTTTTTTTTTAATTTAAAAGTGATATTACATGTGTTTGTTCGGATCTTAAAGATCTTATAGATTAATGTTTATATTTTTAGGATAAAATTTAATATTTCATTCATTGTGGTAACACACCTCTTAAAATAAACCAATGTCGCGAAAATTGTCCTGGTATTGCTTCGTTGATTGGCGTTCAGCATGTAAGGATAGTTCCAGGACTGGTTGACCCGGTGTCAGGATAATGTGGCTGGGTGTTGTATCATGTCACTTGTCTACGGCATGATCCTGCAGTGTGGCAGTGTGCAGTTCGGAAGAACTACATCTGTCTCAAGAAGACATAGTCTCCATATAACTGAAATACTGTCGACGGGACAATAAACAAACAAAAAGCAAACATAGAACAACCTAACTCTGAAGCTAATGGAGGACAGTGTGAACTCTTCTTCAGAAACACCAATCAAAGATTATTAAATACAGTACTTGGTTAACAAAGTCTAACGTTTAGTTCAGTGTTTACTCTTAACTCATCATTTACGTCGCTTTGGAACAATTTCTACTAATTCTACAATTCTACTCGGTGATTCCTAGGTTTGATCAGTTCTAACGTTTGTGCATCGTCGGACACCCACGCTCAATCCGTTCCTCACCATTTGTTGATTCATTCATCGACGTATGGAGAGTAGTATAATCAGATTGAGTGGGTTATTTGACTGTGACGTATGGAGAGTAGTATAATCAGATTGAGTGGGTTATCCGACTGTGACGTATGGAGAGTAGTATAATCAGATTGAGTGGGTTATTTGACTGTGACGTATGGAGAGTAGTATAATCAGCTTGAGTGGGTTATCCGACTGTGACGTTTGGAGAGTAGTATAATCAAATTGAGTGGGTTATTTGACTGTGACGTATGGAGAGTAGTATAATCAGCTTGAGTGGGTTATTTGACTGTGACGTATGGAGAGTAGTATAATCAGCTTGAGTGGGTTATCTGACTGTGACGTTTGGAGAGTAGTATAATCAGATTGAGTGGGTTATCCGACTGTGACGTATGGAGAGTAGTATAATCAGCTTGAGTGGGTTATTTGACTGTGACGTATGGAGAGTAGTATAATCAAATTGAGTGGGTTATTTGACTGTGACGTATGGAGAGTTGTATAATCAGATTGAGTTGGTTATTTGACTGTGACGTTTGGAGAGTAGTATAATCAGCTTGAGTGGGTTATCCGACTGTGACGTATGGAGAGTTGTATAATCAGATTGAGTGGGTTATTTGACTGTGACGTATGGAGAGTAGTATAATCAGCTTGAGTGGGTTATTTGACTGTGACGTATGGAGAGTAGTATAATCAGCTTGAGTGGGTTATTTGACTGTGACGTATGGAGAGTAGTATAATCAGCTTGTGTGGGTTATTTGACTGTGACGTATGGAGAGTAGTATAATCAGCTTGAGTGGGTTATCCGACTGTGACGTATGGAGAGTAGTATAATCAGATTGAGTGGGTTATCCGACTGTGACGTATGGAGAGTAGTATAATCAGATTGAGTGGGTTATTTGACTGTGACGTATGGAGAGTAGTATAATCAGATTGAGTGGGTTATTTGACTGTGACGTTTGGAGAGTAGTATAATCAGATTGAGTGGGTTATCCGACTGTGACGTATGGAGAGTAGTATAATCAGATTGAGTGGGTTATTTGACTGTGACGTATGGAGAGTAGTATAATCAGATTGAGTGGGTTATCCGACTGTGACGTATGGAGAGTAGTATAATCAGATTGAGTGGGTTATTTGACTGTGACGCATGGAGAGTAGTATAATCAGATTGAGTGGGTTATCCGACTGTGACGTATGGAGAGTAGTATAATCAGATTGAGTGGGTTATCCGACTGTGACAGATTGAGTGGGTTATTTGACTGTGACGTATGGAGAGTAGTATAATCAGCTTGAGTGGGTTATCTGACTGTGACGTATGGAGAGTAGTATAATCAGATTGAGTGGGTTATTTGACTGTGACTTATGGAGAGTAGTATAATCAGATTGAGTGGGTTATCCGACTGTGACGTATGGAGAGTAGTATAATCAGATTGAGTGGGTTATTTGACTGTGACGTATGGAGAGTAGTATAATCAGATTGAGTGGGTTATCCGACTGTGACGTATGGAGAGTAGTATAATCAGATTGAGTGGGTTATGACTGTGACGTATGGAGAGTAGTATAATCAGATTGAGTGGGTTATCCGACTGTGACGTATGGAGAGTAGTATAATCAGATTGAGTGGGTTATTTGACTGTGACGTATGGAGAGTAGTATAATCAGATTGAGTGGGTTATCCGACTGTGACGTATGGAGAGTAGTATAATCAGATTGAGTGGGTTATTTGACTGTGACGTATGGAGAGTAGTATAATCAGATTGAGTGGGTTATCCGACTGTGACGTATGGAGAGTAGTATAATCAGATTGAGTGGGTTATTTGACTGTGACGTATGGAGAGTAGTATAATCAGATTGAGTGGGTTATCCGACTGTGACGTATGGAGAGTAGTATAATCAGATTGAGTGGGTT
Source organism: Solen grandis (assembly GCA_021229015.1). Lineage (NCBI taxonomy): Eukaryota > Metazoa > Mollusca > Bivalvia > Adapedonta > Solenidae > Solen > Solen grandis. The sequence goes on along the minus strand of CM037787.1, from coordinate 54,359,738 downwards.
ATCCGACTGTGACGTATGGAGAGTAGTATAATCAGATTGAGTGGGTTATCCGACTGTGACGTTTGGAGAGTAGTATAATCAGCTTGAGTGGGTTATTTGACTGTGACGTATGGAGAGTAGTATAATCAGCTTGAGTGGGTTATCCGACTGTGACGTTTGGAGAGTAGTATAATCAGCTTGAGTGGGTTATTTGACTGTGACGTATGGAGAGTAGTATAATCAGATTGAGTGGGTTATCCGACTGTGACGTATGGAGAGTAGTATAATCAGATTGAGTGGGTTATTTGACTGTGACGTATGGAGAGTAGTATAATCAGATTGAGTGGGTTATCCGACTGTGACGTATGGAGAGTAGTATAATCAGCTTGAGTGGGTTATTTGACTGTGACGTATGGAGAGTAGTATAATCAGATTGAGTGGGTTATTTGACTGTGACGTATGGAGAGTAGTATAATCAGATTGAGTGGGTTATCCGACTGTGACGTATGGAGAGTAGTATAATCAGCTTGAGTGGGTTATTTGACTGTGACGTATGGAGAGTAGTATAATCAGATTGAGTGGGTTATTTGACTGTGACGTATGGAGAGTAGTATAATCAGCTTGAGTGGGTTATTTGACTGTGACGTATGGAGAGTAGTATAATCAAATTGAGTGGGTTATTTGACTGTGACGTATGGAGAGTAGTATAATCAGATTGAGTGGGTTATCCGACTGTGACGTATGGAGAGTAGTATAATCAGCTTGAGTGGGTTATTTGACTGTGACGTATGGAGAGTAGTATAATCAGATTGAGTGGGTTATCCGACTGTGACGTATGGAGAGTAGTATAATCAGCTTGAGTGGGTTATCCGACTGTGACGTATGGAGAGTAGTATAATCAGATTGAGTGGGTTATTTGACTGTGACGTATGGAGAGTAGTATAATCAGATTGAGTGGGTTATTTGACTGTGACGTATGGAGAGTAGTATAATCAGCTTGAGTGGGTTATTTGACTGTGACGTATGGAGAGTAGTATAATCAAATTGAGTGGGTTATTTGACTGTGACGTATGGAGAGTAGTATAATCAGATTGAGTGGGTTATTTGACTGTGACGTATGGAGAGTAGTATAATCAAATTGAGTGGGTTATTTGACTGTGACGTATGGAGAGTAGTATAATCAAATTGAGTGGGTTATTTGACTGTGACGTATGGAGAGTAGTATAATCAAATTGAGTGGGTTATTTGACTGTGACGTATGGAGAGTAGTATAATCAAATTGAGTGGGTTATTTGACTGTGACGTATGGAGAGTAGTATAATCAAATTGAGTGGGTTATTTGACTGTGACGTATGGAGAGTAGTATAATCAAATTGAGTGGGTTATTTGACTGTGACGTATGGAGAGTAGTATAATCAAATTGAGTGGGTTATTTGACTGTGACGTATGGAGAGTAGTATAATCAGATTGAGTGGGTTATTTGACTGTGACGTATGGAGAGTAGTATAATCAGATTGAGTGGGTTATTTGACTGTGACGTTTGGAGAGTAGTATAATCAGATTGAGTGGGTTATTTGACTGTGACGTATGGAGAGTAGTATAATCAGATTGAGTGGGTTATTTGACTGTGACGTATGGAGAGTAGTATAATCAGATTGAGTGGGTTATTTGACTGTGACGTATGGAGAGTAGTATAATCAGATTGAGTGGGTTATCCGACTGTGACGTATGGAGAGTAGTATAATCAGCTTGAGTGGGTTATTTGACTGTGACGTATGGAGAGTAGTATAATCAAATTGAGTGGGTTATTTGACTGTGACGTATGGAGAGTAGTATAATCAGCTTGAGTGGGTTATTTGACTGTGACGTATGGAGAGTAGTATAATCAGATTGAGTGGGTTATTTGACTGTGACGTATGGAGAGTAGTATAATCAAATTGAGTGGGTTATTTGACTGTGACGTATGGAGAGTAGTATAATCAGATTGAGTGGGTTATTTGACTGTGACGTATGGAGAGTAGTATAATCAGCTTGAGTGGGTTATTTGACTGTGACGTATGGAGAGTAGTATAATCAGCTTGAGTGGGTTATTTGACTGTGACGTATGGAGAGTAGTATAATCAGCTTGAGTGGGTTATTTGACTGTGACGTATGGAGAGTAGTATAATCAGCTTGAGTGGGTTATTTGACTGTGACGTATGGAGAGTAGTATAATCAGATTGAGTGGGTTATCCGACTGTGACGTATGGAGAGTAGTATAATCAGATTGAGTGGGTTATTTGACTGTGACGTATGGAGAGTAGTATAATCAGATTGAGTGGGTTATCCGACTGTGACGTATGGAGAGTAGTATAATCAGATTGAGTGGGTTATCCGACTGTGACGTATGGAGAGTAGTATAATCAGATTGAGTGGGTTATCTGACTGTGACGTATGGAGAGTAGTATAATCAGATTGAGTGGGTTATTCGACTGTGACGTATGGAGAGTAGTATAATCAGATTGAGTGGGTTATCCGACTGTGACGTATGGAGAGTAGTATAATCAGATTGAGTGGGTTATCCGACTGTGACGTATGGAGAGTAGTATAATCAAATTGAGTGGGTTATCCGACTGTGACGTATGGAGAGTAGTATAATCAGATTGAGTGGGTTATCCGACTGTGACGTATGGAGAGTAGTATAATCAGATTGAGTGGGTTATCCGACTGTGACGTATGGAGAGTAGTATAATCAGATTGAGTGGGTTATCTGACTGTGACGTATGGAGAGTAGTATAATCAGATTGAGTGGGTTATTTGACTGTGACGTATGGAGAGGTAGTATAATCAGATTGAGTGTGGTTATCCGACTGTGACGTATGGAGAGTAGTATAATCAGATTGAGTGGGTTATTTGACTGTGACGTATGGAGAGTAGTATAATCAGATTGAGTGGGTTATCCGACTGTGATGTATGGAGAGTAGTATAATCAGATTGAGTGGGTTATCCGACTGTGACGTATGGAGAGTAGTATAATCAGATTGAGTGGGTTATTTGACTGTGACGTATGGAGAGTAGTATAATCAGATTGAGTGGGTTATCCGACTGTGACGTATGGAGAGTAGTATAATCAGATTGAGTGGGTTATTTGACTGTGACGTATGGAGAGTAGTATAATCAGATTGAGTGGGTTATCCGACTGTGACGTATGGAGAGTAGTATAATCAGATTGAGTGGGTTATTTGACTGTGACGTATGGAGAGTAGTATAATCAGCTTGAGTGGGTTATTTGACTGTGACGTATGGAGAGTAGTATAATCAGATTGAGTGGGTTATCCGACTGTGACGTATGGAGAGTAGTATAATCAGATTGAGTGGGTTATCCGACTGTGACGTATGGAGAGTAGTATAATCAGCTTGAGTGGGTTATTTGACTGTGACGTATGGAGAGTAGTATAATCAGCTTGAGTGGGTTATCCGACTGTGACGTTTGGAGAGTAGTATAATCAGCTTGAGTGGGTTATTTGACTGTGACGTATGGAGAGTAGTATAATCAGATTGAGTGGGTTATCCCACTGTGACGTATGGAGAGTAGTATAATCAGATTGAGTGGGTTATTTGACTGTGACGTATGGAGAGTAGTATAATCAGATTGAGTGGGTTATCCGACTGTGACGTATGGAGAGTAGTATAATCAGCTTGAGTGGGTTATTTGACTGTGACGTATGGAGAGTAGTATAATCAGATTGAGTGGGTTATTTGACTGTGACGTATGGAGAGTAGTATAATCAGATTGAGTGGGTTATTTGACTGTGACGTATGGAGAGTAGTATAATCAGATTGAGTGGGTTATCCGACTGTGACGTATGGAGAGTAGTATAATCAGCTTGAGTGGGTTATCCGACTGTGACGTATGGAGAGTAGTATAATCAGATTGAGTGGGTTATTTGACTGTGACGTATGGAGAGTAGTATAATCAGATTGAGTGGGTTATTTGACTGTGACGTATGGAGAGTAGTATAATCAGCTTGAGTGGGTTATTTGACTGTGACGTATGGAGAGTAGTATAATCAGATTGAGTGGGTTATTTGACTGTGACGTATGGAGAGTAGTATAATCAAATTGAGTGGGTTATTTGACTGTGACGTATGGAGAGTAGTATAATCAAATTTAGTGGGTTATTTGACTGTGACGTATGGAGAATAGTATAATCAAATTGAGTGGGTTATTTGACTGTGACGTATGGAGAGTAGTATAATCAAATTGAGTGGGTTATTTGACTGTGACGTATGGAGAGTAGTATAATCAAATTGAGTGGGTTATTTGACTGTGACGTATGGAGAGTAGTATAATCAAATTGAGTGGGTTATTTGACTGTGACGTATGGAGAGTAGTATAATCAGATTGAGTGGGTTATTTGACTGTGACGTTTGGAGAGTAGTATAATCAGATTGAGTGGGTTATTTGACTGTGACGTATGGAGAGTAGTATAATCAGATTGAGTGGGTTATCCGACTGTGACGTATGGAGAGTAGTATAATCAGCTTGAGTGGGTTATTTGACTGTGACGTATGGAGAGTAGTATAATCAAATTGAGTGGGTTATTTGACTGTGACGTATGGAGAGTAGTATAATCAGCTTGAGTGGGTTATTTGACTGTGACGTATGGAGAGTAGTATAATCAATTGAGTGGGTTATTTGACTGTGACGTATGGAGAGTAGTATAATCAGATTGAGTGGGTTATTTGACTGTGACGTATGGAGAGTAGTATAATCAAATTGAGTGGGTTATTTGACTGTGACGTATGGAGAGTAGTATAATCAGATTGAGTGGGTTATTTGACTGTGACGTATGGAGAGTAGTATAATCAGCTTGAGTGGGTTATTTGACTGTGACGTATGGAGAGTAGTATAATCAGATTGAGTGGGTTATTTGACTGTGACGTATGGAGAGTAGTATAATCAGCTTGAGTGGGTTATTTGACTGTGACGTTTGGAGAGTAGTATAATCAGATTGAGTGGGTTATCCGACTGTGATGTATGGAGAGTAGTATAATCAGATTGAGTGGGTTATTTGACTGTGACGTTTGGAGAGTAGTATAATCAGATTGAGTGGGTTATTTGACTGTGACGTATGGAGAGTAGTATAATCAGATTGAGTGGGTTATTTGACTGTGACGTTTGGAGAGTAGTATAATCAGATTGAGTGGGTTATTTGACTGTGACGTATGGAGAGTAGTATAATCAGATTGAGTGGGTTATTTGACTGTGACGTATGGAGAGTAGTATAATCAGATTGAGTGGGTTATCCGACTGTGACGTATGGAGAGTAGTATAATCAGATTGAGTGGGTTATCCGACTGTGACGTTTGGAGAGTAGTATAATCAGATTGAGTGGGTTATTTGACTGTGACGTATGGAGAGTAGTATAATCAGCTTGAGTGGGTTATTCGACTGTGACGTTTGGAGAGTAGTATAATCAGATTGAGTGGGTTATTTGACTGTGACGTATGGAGAGTAGTATAATCAGATTGAGTGGGTTATTTGACTGTGACGTATGGAGAGTAGTATAATCAGTTGAGTGGGTTATTTGACTGTGACGTATGGAGAGTAGTATAATCAGATTGAGTGGGTTATCGACTGTGACGTATGGAGAGTAGTATAATCAGATTGAGTGGGTTATCCGTCTGTGACGTATGGAGAGTAGTATAATCAGATTGAGTGGGTTATCCGACTGTGACGTTTGGAGAGTAGTATAATCAGATTGAGTGGGTTATCCGACTGTGACGTATGGAGAGTAGTATAATCAGATTGAGTGGGTTATTTGACTGTGACGTTTGGAGAGTAGTATAATCAGATTGAGTGGGTTATTTGACTGTGACGTTTGGAAAAACTTTTACATTTGTAATAAGTTGATCACTTTTACATTTGTAATAAGTTGATCACTTTTACGTTTGTAATAAGTTGATCACTTTTACATTTGTAATAAGTTGATCACTTTTACGTTTGTAATAAGTTTATCACTTTTACGTTTGTAATAAGTTTATCACTTTTACGTTTGTAATAAGTGTAGCACTTTTTCATTTGGTCCTAACTGAAAAGATTTTATTACTTGATTTCCCCATTTTAAGGTTATTGAGTAAATCTAATTTTTCTTTAGAAACAACTCCGTAAAATTGATGCATGATTAAAATGAATTGTCGAAAGTTTTTTTTCTAGTTGATCCCCTGGGTGTTTATTTGATGTCGATGATATTTCTTATAGAGAACGGAAAATGAAAACGCGTTTATTTATTTATTTTTTAGTTTTTGATGCACGGAAAATAATGCTTTAATGATGGTTACAATATTTTAGATAAGAAAAATATCCTAGTTTAACGTAATAAAATACATAATGTAGCTAGAATTCGAGCGGTCCTATTGAATCTAAGCCTAAATTTTGTTGCCTGGTTACCAAAAATGAATATTTTAAAGTATAGATCTGCTGATTAAAATCTAGAAAAATATTTCGTGAATACCTTTTTTTTTTTTTTTTTTTTTTAATTTAATTTTATTCTGTTTTTCCATTTGTAAGAAAACAACAACAAACAAACAAAAAAAAAAAAAAAAAAAAAAAAAAAAAAAAAAAAAAAAAAAGAAAGAAAGAAAAAACTGCTTTTGCAATATTTGTTTACAAAGGGCTGACTTATATGGTATCAACAGGAAGCTACATGATCTAATATATCAATCCCTCTATATCATGTACGGGTCTCGTTTATTCAGTACAATAATTATGTAAAATAAAAATCCTCAGACATTTGTGATCATCACAAATGTCATCTGTGTGTATATATACACAGGTCTTAGCAAGGCGTGTCCGGTCGTGCTGAAGGACCATCACAATATCGACATGCTGGTATGTATCCCTGCTGATGACGGCACCGCCATGTTGAACGTCACGGCAACAGAGTATGACGGCAACCAGCTGGACATGTCGGTGTTTACGGTCAACATCTACCCGGGATACATCCTGGATGCCCTTCCTCCAAGTCTCAAGTTGACCGCACCCCTACCGTGCTTTGGGGCGTACATTCAGGGACAGAAACGCTTCCGGGATTCCGTTATCACAGATATGCGGAATGGAAAACAAGTGGCCTTCCTGGACCCGAAGGTATTGTCATCAGAACTGTTGAATTTCTTTCATGGGGATGGACTTAGCTGTTGTTAGGGGAGATCATGATTTGACTTGACTTGTATTTATAAGATTTTCTATATTTTCCCACAGCCTTAGGTTTTGGAACATACTGTTCAAAGCATGTTTTCTTTTTAAGTTTCTTTCCTTGCGTGCACTAAATAAGGATATGAGTGAGTGATGTTTTCTCTTCTCATCAAAGTCACGAAACGCTTGTTTTTGTTTTTGTTTTTTTTTTTAATTTGGATTGAATAATATAGTTCCACCATTCTAAATTACATGGATATTGGTTTTTTTTTTGTTTAGAAATAAGGAATTTGCATTAATTTACAATATGTTAACGTTCTAAAATATGTTTTCCTTATTATTTTTACTAAATTTACAACATGTGTCTTTATTTCTTATGTAATTAATGAGGGCACATGTATTTATTGAAATCCATAAAAATAACATTGTTGTATTAAAAATGTATTCAAGATTTTCAACCATTCTCGAGAATAGAAAAATGCCTATATTTGCCTTTCGCCAGGCTGACACCGGTAAGCAGACGAAACCCAGGAGGCGGAAAGGAGAGCCGAGCTGGAAATTGAACCTCAGTTTCACAGAATACCACGTGTACAGTTTAATAGACAAGTACTGTCGTGGTCTTAACTTCAGGCATGTCCTCATACTCATGAACATCCTCCGTGAACACAACAAACCCTCGTTGGATCTCGTGGACAACGAGATTCTCGTCAACACGCTGTTCAGCGTCTCCCAGAAGCACATTGATAAACTCAACTCGGAACAGGACTGGTTCCTAAAACTTTGTCACACTCTATGTGACGGCCTAAAATCAGGTCATTTGCCATCCTTTTATCTTCCCAGACAAAATCTTTTGGCACATTACGATGACGGTGATACTGCAATAAAGAACGCTTACGATGCGCTTAAACAAATAACAGATTTAATTAAGGCAGACCCTAAAAATATATTTGATTTAACTGGGTATGAAGAAAAGAGGAAAGGACGAGACAGTGATGACGAGAATGGGAGTGGCAGAGATGAGGATGATGATGATGCGGAGGATGAACTTGTATCGGAGGATGGTGGAGATGGCCAAGGTGAACTTGAAGAAATGGTTTCAGTTAACGATGAAGTAGAAGAAGATTATGATGACAGAGTTGATGGTGCTGACGTAGATAATGAAGGATATTAATTAAAACAATGTCCATCACACTGGTGTTGTAGTGTTGTATTTGGTTTACTATGCCGAAATATATATATATTAGTATTATGAAATATGAAATAGTGGTCAAAAAACGACATAAAATGAATCTTTAGGACTCTATATTCAATTACTGAAAGCTAGTTAAATGTTCAATTAATATGGATACTTCCTGTTCGAACTTACCAATTTAATATTCACTGTATACATGCATCTATTTATAGATCAGTGGGAAAGTTACACTTATTATAAGTGGAAAAGCACACTCAGTTATAAATAAACATTATGATACTTGCTTAATCTACCAGATAAGATTGAATAATACTACATATGTACCGTATGCGTCATCAATAGTTTTTCTTTTGAGCCGGGGATTTATGGTCCATCATTATTTTCTAGGCCTGTATAAGTCGCAATATCACGTAGTAAACAAATGCCCTGATACCACGACCTGACACCATTTTGAATAGTTTTACTTCCTGTTGTGTGGTGAGCACCAATATCTGAACTTGTACAAATACCAAAATGTGAAGTAGATTTAACACGGCATGTTTCAGACCCAAGTCTCTGGTTCGCAACAGGGCCTAAAAAGTATTGTTTCTGGTTACCCGATCAACAGACTATTATAGCCCGACCAATTTTTAGCTCCACTATTCAAAGAATAGGATGAGCTATTGTAGTCAAGTCAGCGTCGGCGTCCCAAAAAATGTTAAGGCTTTGTTTAACATTGCCATTATCTCCGCTACTCAATGGATGTTTCTCAAACTTTCCACATGTGTTTATTATCGTCAGACCAACTAGTAGAAACAGGAACGGCAACTCTTCTACATATTTGCATATTTATGGTCCTTTTTGGACTTAGAAACATGTAAAAGATTTGTTTAACATTGCCATTATCTCCACTTTTACACAATGGATTTCCCTCAAACTTCACACGTGTTTATCATCATCATCTGACCAACCAGTAGGAACAGGAACAGTAACTTTCCAGAACCTCGGTAATGGTTTTCAATGCCTGGTATAGCCTGGATATAGTAGTGGTTACCGTGCTTCGCTTATCCAATGCGTCCCGGGTTCGATTCCTGGTCACGTACGTGAGAGGGAACAGTGGTCGCACATCCAGACACGTGTGTTTTCTCCAGGCTCTTCGGTTTCCTCCCACAATAATGACCACATTCGCCGCCACCAGAGCCATCGAGAGTGATTAATATAAGTTGTAAGAACTAGTTTTGTAATCGACGTAAATAAATAAAGTTTAAACTTTAAATTAATTTGATCAAATTATCTCCTATGCGGGCGAATATGGTTTGTGTTGATCACGGGATTTTTGTAAAGGTGCTCGTTCAGGTTTCAGTCATTTAACCCGTGAAGGTATCTGAGGTAGAAACATTGAAATCCGATGCAAATTCGAAATAATGACTCAAGCTCCCAAACAATATTACGAGCCCCTTTGCCTGTAACACTGCTCTTTTATTCTTCTCGATTTTGTTTGTTAGCATTTAATTCGAAAATATGGATAAAAATATTGCTACTGTGAACGAAATATTGGAAGCCACCTACTTCTTCACTACCGGTCCCAGTGGCCTTGTAGTCCGCCCCGGAATCGGGAGGTTGTGGGATCATTCCCCGACCGAGACATACCAAAATATCTAAAAATGATACTGATATAGCTCCCTTGCTTTGCGCTCAGCATATGAGGGTAGTTCCAGGACTGGTTGGTCCCGTGTCAGGATAATGTGACTTGTTGTGGTATTATGCCACAAGTCTACGGCGTGAACTCCTGTGTAGCAGAATTATATCTGTCTAAAGTAGACCGTCTCCAAATGTCTGAGACGTTAAATCGCGTGACCACGATTCGACCAATTAAGACGCAAAAATAAAGAACTTGTGGGAGGTGAAACAAACATAACTTAAATTTTTACCTCATATAGCTTAAACTTTCACATCATATAGCTTAAACTTTTACCTCATATAGCTTAAATTTTTACCTCGTGTAGCTTAAATTTTTAACTCATATAGACGTCTTTAGGCCTTGGCACACAGAGAATACCCGGATCAGATAGCTCCTAGTAGGGTATGTCTGATCAGGTTTCCTCTTTTTGCCCATACAATATTTTAATTGAGATAAGACAAAGGGACATTAATTACATATGTATTTCATACTTGCATGAAGCTTTGTATATATTGGAATAACGGTAATGCGATCTTATTAGCAAGGTGTTCATAAAGTACCGTGATAGACAGAAACGGACAAGTTTATTTTCTTCCATTTGCACCGTTTTAGCGATGCAAAAGATATCATTTGCTTCAGTCCCGCTGGTCAGGTGGTAAGAGTGCCGAAATAGAGTAACTTGAGTGTGGTATCCAGGGGCTTAGACAGCTTTATCCACTTGTAGGTCTATAGAAGGGGTTCCAAGGGGTTGTCCTTAAGTAAAGGAAAGGAAGCCGGGAACAAACAGGGATTAAAAAGAGCAAAATGTGCGTTCCAAAGTATTTCAAGGGAAAATAAGCAGTCAAAACAAACCGTTAAATAGAACCATATAAATTATGATTTTTGATTACATGCAAGTTTAACTGAACGCAGTATGCACACTGCAACTCATGCATAATGCTAGAAACCCTCCCTTTCCAATTTTTATCGCATTGTTGGACATTTGCAAATGTCATTTTTCTTGATCAACTTGTAGGCCCGGGTCTACATGGCCTAATAGTGGCTACGCCACTGGTATCATGAATTAACCCTAACCCTCACCCTTAGCCTAACCCTAACCCTTAGCCTAACCCAAACACTAAACAAGAAATATCTTTAAAAAAAGATACTCGGCCGTGGTAACCAGCTTGATGATTAGTGTCTGAATGGTTTAACATGTAATAGATTTTGTTGTTGGTTTAATAGTTGTGTAATTCCTGTGTCAGTGCAGCTCTTTGATATACCACGGATCCAAATAATTTGTACAATCTTGGTAGACACTTACTGCCTTAAAACATCTGTTTCGCGGGCTACAGAACGAAACCGGATATTACGTTCTTGTTGAATATAGGATCTGTCAGGGTCGAAAAATCAATTCCGAAATCTATGTGTTTCCTTTTTTTAGCGTTCTACTCTTTCAGTTTACCTAAAAAACGTGCAGTGTCTTACTATTCGGGACAAATCGTTCGCAGGGGAAGAAAACTTCAACTTTTAAAACAAACAGAGATCTAAAGAACTCGTTTCCGCAACTCCTTTCTTTTCTTTTGATTAATTTTACAATGACCAATGGGAATTTAGCAAAGTAAATAATTACCAATGAAAAGCCTAATTTTATTCCGCTTCATTACTATGTGTTTCACAGGAAGTCTGGGTGAAAATAAACGGCCTAACGGCCGAAAAAGACAATTTCTACCTCTCAAGATATTGTTCACCCCACCACATCCAACACACACAACAAAACTAACAACCACAAAAACAAATACATGTATAGCTTTTGCAATTTCCATTAAAGATAAATCCTCTCCTATCTGGAACATAACCCAAACCATAGTTTTTTTACGATTATCATAAAACGCAGAAACAAATTTTGTTAATTGTCCGCATTACAATTATACCTTATATTTGTCATCATGATAACAAATATAGGTCATGCAGGTCTATAAACAGGACTGTGTCATTCATACTGATTAAAATGTCACCAGCTGTCGTAATTACTTGTTACTAATTAAAATACGGGTTTCTACTGTATATGTGGTATATAAAAGTTGCATGGCTGATGCGTTTATTTACACTGTAAAATGTTATACACAACTGGTGAATAGACAAGAATAGTTCTGAAATAACAAAGTTGGACATTTTTACTGTCTCCTTTCGGAAACGTAAACTGTCAACATTAGAAAACAACTACACCATGGGCTTAACAACCAGTGTGACATATATGGATCAAAAGGACGTGCAGGTGAGAAAATAGATCACATGCTGGCATCTAACAAACAACCGTTTTTTTTTTTTTTTTTTCGTGTTTTTTTTCCAAGTTTGTTTTTAGTTTTTGTTGTTTCTGACAGAAATAAAAATGATATAAATTTTTTATCATAATTTAAAACAAATTCAAGCTACTAGGAGTTTTTTTTTAAATAACATCAGGACATTATTCTGTTTCGTGTTTTTATTGCCCGAATGGAATGAAGACGTTGAAACCAACCGCGTTTAACTTTGATTTTACATTATATTGTTTAGTTAATCACAGTATTTGATATAAGCAAAGAAGAGGCGGCAAGAAATACTTCTACGATATTCGAATATTCGGTTGGCTTTGCAAAGTTATTCGAATATTCGGAACAAAATGTGTGGGTACATTGCCATGACTGTGTGTAACGTGTATACACATGAAAAAGGCATGGCCACAATTTACACAACAGGAATAACAATGTGTATGACATACATTTGGTTAAGTTTAATTTAGTACAAACTTATTTATTTCACATTGATTGGGAAACAAGCATTTTGCAACTTATACCTATCTTCTCGACGGCTCTTGGGCCCTACGGATTAGCAGTTGGGTACGTTACTTCTGGACTACAGTGCCATTCGAGAGCATATATACTTTTTTGTAATCTTGGAGTTACGTTTTATCTCCTGTTTTGCGAAATGAACGAAAACTGCCATTCAAACGTGTGTATGTTATATGGTTGATGTGATATAAACATGCAGCATTTCAGGTAAATTTAGTTTTCATCCATATACATCCAAAAATAGCTTTAAAATTCTGAAACTGAATGCATGTACATCAATATGTGTCGTCCATTTTCAGTAAAATACAATGTAAAATCAATTGGATTTTAGGCATGACATTTTTTTTTCATTAACTCAGGAACTCGATCGTCAAACAACTTTTCTACATTTCAGAAGCATGACCGTGTTGAATGTCCGAAAAGTCAAAACCAAAGCAATTCCTGCAAATCGAAGTCCGAGATGTTGAGCTACGTCATAAGCATTCATGTTCGTATACATTCGGACGATACCGTGCCCGGTAACAGACCGGAAACGACAACACACGGAGGGTACCCGCTCATTGGATTAACATTCTATAAGAGAAAGGTCATGACTTCCACCCTAATTACGAAAAAGCTAGCTCGACATTTTCTCTTTTTGTAAACTATGACCAAGCTAGCTCGACATTTGGTCTTTTGGTAAAAAATACCAAGCTAGCTCGACATTTGCTCTTTTGTAAGAGATATTAAAAATAACATTCTACGTGTAGAGTAAAGGAAGAACATGATCTGAGGGAACAATGCTTTTCATGTATATGTGTATATATTTCAATATACAAAGGATGTGCTGTGTGCATGTAATTCATTATTTCTAGTACTAGGAATCTTAATTTGTAACCAGTTATGCTCTTTAATTTTCGAATCTAAATCATGTTATTTCTTTTTTAACAACATATATACATTAAAGATTTCACCGCCATCATTAGCAAAAACTATTATTTACTTTTTAAGTTTTTAAAATATTTTGTAGAAGTATGTGTGTTAAATGAATCAAGCCATCTCCTGTGTAAGACTGTTCATATTGTTTGTAGTTTGCATTTTTGTAATAATAAAATTTAAGATCTGCAGCATTTTGATATTTATTCCACTCACAAGCATGTATTAACAAGTGTTACATTTGGTTACTCCTTTCAGCAGTCACATGATGTGTGACAATGAGAGCGGTAAATCATACGCAGAGGTTAACTCATCATATATGAAGAATCAACCTAAAGTATAAACATGTGAAATGTTTGAAGGATATAAAATTTGATTATTGGGTGTTAGGATTTATGACTGTATACATTATCCAGAACATATACTGTTGGCTTTTCTTATGTATGGCTCTGCACGTTCCCTTCTAATACACGTGTACTAAAACTCTCATAATGTAAGTGTTTTGCAAACAGTGTGTCCTATTTCAGTATTTAAATAAACGTTTGTATAAGTATGTCCCTTGATAACCTTATTATTGTTCTGAATAAAAATGAAGACATGGTTTAGAAACTATATTGCGTGAAACAATAAGACTATGAAGTCAAGTTATATAAACGAGCAGTCTAAAAATGCATTCTATGAGATTTGAAATTCATTGACATGGCAAATTGTGAATTATTTCGAAAACTGAAAAATATGATATAAAATGAAAACGTGAGACATTAAATGTTGATTGTATCTATTCGGTGATAGCTTGCCCAAACCACAAGATATATACTCGAAGGAATAGGCGAGGTGTTACGATCGTTAAAATGTTAGCGGTGGCAGTTAATCATCTATAAGGACCGGTCCCATAGTCGGTAGGTTGTCGGTTCGATCCATGGCCACTGTACATCAAAATCGTTAAACATAGTACTAGTATATCTCCCTTGTTATAGGCGCTCAACATACAAGAAAAGATAGAACTGGTTGTCAAAATGACTTAGTCTGGTAGCGTGTAACATGTCGATGCAGCTCTACATATGTCTCATATAGACATCATTTCTGTTGGCGGGATGTTAAACCCAAAGTAAACATATAACTTTAAAGGGAGGTAACTATTCCGTCGCGATATTATGTTTGTTTATTGGGTTTAACGTCCCGCTGACTAGGAGACTATATCTACTTCTTGGGACAGATTTAGTGTCGCCACATTGTAATATTACGCCGTGTTGTGGTATCAAGAATAGAATATTATTTGGATTTGAACAAAAATACGAAAGTCACTGAACTATTATGATAATATATATATATATATCTTTATTTAATATCACATTCCCATAAGAGTGGCGGTTGTAACATTCATGCAGTTAGTGCAAGCCAGAAATTTATACCTGGAATCTTAAATGTGAAAAGGCATAATCTTGAAATACAGTACATTCAGAAAAAAGCATATTCCATCATCGAAAATCGAGTTACAGTAAGTTATAGTGTTACTCTAAAATTTTTATGTCGTCTTGATATGCAAACTCCACACAGTGATCTCCCTTGCACGCTCACTTAGCAAAAGAATCACTGCCGTCACAAATGTCACGTGATGATGGTAAACTAACAAAATGGCGCCTCCGTCTGCTGTCACAACAACAAAGATATCTTTTAATTTATTTTTTTTTTACCACAAGGCGGTATTTGATGTTTAGTAAAGAAAAAATATTTAGGGAAACGCCACTCGCAGTAATTTTTTTTTATTTTGGAAAAAATAAAAAAATGACTAAATACTATTAAGTTTAACTTGTGGTGGCAGTGGTTAGCTTCAACTGTAAGGGGAAGTAACTACTGCGTAGAGTTTGCTTCATATGTCAATATATAGAAAGTAGAATTTCACGGCGTATTTATGGCCAGAGAAACATATTTCGATATTGTTCATTACTACAAATGTATTGCAGTCTTATCATAGCACTTTTATAGGATATATAAACACTTTGTCACTTACGTGTATAGGTAAAGGACAAAACATGTACACACATTAAATGGCTAGGCTATTTTTTCTTCTGATTGTTTTTGAAATATGTGATATGAATATGTGCAATAGATATTTAAACATTCAAAGCATGTATATGAGTTATATGCATTGAAAAGAAAAAAAAAATTGCATGATGTTTAGCAGCAGAAAGGCAGATTTGGCATGATTTATTCATGCTTGTGAAATGTTTATGCGTTACAAGAGGCGATGCCTTCGAAAGACGTTGTCCTGCCGAACCCTTAAACACGTGCTGTGGTGTCATCTTCCGGGTTGCGGGGGCAACAGAGTCCATTTATCTGGTTGTGATTGCGCAACTGGCTGTGTCCTTGAAAAGAGAAAACGAACAATTACAAACAACCATAAATAACACACAAACAACAATAACAAATGCAATAACAGAAAATAGCAACTGCCACAACAAAAGTGTAATATCAAAATTTGACCATTAAATTCACTCTTTTTGAATATTTGGACAAAAAGATAAAGATAAGATAAAAAGAGAGACCGACATATAATTACACAAATGTGTAACAAGCTTTTTTCAATTATTAAATATGATCTTTAATGACGGAATAGTTATTCGGAGAAAATAAACAAGTTTGCACTATATATATACTGAAGTTAAACGTACCTCCCCTTTGTCGGTGAACAAAGTTAACGATCCATCGCCTAGACCCCATGTCCTGCATTGTGACCTCGTTCCCACGAGTTCAGTATTCTTGTCTTCAACCATGTCCTCAAATGTGTATGCGAAGACCTAAAAACGACGGGAAGAATATAAACATCAACGTATAAAGATGCTCACGAAAAAGTTAATATCATATGAACTACTGTAAACTACGAAAGGGGTGTATGAGGGATTTCTTAGTTTGATAATAACTATTTACAATTCATTTTATTATTGTATGCGTTAAGGTGACCGAGGAAAAGGTTCCACACAATAAAAAAGAGCAACTCACTGCAAAACCTCACATTATCTCTTCGGGGATACACGATA
>CM037787.1:54292868-54342868 GCA_021229015.1 Solen grandis | reverse complement strand
CCCAAAGGAGGTTGGGAGTGGGGAGGCTTAGACCTTGGGGTCAAGGTCATTTGAAGGTCAAGGGCACCTGGCGGGTAGAGCTCATCCTGTGAAGTTTAGAGGCTGTAGGTGGAAGGACTTCTGAGTCAAGGTTAAAGTATTGTGGCAAATGGAAAGACAGACCAAAATCAAGCTCCCCCACCCCCCACCTAGATCTATCGATAAAGAGGCATAAAAAAGAAAGACATTGTTGTTGATGGGAATTAAAGTAATGGATAACATGGAGAAAGTAGAATGGTTATATCATGTAAAGTATCCCCTCCACAGAGGGCAGTGTAAATATTAATGTAATGAAGCACTGCGACTTTAATAATGTACTGCAGATATGTATAGTGTTTGGCCCGAAACAGTGTTTTGATAAAACAGCTATATATTTATCAAAGAAAATGTAATTCAGTTGGAATACTTTATTAATATTTTGTGAATTACAGGCATATTATAATTTCTGCTAGCTGTCATCTCAACAAACCTTTTTCGCTAAGTACAGGCATATTCTACCAATGAAAATCTTTCAAATATTCATTTGATCTTATCTTGCATTATAATGTAAGAAGGTCAAAAGTGGGGTTCGATAGCTACACCAAAGAAATTAAAAACTGATTTGCATTACAGAAGAATGTCATACATTCACTGCACACCATACCCTACCAGCCAATCAAGTTCTTACACCAAATCAAATGCGTCATACGATATATTACAAAAGACTGAAAAAGCGACAAACAGCAAAACCACTTTACATTAGAATGAATATCGCTTGCTCATCATTTACATAAATCAGCGAATATAAAAAATCCTTTCCCCGGCTGGTTTTAGATCTACAGATGAGTCCCTCGAGATTATTACTTTTTGTTCATGCATATCAAGATGCTTTCACCTTGGGGCAAAGTCACATACGTAAGTATGATATCATTCGATCACGGTACAAAAATTTGCATATGTACGCTGCTGTACATGTATTTTTTGCAACCACAATATAGCCAGGTTTATGCTACGTGTTTAAAACACTTCAAGCATTATCAATGATAAAACTTAATAGATACTTAAAATACAGTGATCTGAACTATTAATTTACCTAGAAAATAATGGTATTAAAGATGAATGAATCACAGATTAAGGTAATCCATCATTACATTATAATCATGGTCCTTCAAATGCTTAAAAAGACTTCAGTGCAGATGCAAGCATCCACTGACTTGGAGTTATAGGATCCTTTGGTCAAAGTCTATAAAGGCTTGCTATACTATAAAATTGCCATGATCACTTGATGGACCATGATCACAATTTACTGATGGATAAAATAACCTTAATCATTCTAAGAATAAGTAAAATGGAGTTCAGATTTATGATGTTAATTCAGAAATACTGTAGTAAACATGCAGTAGCATTTCATTCCTTTCTGCTGAAAACTTTAAACATATAAAACTAGATATGCCCCAGGACGTTAAACATATAAAACTAGATATGCCCCAGGACGTTAAACATATAAAACTAGATATGCCCCAGGACGTTATTTTCGTTTGCAACTGATAAAACAGTTTAAGCGATTTCCATTTAGATTATTCTGACATGTCTTTTTGACAATAAAAATAGAATGGACAAAATCCTATGATGGAAATTGAGGTATAAAGTTCTCTTCTTTCTTCTTCTTTTTTTAAGTTGACACATAGAATATAATATGTAAGCTGATTTCATGGTTAACTGTAGCTCAATTATTTTACTATCTTTCTGGTAATTTAATTGTTTCCTTTATAGTTAAAAGAGCAGTTCCCTCTCTTACAATAAACTAAAGCTAGTGACAACAAACAGTTTTCACATAATATTATGTTAGAGATTTCCCTAAATTCAGGCTGTAAAATTTTACTAGCAGGTCATGCTAAGAATATTGAAAGCAAAACTAACTTGATGTTACATCATTCTTAATGAAAAACAAGACCAAATATGACTGAGTGTGCAGGCTGTCATATTACTGTGTTTTGATATTTGTCAACAACTGATGGATGCTTAAAATTACAAATGTACATTTTTTCTCTTCATTCTGAACAGAAGATAATTTTAATTCAATATTGATATTTATTCTTGCAATGTAATTACTAATAGTCTTCTAAGAATAAAAACAAAACAAAACAAGAGGGCCAAGATGGCCCTAGATCGCTCACCTGAGAAAAGTATCATTCATTGCCTGTACAAAACAGATTGCTTTAGAATTAAGATGATGAGGTGAAACAATGTTCAGGAATTTTCTGACCCCATCCACAAAAGATATCATCATGACAAACATTCTGCCAAAGTTTGAGGATGATTGGACCAAAAATGTTGCCCTCAGAGTATAAACAAGATTTTTCTAAGATTTGACCTACTGACCTACATTTCTATTTTTCAAACTGGTTCAAGATATCATCATGACAAACAATCTGACCAAGTTTGAGGAAGATTGCATCAAAACGGTGGCCTTTAGTGTGTAAACAAGATTTTTCTAAGATTTGACCTATTGACCTCTTTTCGGTCCGGCCCCCCATTTTCAAAGGGTTCAGATATCATCAGACAAACATCTGACCAAGTTTGAGGAAGATTGGATTAAAATTGTGCCTTAGTGTGTAAACAAGATTTTTCTAAGATTTGACCTACTGACCTACTTTTTGATCCAACCTGACCCATTTTCGAAAGGGTTCAAGATATCATCAAGACAAACATTCTGACCAAGTTTGAGGAAGATTGGATCAAAATTGTGGCCTCTAGTGTGTAAACAAGAATTTTCTAAGATTTGACCTACTGACCTACTTTTTGATCCAACCTGACCCATTTTCGAAAGGGTTCAAGATATCATCAAGACAAACATTCTGACCAAGTTTGAGGAAGATTGGATCAAAATTGTGGCCTCTAGTGTGTAAACAAGATTTTTCTAAGATTTGACCTACTGACCTACTTTTTGATCCATTTGAGGAAGATTGGATCAAAATTGTGGCCTCTAGTGTGTAAACAAGATTTTTCTAAGATTTGACCTACTGACCTACTTTTTGATCCAACCTGACCCATTTTCGAAAGGGTTCAAGATATATCAAGACAAACATTCTGACCAAGTTTGAGGAAGATTGGATCAAAATTGTGGCCTCTAGTGTGTTAACATCAAATTGTTGAAGGACGACGGACGACGGCCGACGGACAATCAAGTCTCCCAAAAGCTCACCCTGAGCTATGCTCAGGTGAGCTAAAAAAACAAAAAACTTTTTTTTATTTACCACTGAGAATCTCTACGAGCCATATTACTGGTAGAGTCACTGTGTTGAGCCAGGAATATGACTAGTTTGAACCCACAACCTCCAGATCTGGACACTTGTGCTCTACCACTGGACTATATGTTGTAGTAATACACTGTAGATCCATTACTACATGCTGCGTCAATATAACACCAATCAAACCCTGGACCTCAAATATCAAACCCGTTACATTATCAACTGTGATGATTATATATGGCCGACATATGCTATCGAGGTTTTAGACTCCAAACTAAGTATCATAATTAATGTATCAGTGCTGTATTGCATAGATATAACATAATGGACCTTATCTAATGTTTACAGACATAATTATTCAAATCAACTTGTGAAATCAACCAATTACTGCACAGGGATCAACATGTAGTGGCGGGCTTAAAACTGTGAAACTGGAAAGGTGCACCTGTCTCCAAGGTCACTCAGGTTGACCTCTGATCAGGTCCATATAAAGAAAAATAGGGAAGGGTATATGTCCACAATAATAGCAATATCAAAAGCAAAATATACATTTTAATGATTGTTTTGAGATTTCATTTTACAATAAATAGAGTAGGAATATGACCACAATAATAGCAACATCAAAAACAACTCCTACATTTACGAGGGTTTGATTTGCAAGCTAGCAATGTAAAACCGCATGTAAATGCCAACCGTTGTCTGTTGTTGTTTTTTTATAAAAGGGGGAGATAAATCAGGTTAAAATTGGACCTTATATAGGAGTTATGGCCCTTGATGA
This sequence comes from Solen grandis, assembly GCA_021229015.1. Lineage (NCBI taxonomy): Eukaryota > Metazoa > Mollusca > Bivalvia > Adapedonta > Solenidae > Solen > Solen grandis. The sequence continues at coordinate 54,338,821 of CM037787.1, read as the reverse complement.
GAACATGGCCCTTGTGATAGTGAACAGGTATATGAAGTTTGAAGACAGAGGGTTTTATGGCCAAGGTTAAAGTGTTTTACCAATGAATTAAGACAACACTAGAATAATGACAGTAGTCTTCAGCTGTTTTTCTTTGAAAACAGACAAAAATATTTATTAGTAATCATGACAATAGCACTCTATGTCAAGCACTCAGTGCAGATTCTTTACAACTTAACTGATATAAGTAGCATGAATATACTACATTATTCTGACACTTGATCACAAACATTCTGATACCTGACCACAAACTTGTGTGTGAAGTGCCAAGCAAGGGAGATAACAAAGCAGTTAACCTGTTGTTGTTGTTGTATTGGGGTTTACCGTTACTGCGATAGTATTTCAATCATATAGCGACGTCCAGCTAATTACAGGTGGAGGAAGACCCCGAGTACACAGAGGTACCCGGGTAGAACCACCGACCTACCGCAAGCCAGCTGGAAGGCTTCCTCACATGAAAAATCCGAAGTCCCTACCGGGATTCGAACCCACAGCGGTGAGGGGAGTAAACCTGTACCATTTTTGTCAACTTAGGTATGATGTAACTGGGGGTCCTAGTAACAATTGGGTAGATTCTATCCACTCTGCCACCAGTACCAGTATGGTTCAAATTCTTTAAATGATGTTCTATTGGCCTTAGCATTGTGTTTGTATGTTGGATTTAACATCCCTACTGACAGTATTTCAGAAATTTGGATACCATGTCTACTTGAGACAGATATTGTATTGCCTCTCTGCAGTAGACATCCGGCATGATATCACATCCAGTTACATTATCCTAACATCGAGCCAACAAGTCCTTGACCTGCCCTGTGCCAAGCAGTACCATTTTTAAAGATTTTGTTATGTCATGGTGGGGCTTAGTGTTGAAGTTTTCTTTGTCAGGCAGACTGTGTAGAATCTGAACTTCAGTATTTTATAAGCAAACAGAGGAGACTCTGATCTGAAAGCTCCTAAAAGAGCTGTCTCATTTGGTTTTGCTCTGTTTGTTAATGTGTCAATTACCCTTTTAAATCCATATCAGATCCAAATCTTGATTGAAATGATAAAAACGGTGGCAGCCAATATAAACATAACAACACACACTTACTTAATTTGGATTACCCCACTTGTACAGACTTCAGTATCTGTAAGGATAAGTCACACTTACATGATTCTCTAATGTTTATTCATGAACGTAGCTGCTGGGTACACATTAATAGTCAATGATTTGTTTTTATACCATCTTGTACCTCCTAGTTTTAAAACCAGTTTTATGATTTATTTAAAAAATATATCATTTATATACCTGCTAAGTGATCAGTAAAGTTTGGTCACCCATAACTATCTATGAGAAAGCGAACATTTAAAGCTTGTCTGGACAGATAAATCTAAAATGAAGCTACAATGCCTAAGGGGGTCTAATTGTATGGTTTACTAAGCATTTATAATGGAAATAAAGTTTTCAATGTTCAATGTAAAATTAAGCTACAGATACTCTAAGATGGCAATCCAGCAAACCAAAAATTTTACAGTAAAAAAAAAAAAAACATTAACTGAATGGTCCAATCTTGAAGTAAGCCAAAAAGAACAAGTCAAAGCATGTGATCAAATCCCTGAAGAAACCATTTCATTATTCAACTAACTTTCTTTAAACACCTCATCCCTTATGAGAGTTCCAGGGTTGGACCAGTACATTGCACATGCAAAGGTCATATAATAATCTTGCCCAAAATGGTGTTTGAACCCATAGCATACAGATACACTGCTCTGAACCATGGCACCTCTACCAACTTCATTGTATACTGTGACCTATAAGTAACCCAAATTTGAGAGAGATTTGTGTCAGCAGTCTGCTGTTACAGCCAGAAGAGCAATCACTCTACATACAGTTCAAGGTTCGAGTCCTTGTTTGCCTGCACATAGTTCTCATCTAGTTACACTAACTTTAGTAACAAGAGCACCACATGTGGGTGCCAATGCATGTCTGTTTTGGTTTTTGTTAAAAAGGAGGAGATACATTAAGTGAAAATTGACCTTAGAGTTATGGCCCTTGATGAGAATTACTTGCCCTTGTGATAGTGAACAAGTATGTGAAGTCTGATGACAGAAGCTGTAATAACTGAATTAGAAGCTATGGCCAAAGTTCTTTTTTTTTCTGTATTTCTTTCTTAAAAGGGAGATAATTTATTGACCTAAGAGTTATGGCCCTTGATGAGAATTACTTGCCCTTTTGTTAGTGAACAAATATGTGAAGTTGGATGACAGAAGCTCTAAAAGCTTTAATAACTGAATTAGAAGTTATGGCCAAAGTTAAGTATTTTTTCCTGTATTTTGTTTTAAAAGGGAAATATATTTGGTCAAATATGACCTAAGAGTTATGGCCCTTGATGGGAATTAGCTCTTATGATAGTAAACAAGCATATAAAGTTTGATGATAAGCTTTAATAGTCAGAAGTTGTGTCCAAGGTTAAAGATTTTCACGATGAAAATGCTAACTCTGCCGACACAGTCCAGAGTGATGGAGATACCTCTACCTTTTTCTTTGAAAAACAGATGAGCTATAAATGACATTAACTGTAACACCTATCCCATAGTTAGATAATTTCAAGCTACAGCAGAATTGTGTAAGTTTTATTGTTGTACAAACAGCTCAGTAGTTAATATTGCAAGGGATCTCCTGGATAAGCCAGTACCATCATTGGTGAAGGACACCATCCCTGGATCAAGCTGTATTCATATGTAAAACCATGTCTGAACTGCTTAATGGATACACACTGCCACCTTATAATTTAAATTTAGTCATCCACAAATAGCTCATGTATTTATTAAAGTACACAGGTAGAGTCATAAATATGCAGCAAGTTTTATCAAAAGGTCAAGGCTATGGTGACGTGTCACTTGCAGATAGTGGATCAAATTTCATTACAGTTGCATGCTGGGATACCTTACTTAACATTCTCTCCATTATGAATTTCATTGCGGACAGTTTAAAAATTTGAGTTATTCCATGTTGATAAGACCTGAAACCTAGTAAGACATATATATTTCCTTCAGTAAATTTGTGTTTTTGCCTTCCATCTTCTTTACAACTTCAATCCCCCTGAACAGCTGGGTAAGTCCGGACCCCTGCACAGTAGATATGTAGATTTAAATGGAAGTATTAAATGGTAGTCTAAGCCTTTACAAATACATTTATCACTACCCACTGCTTTTTCCCTGACAAGTAAGAAAAGTCGCACACTCCAAAAGTATGACATCATATTCAACCAGAAAGGACAGCTTAATTTGTCTGTTTAGGTTGATTTATGTTTGAAAGCTATCTGAAATATAAGTCTCATAAATCAGTTTATGAAAAAGGAATTACTGTCTAATTTAATGTATCCGTGATCATATTACAAATTTGTTTTTTTTAATGTCCAGATTTTATACTGTTTTAAGGTGATTTCTTTGTCCATTAATATTTAATCTGTCATTTTGATGGGAGATTAAATGTTGTAACAATAGTGTGTCACCATAGGAAAGTGGCATGATACCAATGATATATATATATATACTGTCACCTACAGACAAGGAAAATCCTGATACCACAGTAGATAGAATCCTAATACTGCTGATACCCTGGAAAAATGGAATGATACCTCATTAACTACCCTTGATTCTTTGCAGCATTACAGTATTGGCATTTGGATTGCTACCACATATGCATTATATCCCATCCTGATATTCTGCCATCTGTCCCTCTAACAATAGGTGTGTGACCTCAAACATGTATGTTACCATGATACCATTATAACAAGGCATACTGATAGAAGGTATACAAAAACACTTATATAGCAACATAGATAAAACTGCAAGCTGGCATGTGATGACGCTGCACTTATATCGACCAAGGCAGCATATTGTCCAATAATCAATATCATAAAGTACTTCAATAAATCTCTACTGAAAACTGTATATTACCTTATCATTTCAACAGGAAATGGCTGGAAACTCCACAAAAAAGGTATGTGCCAACACATCACCTCATCAAGATCATAAACAAATTTAAAAATATATCTTGATGAATAACAATGTTACATATACAGTCCATACAAAGGAGGTTGACAGATGGCCAGCTGACCTGTTACCAAACATAACCATGGGCCCAATTCACTAAACTTCGTACAATCAAATGTGATCTTAGTCATAAGTCTGTTGTTCTAAATAGTTTCTACCAAGTTGTATTTTTCACAACAAAACATGAAGAAAGCTGCATTCAACTAACACAGCAGTTTTTGTAATGAAAAAATCACAGGAAAAATATTTCACATCTGTGAATTTATGCTTACAAAGATTTTTTTCATACAAAGTTAAGTGAAATGAACCCCTGACTTTTCCATTTGAGGTCCAAAGGGTTAACAGCACTATGGTCCACTATATGGTCCAATATAATATTATATGCTCCCTCATATTGCCATAACCTTGGTGAAGGTTTACTACTGATAATTATGAATACTGCTAAAAAGATGAAAGTAAATCTTTTCTGAAATAAATGAATAGGAGATGATTAACATAAGTGTATGAAATTTTAAAATTAAAGTAACATTGTCAGTAATATACAACCAAAAGATTATAAGTGTTTTTCATCGTCATTTGGACAATACTTATAAACACAGTGTTTGTGAGAATTCAACTTATAACCTCATGACCTTGACCTTTGAGGTACATGCCCTAAAAATCAATAGGGGTTTCCTATTACTTATAAACAACAATTGTGCAATATTTGATACAAAAGAGATTATACTTAGAGCTATCATTGGACAATGCTTCCTTAACACAATGTTAAATGACCTTGTTACCTTGAACTTTCAGACACAGACTCCAAAATCAATAGGGTTCCCCTTCTAGTCATAAGTAACTATTGTATAATGCTTGAGACCTAGGAGTCAATTAGATTTTGAGTAATCGGTCGGACAATTAATGTTCAATTTACAGAGTTTTTGTGAATATCTAACTTATTACCTCAAGACCTTGACCTTTGAGGTACAAATCCCAAAATCAATAGGGGTCTTCTACTACTCATAAGCAAAAACCAATTATTACCAAGTTTGAGATCTCAAGGTCAAATAGAACTCAAGTTATCACTTGGACAAGGTTTGGTCTACTGACGGACCAACCAACCAACATGTGCAAAGCAATATGAAAAGTTGGGATTAAACTTGAACCTCACATCTCTAGAGACTTTCCTAGGCCCAAAGTACTGGTACAGCTAGCCCATCAAAGAGAAATTAGTATAAAGATTTGTTTCCAAATAAGTGTATGTCGTAACTAGATTTTATCTTTTGTACAGTATGCCCTTAATTAGGCACAGAAATATACATTTTAACTCTCATGGACTCTGTTTTTCAACTTTTTACTTAAAAATTCATGCCAAAAGTGTTGCTCTTTTACAGGAGGTTGAATCTATTTTTAGAATTATTAATGACGTCATTACTTAGACTTTACAATGTATATGACATCATCATATTTTTCAGTTTATTTCAAAATGTCTGTTTCATTGTTTTCATTTACTTGTTACCTTGGTTTATATTTACACTGTTAGCAACACAGAAAGTAACCTTCAGGAAGTGCGAGGTTGGGGCCACTAGAAACCAGCTGATTTAAGCACCTGAGTCAGTGCTTTTGCCAACAGAACCCTCCATGAGGCAGTAAATGGTGGTATATTTCTATTTTAAGTAACATCTCTGTGTTTTTATTCATTTACATGCGCCTCCTTATGGAGTTGGTTTATTTTTTTTTAAAAATATGTGTTAGATTTCTCACTAGACCTTTTTTGTTTTTCCTTCTAGTTACAAACTTTAACTATTAAATTTTAATAGAGGTTTTACATAAATATGAAACTATGGAGTTTATTCACGGGAATTTTAAATAGTTCACAGTTTGGAAGTTATACCTATAAATATAAGACCACTATCCCCAACATTTGATCTTTTAACTCAAATATTCATGAGAAATACTATATCCTACCCACAGCTACACATACCTACACTGAAAACCTATTCAGAACACCAAATTTGCATAATATATTATTCCACCACCTCATCTGCATAATAAATTATTCAATCTGGGCCTGCCTATTACTTTCCACAGCATGGGTAGCCATGCTATATGACAGCTCCCCATCAATAGCTGTGTGGGGAATTGCTTTACCAGAGCACATGATATTGTAATCGAATATATTACACCTAATATACTAAGAGGGTCAAGGTAAATGGCATTTGAAACACGCTTACAAAGTCAGTGACTTCTATGATCAGGTAGCCCACACTGTGGATGACTCATGCCCTAAACCAGTTACAAGTATTATACAATTATACTGAAATCTTGTAATTCAGTGTAAAAGTGCTGTCCAAATAGTGAAAGTAAGTGAATAAACAAATTTCATAAGGTTGAATCAAAAACAAGAGGGCCAATGTGGATGACTCATGCCCTAGAAAAGTATCATTCATTGCCTGTACAAAACAGATTGCTTTAGAATTAAGATGATGAGGTGAAACAATGTTCAGGAATTTTCTGACCCCATCCACAAAAGATATCATCATGACAAAAATTCTGCCAAAGTTTGAGGATGATTGGACCAAAAATGTTGCCCTCAGAGTATAAACAAGATTTTTCTAAGATCTGACCTACTGACCTACATTTCTGTCCAGCCCCACCCATTTTCAAACTGGTTCAAGATATCATCAAGACAAACATTCTGACCAAGTTTGAAGAAGATTGGATCAGAATTGTGGCCTCTAATGTGTAAACAAGATTGTTCTAAGATTTGACCTACTGACCTACTTTTTGATCCAACCTGACCCATTATCGAAAGGGTTCAAGATATCATCAAGACAAACATTCTGACCAAGTTTGAGGAAGATTGGATCAAAATTGTGGCCTCTAGTGTGGAAACAAGATTTTTCTAAGATTTGACCTACTGACCTACTTTTTGATCCAACCTGACCCATTTTCGAAAGGGTTCAAGATATCATTAAGACAAACATTCTGACCAAGTTTGAGGAAGATTGGATCAAAATTGTGGCCTCTAGTGTGTAAACATCAAAATTGTTGACGGACAACTGACGACGGACGACGGACAATCAAGTATCCCAAAAGCTCACCCTGAGCTGTGCTCAGGTGAGCTAACAACAACAAAAAAACAAGTAACTGGTGTTGCACGCAACACATGAGTCCCCTACTGGTGAGGTGCATAATCTCCATACTGCCATCTATTCATATACCAAGTTTCGTAATTTTATCTTAAATGTTTTTTAAGTTATCATGGTATCCAGATTTCTGGACATACGGACGGACGGACAGACAGACACAAACAGACAGATGGACGGCAAACCTATAGTCCCCTCTGGTGTAAACACCAGCAGGGGACAAAAAAGTAACATAGAGAGCAGCTACACCACTGTAACATGAGACAAAGTTTAAGCATAACATTGTAATGGACCATGTTATGTGAACTATTGTAAAACAAGTTATATTGATTTTCAATTTAATGGGGGCACATATAATTAGTTGATAAGGCTAATGTCTTTTCCTCTGCTGTGCCTTAAAATATAGATCTGTAAATTCTTGAGTCTAAACTGCCCCTTATTTGACCATATGTCATAATCAGTGTAATCCTGCCAAAATGATTATTTTGTAAAAGGTTACCTATTGAAAGCAAGCCTTATGTGTATTTCAAGAGCTGACCGCAAAGCTATGCTAAATGCATACAGAAATTGTTGGAGTACTTGGACAGTATAACTGTAGCTAAGAAACTTTAATATTTTTTATTCTTTGTATCAATGACCTTGACCTACATGCAGCTAACTAAAATTCAATCCCAAACTCCCTTTTGTGAAACTGAAGAACTGTTTAAGTTCCACTTGAGTACCATTAGCTAATCCTCTAACAAATTTATAAATTGAAGCTCTTTAATCTAGTGACCTTGAGTCAGGTCACCTTGACACCATCGTTCCAAAGCTACTGAAGAACGTTCAAGTATAACTGTACAATTAGCGATCTTGAGATTCTGCAGTTCTGAATTTGAGATCTGGCAGTTCTGAATTTGAGATTTGGCAGTTCCAAATTTGAGATCTGGCAGTTCTGAACTTGAGATTCTGCAGTTCCAAATTTGAGATCTGGCAGTTCTGAATTTGAGATTTGGCAATTATGATGAATAGGACTATTAAGACTCAACCATGTGTTACTAAAATATAGATCCATTCATAAACTGAAACTGAAGTATATATAACAGTGTATGTGTGTTTTAATATATAGCAGCAACACTAGATCTACTTTTGCAGTTCATTACCACACAAAAGCCCTTCATTAATCACCCATGGCAGAACCTCCATACTTCATTAAATATGAGAAAGAAAATCAAACAAGTCAGCTATAATAAGGAGATGCTGTGTCCAGATACCGGATAACAGACCCCGGCATTCTATAAACCATCATTATTACATGCCTGATGCAACAGGAAGACAGAAATCAATAGACAGTATCAGGATTACTCCCAGGAGCATCATATTAAAGTTACTGACATGTGTGTGTGTTTTTTTTTATTCTTGTGTATTAAAGGTAGAATCCTGACAGTAACTTACTTAAGCTAAGATAGACCACAAGACTTTCTGACCTAGATAAACTAGAGCTTTTATTAGGTCAACCTCAGCATATAACCTTGACTCAATAATATAGCATGAAAATATTTTTTTGTTAAACCCAACAGGATGGGATGATATAAAACAATGTGCTTGATTCCTACATGACCCGCACCACAGTTTGGCAGAGTTCACATGGAACTCAAGATCCATCTTGATATAACCAGAGTTCCAACTTATAGGTATAGGTTTCATCACTAGTGACATCAATTTAACCTTTGACCTCAACTCTACTAACCCTTGGTCTGCCCAGTGTTTCTCGAGAATGAGCTGGTTCCTTGATTTTACATGCTGTGAAAAATGAGCAGGGTAAAAGCTGTTTTACATAAAGTCTGTGATTGGCTGAATTTTTACAGGTGGGAGTAAGCATAAATCATGTCCCTTCCCAAGAGCTTCCATGTGAACTCACCCTTTGTGACATTGGAATTTCATATAGTCCGCATTTTGGGCAACCCAACCCTACCAAGGGCAAATTAACACCTGGCCATGATGTTCCCTCTAACACATATTCTCTCTGGTCTTTGTTGTGTTTTCATATGCATTTCATCTTTTGTTTTTCTTTATTTTTGTGTGTACTTATATTACATTTTAGGCTATACAAAAATATTTTAGCATCTGGCATTATTTTTGTGTTTTCTATGGACTGGCCAAATAGGAAACTCTATCTCCCTATCAGTATCCTTAACCCTTTCCCTCATAGAGGAAACCATTAAAAGACCTATGCGAACAACATAAAACCAGATCAGCCTGCCAGTTACTCGCAGGCGGATCAGGTTTTATGCTGTTCACTGCTCCTCAGCTGTCTGGAAATGAGGATTTTGTAATTAAATTTGGTAAGGTTTAACTGTGGTTTTCTGCAGATCAGGCTTTATGTGGTACCTATTGAGTGCGTCAAAATGAGTCTATATGAGGGAAAGGGTTAACATATACCTTTCAATGAAACTGTGGCCAAAAAAAACAACATTTAGATTGTGCATGCATGCAAACCCAGCAAATTTATATACAAACCTATGCTCTAGTGGTGACACACATGGAAGTCAATGTTAAGCTAGTGGTATCACAAATGCCTGCCAATGCTATGCTACAAACATGGCAGTGAATGCTAAGCTATGCTCCAAAGACATCACACATGACTGTCAATCAGCTAAGCTAAGGTCCAGAGGAAACACAAATTAAACCAATGCTAAGCTATGCTCCATTGGTAACATACATGACTGTCAATGCTAAGCTAAGGTCCGGTGTTGACACACATTACAACCAATGCTAAGCTATGCTCCATTGGTAACATACATGACTGTCAATGCTAGCTAATGTCTGGTGTTAACACATATTACAACCAAAGCTAAGCTATGCTCCATTGGTAACATACCTGACTGTCAATGCTAAGATTAGGTTCTGTGTTGACACATATTATAACCAATGCTGTGGTCACACACTTGGCAGGCAATGCTAAGCTATCCTATATTTAGGGACAAGAAGTTCTTATAAATCCTTTTCGGTGGTTCCTTGTGTGAACCAGTACTTTGTGCCTGGTAAGGTTATGAAAAATTCTTGCCCTCAATGGGTTTGAACCCATAACCTTCAGATCCACAGTTGGGAATGTTACCACTGGACCATGATGCCTTCATGACCTTTCAAAGTACAAAATACTTGTCATCCAAAGGAAATGTTTGTAGGTAAATTGGCTGTTTCCAAACTTAAACATAAAAAAAAAATAATGTTGTGTATATCTAGACTAGATGCATTCAGAAAACAGCCAGACACATTGTAACCTGAGGTAAAAAAGTCACCAGTCATTTTCCATACCAACCAAATAATTGGACAATTTCCCCATATAAACTGAGAGGTTGTGGGTTTGATCCCTAGCTTCAACATACCAGTTGTTTAAATCTCAGCTGCCAATCAGCATACAAGCGAGTTCCAGGGCTGGTTGGCCCGGAGTCAGGATAATTTGACTGGTTGTAGTACCATGACACAAATGCCTGCAGTGTGATACCACAATGAGGCTGCACTATGTCTGTCCCATGTAGACAAATCCTTTAATGACATAACAACTGTCTGTGGGATGTTTAACCTGAGCAAATAAACAGACAAACAAATAGTTGGCAGTGAAGTGCAAGCTCCAAACATCAATATAAACCATACTGACATTTCAATAATCATATGACCAAACTCCGCAAGCCAATTCCCTCCGGAATATGCATTGATCTGTTCTCTGAGAATAACATGAGCTGCCGAAACGCACTATACAAACAAGAGCTGTTGCTGTGTTGAGACTTTACAAATGATTGATCTGTATTTCCATCATAGAGCAATGTCCAGCTTATTACACGGGGAGGAAGAACCTGACTCACAGAGGCACCCGGGTAGAACCAGTGTGCTACTGAAAGCAAACCTGAAACATTTAAGTGACCTGAGACTGGGAATCAAACTCACAGAGTCGAGGAGCTAAGTGAATCAAAGTCTGCAACTATAACCACTTAACCAAATGCTGTGCCCCCAACTTCCATTGCTATGCTCCCAATTTACTTCAAAATTACTGTTGTATCCCAGCTTTAAATGCTATGCCCCAAACTTCAAATGCTGTATATCAAACTTCAATTCCTGTGCCCCCAACTTCAAGTTAACTCAAATGCTATGTCCCCAACTTCAAGTGATGTATACCAAACTTCAAAATTAATGCTGTATCTCCAACTTCAATTGCTGTACCACAAATTTCTAATGAATTGTTACAGGACTCTGATGGTACAGTTCTTGGTACATAATTTTCAGTAAAGATCTGTTCCAGGTGTTTTTGCAAGTTTAAGTGTTTGAAGATTTGTGAGGCATGTTGACCTCACAACACTTGCAAACTACAATATCTATTGATGCATCTCTCACATTGAAATCCAAACACTTCAAAACTTTCAATTTGTAGATTGGCCCTGTGATCATCTTTATAATTCTATTATAACACTATATCTTCATTGGTACTTGCAGCTTGAAGGCAGAATGCATATCCTGTATTTCATTGGCCATACAGTGGCTAATGAAATACATTTTTCTAATATATTTTTCAAAACTGGCCATTTCTTTGGCCCTTGCAGATTTGTACTGTAAATACATATATATACAGATAGTGTAGCCACGGGTACCATACTGCAAGATGATGTAATGCGGTACAGCCAAAACAGTACCATTTCTGTCCTAGTTGACCTAATCATGATTACAGTGCATAAACTCAGGGAAAATCCATTTCTTTACTTCAATAAATTGTCTATATTCAATTATAACAACAACAACAAAAAAAACATCAGTGAAAGTTAATTTTGGAAAATTGAACACTTCTGGATAAGGTTACGTAAAGATATTAACAAAGGGCATAAACTAAAAATTACCAGACAAAAATTAAGTACGGAATTTCACAAAGGGCAACAACTCCAAAATTATTTAGTCCAGAGTAATAGTTCTTGTGCACTGCACTTTCCTCAATGAGACCTATTTATTTACGAAGTATAAAGTTCATAGGTCTTATAGGCCAGGAATTATAATTCTCTAGACAAAATTTAAATATTAAAATAAACAAATGGCAATAACTCCCAAAAATATGACGCGAGTAATAGTTAAAGTTTTTGTATACCACACTTTTCCTAATAAAGCTATTTATGAAGTTTCAAGAAAATGTCTTCTATACTTTATTATGTTCAGGACAAAAATTAATATGAAATTTAAAAAAGGGCAATAGCTTCAAAAATATGATGTGCAGAGTTCTTGTGCGCTTCATATGAGAAGTTTCAAGTTACTTTTTAAGTTATGCTCTGGACAAAAAGTATGAAAGATGGACAGATGCATACTGGACGACAAAGTGGCAACTATGTATATGCTCGCCCTTTCAAGAGCATAAAAATCTGGGCCATTTCAATTCAGGAATTCCTAATTTGCCTTTTCTAAATTTATACATTATGTACCTTCATATTACCCTGTCAAGCACAATAAAGTGTGTGTGAGGTATTTTTTTTTTTTAATTTTAAACGAAAAAACATAAACCTAAACACTACAAAACATGGTCATAAATCCTCATGATTTCATCTTAATTAAACACACATTTCTACGCAGGGCCACATGATATCAAATACCTGCACAAACTCAGCCTCTCTACAACAGAAGAATGTTATCTTGAATGCAATCTTACCTGCAAAGCAATTACCTGTACACCTTTAATAGCTTTTAAACGATGTAAATGGACTCATTAAAGATCTGTCAATGAAAGTGAAATAACGCCATATTCATACTGAACCACATTAAACAAGTGCATAAGAATGATAAAAATACTAAATTTTCTGTGCATTTTAATCCTTACCATGCTAAATTTCTTAACTGGACTTGTCTTTTCTTCAATTAGGAGTTGTTTATGGGGATGTGCAGGCTGATCTTGGTCTGCACTGGTTCCAAAGGCAGTTACAAGTCCCCACAGCATTGTAAGGGTTAAGGATTATTTTGAAGGATGTTATAATAAAAGCACAGTGGCACTAGGCACGGACTCCAAGGCAAGGACTTAAAGTTCTGATTGTTGTGGGTTTCTGAACCTTGTTTGGAGTCTCTCATAATATTCCCATCAATAGTAAAATTAGTATCCTTAGTATCACCAATACAAATTCAGTTTCATTCATCATCATCATCATCATCATCTTGTTAGCAAACATAAAGAATTTGTCTGAAACTTATTTCTATTATGTAATCCGACAACTGGGAGGTCCATGACAACGTCATGAACTTGACTCAAACCCTTAACATTTAGATAAGAATCTAACAGTTTATCATTGGAGTATTTCAGTCTGTTTATTGGGTTTGACATCTCAGCCAGTGGTTCTGATTCCAGGGCAGATGCTCTAAATCACTCAGCAACCGTGAAACACAAGCCAAAATATAAGAAAACAAACATAATGGTAACAAAATTATGATCTTCTTTCAATCTTTATGTATGACAAAAGAGACAGCTCTGATCAATATAGAGATTACATCGTTCTTTGAAATTTTCACCAAGGAAACAAATTTAAACATGGACAGCAGAAAACCATTAAATATCGTCATTGAAAACCCCTTTCCAGTACATTTGCAGTTGAATTTTGAGACAGATTAATTTAATGAGCGTGTGTGTGCATTACATGACCAAAAATGCATGCATCAAGATTTATCAACATGACTCATGCAGAAATTTGCATGCCATGGATAAAGTCAAGCCTATCCGTTAAACATTTCATGAGTTTCAGCACTGCATGTAATATATGATATGAACAATAGTTTGGCTTCTTAAAGTTTTTAATAATAATTTAAATGAGTTTGAAAGATTAAATGGACCATATAGCGTTATTGTACTTTACACAAAAATGATTACAAGCAACTGCATTTTAAAGTGTTCATGAAAATGGTACTTTTTTGCATTGACACAGTTACTGTTACCATGGTCTTAAAGCAGCTTGTTCACAGATGATTGGTAGAAAAAGTTTTTTCTACTTTCCTTTGTTAATGTTGGTGAAGACTTTATCTCCTGGCAAATAAACAAGTGTAGGTCACAATGCATGGAAAATGCTATTTCCATAAATGCCAATTTTGGGGAAAAGGGTTCAGTAAAGAATACTGTTTTCCAAAATCAGGCTTAAGGTACCACGTAACACATTCTGCAACATTGCATCTTCACCTGATCTGGGTATTGAATCCTTACGTTCAGCATGTGAACTGAGAGCATGCACAAAGAATGGATGTGATGAAGTGATCAGTCATTTGAAAATAGAAATTCTAAATACAGTCAAACCTGTTATCTGCTTAACAAAGGTGGCCACTCAATGAAGGTTAACATACAACAAAATGCTAATTAGGTGATATTGAAACTGACCGCTAAATGTGGGATGACCGCTTAACCCTTTCCCTCATAGAAGAAACCATGAAAAGACCTATGCGAACAACATAAAACCAGATCAGCCTGTGAGTAACTCGCAGGCTGATCAGGTTTTATGCTGTTCGCTGTTCCTCAGTGGTCTGGAAATGAGGATTTTGTAATTAAATTAAGTAAGGTTTAACTGTGGTTTTCTGCAGATCAGGCTTTATGTGGTACCTATTGAGTGCGTCAAAAAGAGTCTCTATGAGGGAAAGGGTTAAGACAGGTTGCCGTTTATGACAACCACCATTTACAATGTTTTAGTTCATGTTGAATTCTTTATGTTTTTCTGTGTGCACATGTACATGAATAGTGATCCTCTGGATAAAAGAAATCACACAAAAATGTTAACTGAAAGCAGACTGTTTAGAAGTTTTGATGGAAGGATTTGTGTCTAAAACTAAGATCAATCTTACTGGAATGGAAAAATAAAACAAGACATTTCTATGGACTCCCACACACTTAAAGGCGGATATAGCAAAAAATTTGCTAATTATAAGACAAAAGAATTTGTAAGTCCCTATACTTTATAAGTTTACCTGTAAAATGGTTCGGTAAACACATTAATTGTTCACAAACAATGCTTAAATGGCTATCAATTAGCTTTTTTATTTAACAATTTATCCTTTTTGTTACCATTCATTTATACCTGGTGGAATTATAAAAATAACATAGATTTACTGTGTCTTTTTACATTATTTCCTACTTACTTTTTTTTTTTAACAAAAATCAGGAGTAAATAACAAACTTTCTCTATAATTGCAACTATTTATACCAAACTATTTGTTATATGAGGATAAGACGAAATTTGGTTATGATGAAATAATTTGCAAGGTCCCCATTATTTCGTTATAAGTGAGCTTGACTGTAGTTTATATTGTGGGTAGAAGGCAAGCACCAGCTGCTAGTCCATAATAAATGTAACATTGTTATGTGTATTTTATAGGAGCTAGCTTCATAATACATCTTTTCATGAGTCAATAAAAGAATATCTGTATACATTTTGTTCCTCTTTATAAATGGAACTTTATTAACAAATAAATCAGTCTCAAATAATAAATGAATTGTATTCAAAGCTTTATATATGTGTTGGTATGATAAGATACAGGTATGATATGTTTTTTTTATTTTTATTGTATGCTGTGAATAAATTAATTGTGACTACAAATGATATAATTTTATATTGGTAACATATGTAATAGAATAATAAGACAAGAACTCCGCGAGTCAGATGTGTCGCCTGACGATGACTTATCTGTTGACAGTAAAGATGCCAGTTTGTCACTTTCTTTTAAGGATGGGGTATTAATGTGCAATGATGTTGCCATCAAACAGAGAAAGGCTTATAAAGATCAAATAAAAAATAACTTAAACAAACTAACAAGTATAATGAAATAGAATTACTTTTTTGTTGTTTAACCCTTTTAACATACATATCAAGTCTCAAGACATTCAAACTTATGGTGACAAAGTTATGCTCCTGACAAGGAATGCTCAAAGAAAATCTATCAAAGGGGAATAACTCAAAAAGCACACAAGGTAGAGTTATCTCCTTGTTATTGCAAGAAACATACATATCAAGTCTCAAGACATTCAAACTTATGGTGACAAAGTTATGCTCCTGACAAGGAATGCTCAAAGAAAAGGGGAAAAAGCCAAGGTAGAGTTATGGATCTTGTTCAACACACTCCTTGTTATTGCAAGAAACATACATACCAAGCCTCAAGTCATTCAAACTTATCGTGACAATGTTATGCTCCGGACAAGCAGAAGGGGACGCCGCCGCCACCGTCAAAAGTAACCCTTATATGTTGCCTGACTCCTAGTCAGACGACACAAAAACCAGTTCATAAAAATGGAAGTGACTTCATCTTACATAACAAGAGTTTTTCTCTAACACATGTGTCACCTGCTGCATGAAGTATGACAGAAAAAAATGTGTGAACAAAGACAGACGACCGATGCATGGACAGACGATTGAAAAGTGATCCCTTATAATGTTCTATTCTCTGCTTAAAACAGGTCACACAAAAAACATTTAATGACATCAATGACTGTGCCTAGCTAAACAAAGGTGGCAGATCCAGGCACTCAAAATTGGAGGTGGGAGGGAATAGGGCAGAGTACAGGCACCGAGTGACTCAGTGACAGGCAGAGTACAGGCACCAAGTGACTCAGTTAGGCAGAGTACAGGCACCAAGTGACTCAGTCAGGCAGAGTACAGGCACCAAGTGACTCAGTCAGGGAGAGATCAGGTACCAAGAGACTCAATCAGGCAGAGTACAATCATCAATTGACTCAGTCAGGCAGAGTACAGGCACCAATTGACTGAGTCAGGGAGAGTACAGGCACCAAGTGACTCAGGCAGAGAACAGGCACCAAAAAACTCAGTCAGGCTGTGAACAGGCACCAACTGACTTAGTCATGGAGAGTACAGGCACCAAGTGACTCAGTCAGGCAGAGTACAGGCACCAAATGACACAGTGACAGGCAGAGTACAGGCACCAATTGACTCAGTCAGGCTGTGAACAGGCACCAATTGACTTAGTCAGGGAGAGTACAGACACCAAATGACTTGGTCAGGCAGAGTACAGACACCAAGTGACTCAGTCAGGGAGAAATCAGGTACCAAGTGACTAAATCAGGCAGAATACAATCACCAATTGACTCAGTCAGGCAGAGTACAGGCACCAATTGACTTAGGGAGAGTACAGGCATCAAGTGACTCAGGCAGAGTACAGACACCAAGTGACTCAGTCAGGCAGAGTACAGGCACCAATTGACTCAGTCAGGCAGAGTACAGGCACCAATTGACTCAGTCAGGCAGAGTACAGACACCAAGTGACTCAGTTAGGCAGAGTACATGCAGCAAGTGGCTCAGTCAGGCAGAGTACAGGCACCAAGTGACTCAGGCAGAGAACAGGCACCAGGAGACTCAGTCAGGCTGTGAACAGGCACCAAGTGACTTAGTCAGGGAGAGTACAGGCAGCAAGTGACTTAGTCAAGTAGAGTACAGGCACCAATTGACTCAGTCAGGCAGAGGTGACTCAGTCAGGCAGAGTACTGGCAGCAAGTGACTCAGTCAGGCAGAGTACAGGCACCAAGAGACTCAGGCAGAGAACAGGCACCAAAAGACTCAGTCAGGCTGTGAACAGGCACCAATTCACTTAGGGAGAGTACAGGCACCAAGTGACTTAATCAGGCAGAGTACAAGCACCAACTGACTCAGTCAGGCAGAGTACAGGTACCAATTGACTCAGTCAGGCAGAGTACAGGCACCAAGTGACTCAGGCAGCGAACAGGCACAAAGAGACTCAGTCAGGCTGTGAACAGGCATCAAGTGACTCAGGGAGAGTACAGGCACCAAATGACTCAGCCAAGTAGAGTACATGTACCAATTGACTCAGTCAGGCAGAGTACAGACACCAAGAGACTCAGTCAGGCAGAGTACAGACACCAAGTGACTCAGTCAGGCAGAGTACAGGCACCAAGTGACTCAGTCAGGGAGAGTACAGGCACCAAGTGACTCAGTCAGGCAGAGTACAGGCACCAAGTGACTTAATCAGGCAGAGTACAGGCACTTAGTGACTCAGTCAGGCAGAGTACAGGCACCAAGAGACTCAGTCTGGGAGAGTACAACCACCAAGTCACTGAATCAGCCTGAAGCCTCATCTTCATTAAGCTCTTTCCAACAAAATTGCTTTTAAGTCACTAAAAGAATAAGTGATCGTGGTCCAGTGATAAAGTACCCAACTGTGGACCTGAAGGGTTTGGGTTTGAATCCCTGATGCAAGCAAAAATATTGCTGGCCCACCCTGGCACAAAGTATTGGTCCAACCAAGGATCCATTGTGAGGGATTAGTTTTTTCTTAATCAATCTTAAATAAATTAATTTTGAATAAGAATATATGATATGTTATATTTTACCCAAATCTTAAATTTTGATTAATAACTAACTCATGAATATTCATGTACAAATTTATGACTTGATGAAAATTAAATTAACCAAATGAACTTTAAATGGTATAATATGAAATCATGTTTTTTTTTCTTGGCACATCGACTGTGTAGAAACTGAGCTACAATATCGTTTGAGCAAACAAAGATGACCCTGATCAGACAGCTCCTGTAGGAGTTGTCTGATCAAGGTCTGCTCTGTTTGTTAATATGTCAAGATGAGTGTTAAGCCCAAGGACATGTATAGGTGGTGCCTGCAATGATTTAGAAACGTAGTCAGAGAAGAGAAAGATGATTGGGTTAGGAAGATATAGGACAACTGGTATGTTCCTGGAGTGAGTCCACGTGGTCGGCCTAAAAAGTCCTGGCAAGGTACCAACATGGAGGACCTGACAAGCCAACATCTGACATCAGAGGACGCAAGAGAAAGGAAGAAATGAAGAACAGTCATAGAGAACCGTCCAACCCAGAATGCTGGAGCATGGACGTCAAACGACCAATGATGATGAATGACCTCACCAGCCAGACAATTACTGGGGTGGACAGGGCATGTCCCCAACCCAAGGTAAGAGGGTAAGAGCACCACTGAACATGTGTCTCAAACTATAGGCTGACATTTCAAGATATGAAGGACTGACTTGATATTCTACTGGGAATGAGACATTCCCACTTAAACTCTTTACAAACACTGAATGGATCACAGGCAGAGTTCTAATCATTCCATCCTTCCCCATCATGCTGAAAAGTATAAAAGAAGTAAAAACTGCAATTCTCTCTCTTTTAGTTAAATATGTTATGAAATAAAATATAGCTCATAATACATGGACATTAAAAGGTATAAATGATTGCAGATTGTATGAAATAAACTACTTTAAAGAATTTTGGCTCCTTTATTCCTGAAAAGTCAATTTACTTTCCAAAACTGCCATATTCCAAATTTTCCAAGCCCAAATTTGCAATAAACAGAAACTGCTATGCCCTAAAATTGCCATTCAACAGGTCTGCTATGCACCAGAATTGTCACTTAACAGAAACACAATACCCTGGAACTGCTGTGACCCAGAGTTGTCATTTAATAGAATAGTCATGCCCTTAAACTGCTATGATAAACATGTAGAACTATAATGACATAGAAATGCCACTTGTCAAATTTACCACACCTAATAACTGCCATGTCCTAGAACTTCCCTGCCCTGAATTGCCACTCTACACAATTTCAATGTCCAATAACTGCTATGCACCAGAATTGAAATGCCTTAGAACTGTTAAATCTGTCCCAGAATTGCATGCCTTATAACCGCTTATCCCCTGAATTGCAATGTCTTAGAAATGTTAAGCCCAAATATTCCCATGCCTTAGAACTGCTATGCACCAGGAATGCCTGCCCTAAGAACTATTTTGCCCAAGAACTGCAATGCTCTAGAACTGCAATGTTCATGGAATGCTTGGCCCCATAATTCCCAGAACTGCTTTGCCCCAGACCTGTCATGACCTCGAACTGCTATGCCTCAGAACTGCTATTCATTGGAACTGCTTTGCCCCAGACCTGTCATGACCTCGAACTGCTATGCCTTAGAACTGCTATTCATTGGAACTGCTATGCTCCAGACCTGTCATGCCCTAGTACTGCTATGCTCCAGACCTGTCATAACCTAGAACTGCTTTGCCCCAGACCTGTCATGACCTCGAACTGCTATGCCTCAGAACTGCTATTCATTGGAACTGCTTTGCTCCAGACCTGTCATGCCCTAGTACTGCTTTGCCCCAGACCTGTCATAACCTAGAAAGGCTTAGCCCCAGAATTGCTATGCTCTGGAACTGCTATGCCTCAGAACTGCTATGCTGCAAAACTGCCATGCAAGCTTTTCTCTCAATCCTAAAAAGTCCATCACTACTGGTTTAGGTGGGCAAACAAATCTTTCACCCCCTAAAAAGCATCAGTTTTTGCCCAATTCAGCTTTTATCAGGATATGAGGTGGGGTGTGTCTGTCAACAGTGATGGATGATATAGTCCTTCACCTCATCTCATTACCATTTATATTGGGTATTTACATATGCAATCTGAATATTGTCATTAGTCTAAGAAACTGAAACTCTTGCACTGACAGTCTCATCTTAATGGAGACCAACCATTTACTGTTTGACACTGCTTCTGTTTTATGAAATTGCCAGAAGTATTTTTCAAATTCTCATTTGCTTGAATATTTCAAATACCTTTGAACTTTATTTTACTAATTATGTGAAAATGCTAATACATGATTTAAGTTTGGAGTGAATCCATCCTATAGTTTTGAAATTATGCTCCAAATACATTTTTACAAAATCAACTAAAGGGCAATTAATTCAAGAATTTGATGAGCTAGAGTTATGGTTCTTGTGCACCGCACTTCTACACCTCACCAGATATACATGTTCCAGATTGAATCCATGCAATGGTGATGTTATGCTCCTGGCATTTCTTTTTAAACAAATCATCTGGGAGGATTTATTCAAGAATGAGATGTGCTAGAGTTATAGTTCTTTGTATTTTTACACCTATTACAAGTGACTCATGCTGACAGTTGACAAAGTGATCCCTATGTGTCTGCCAATAGTTACACAGGTGACACAAGAAATGTACTTTTAAACTTCTACAATAGATATTGATGGCTTTCAATGAACTTTTTCAAATTTAAAGGTTAACTTTCTGAAGCTGGAAACAGATCCTCTTGTTATTTGCAGAAATGCTATTTTCAGCATTTTGATGAGATTAACTACCCACTGGGATATTACAAGTCAAGCAAATAGCAATTTAACCCTTTCCCTCATAGAGGAAACCATGAAAAGACCTATGCGAACAGCATAAAACCAGATCAGCCTGCGAGTTTCTGCAGATCGGGCTTTATGTGGTACCTATTGAGTGCGTCAAAATGAGTCTATATGAGGGAAAGGGTTAAGGAAAACAGCATGAAGCTACTTATGGTAACTGTCATGAATTTAGATGAGTGACATGAATTAACAACACCCGGGATACTCACTGATATAGAGGGACATTTCATAATCGGATTAATGTAGATTATACAATGTACACATGATAGTGCATCAACATACCATAGCTTCACCAAAATATTTTTTCCCTAAAGGTTTGAAAAACAAACTAACGGAAAAAAAAAGCAAAAAAAAAAAAGACACTACTATCAGTTTCACCACAGTATTGAATGATTTTACTATCTCCACATCTTCTGTTGTTTGGGTCAAACTTCCATAGCAACAACTTTCTCAACATCTGGGGTAAAAGAATATTGGACCATGTCATAACTGTACGAACATACACCTAGATCATTAATGACTTGATGAACATAGATATACTGGACTTTTAAATAATATGTATAAATAATGGATTTTTCCATGCTGTTTAATGACTGTGTAGAATCTGGTTACAATATTGCATGAACACCCAGAGGAGACCCTGATCAGACTGCTCATGTTTGGCAAGGCATCAAGTCACGACTTTAATAAGGTAATGGTAAAAGACAATAAAACAAGAATCATGAAATACAGATTTGATGTCCAATATTGGGCCATGCTATACTGATTTATGCATTATAAAGTCATGTGTAAGGGACCTTAGTAACTGTGTACAAAGTAAAGAAATCAAAACTTTTGCAGCATTTAAGCAATGCCTAGCTCATTAACTTTACGTCATGCAGCTTTACATTTAAATCTGTTTTCAAAGGCAGAGATTTTGTAGATAGTGACTTCCTCTTTTCTCAGTGCCAGGTAACATAGGGGGCATTAATAAGCAAAAATAAATTTAAGAATTACATGCCTTTTTGAATTTTTTCCCACTTTGAAATGGAACAAGGTTTCCAAGTCTGAACTGCATATGTTTGATGGTTTTTGAAAAAAAAAAAATGACGAACAAAAAACTTAACCTAGAAAATTCTAGGTAATTATAGGGGGTTAACTGTGCCAAACTAAAAGTCAGGGTTACCCTTTTAAATAGTTAACAAGTGTTTGTAGTTTGAAGTGAATATCTTTTACATTTTTTGACTTGAACAAAGAACTTAACCACTGCTGTCCTGGTCAAGGATACAGCCGCTAACAAAATATAACAATATCACCACATTTTTCTTCAAAATTGGATCTAAAAATAGCTGCCAAACCAAGGCGGTTGTCTTACAGAGGTCAAATGTTGCTTTGATAGTCTGACAACTGACTGCCTGGTACAGGTAACAGGTTACAATCTTCTGCTGTATAGCAATGATCCATTACCTCATTGAGAGGTGGCATAACCAGTGCACAGTAGCCATTATATCAGGATTATAGCCATTTTAGCATTTACAAAACCAGTGCATGAATATTTCTTTCCATGAAAAAAATCAAAGCATGATTGTCATTTTAACTTTATAAAAATCAGGGCAGGAGTGCCTCAGATGCAGCTAGGGTAAATTCAGTGCAAACAACAACAACAAAAACAACAACAACTTAATCCTGTATCTGATTTATATTCATGCACATATCAATGACTTGATACTGAACTTTTATAAAGTATATTTTTCGTTACTGTATGAGCAAACAGAAAGACCTGATTACTTCACATTGATTGGAAACAAGTCCTTACACAACTTACATTAATCCCTTTCCATGGTTCCTAGTTTGGACCAGTGCTTTGCACCTGGGAAGGTCATGAAAAATTCTTGGCCCCTACAGGATTTAAGGCCACAGCCTTTGGATCCACAGTTGGATACATAATACCACCGGAACACAGTACCCATAGAAAGACCCCCGATAAGACAGCTTCTGGAAGAAGCTCAGCCTCTCAGATCAGGGTCTGTTCTGTTTGCCAGTACGTCAAAATGTGTCTATATGAGGTAAAGGGGTAGGAAGTGAAAATAAAGCCTAATGGCCTGTTTGTTGGCTGGGTTGAACATCCTACTAACAGTATGTCAGTCACAAAGAGTCTATGTCTACTTGAGACAGATATAGTGCTGCCACACTGCAGTATCACGCCGTAGACATGTGGCATGATACCACACCCAGTCACATTATCTTGACACCAAGCCAACCAGTCCTAAAACTATCCTTATATACTGAGCACTAAGCAAGGCAGCTATACCAGTACCATTTTTTACAACTTTTGTATGTCAAACCCGCACCCTGCTGCTCCTGAGGTGGACACCCTAACTACTAGGCCAATGGGGACAGTAAAGCCTAGCCTGTAGTTATTCAGATGAAGATGAGACACCATTCAATACTGCAGGACCTTTGTTTTGTACATACTGCACACAGATGCACCATTACAAATAAAATACTACCTCTCTCTGCTGGGAAAAGTTCAAATAAATTATCCCTTATCAAAGGCCATTAGAAACATGACGAATGTGACCGTTATCGGTTTAAATTTCAAAATGACATTTATTTTCACATCTAAGTGTCCTTGTATCCTTTGCAGGCAAAATATGATTGGACAATTTGAATGAATGAATATCTCTTGAATATTCATGAACCCTTTATAGACGATAAACACTGTTGGACTGAAAATGCAAGCAGGAAAAAACAAACCCCTATTTAATGATAATCATCTTGCTGACTTAGTTTTAACCTACATACACAGATATTAACTTCCTTTCTACATCTGTTTTTAAGCCCTTGGTAAAAAAAAAAGAATGAAATGGAGTAATATAAATTTCAGATTTTTTAAATGAGGAATAACTAGAACTGTCGCCTAAGGGCTTACTAATACCCCCCCGCAAGTGTTTTTGTCAAACATGGCTTTGGAGCATGAAATCAGAATTCTTGTATGCAACACTCCATCTTAATATACAGAGGACATATGTGCCAACTACCTAGAAATCTAGTTATCCTATGTTTTACATACATATGGGTATATGTATGTCTATGGATCAATAACAGTAAGATTCACTGAAATCCATCAATGGAAGAAAATTGTAAAACAAATACCATCAAAGGGACATATCTTTAAAACAGGGGGAGGGGGGGGGGGTAACCCAATGTTATATAGAAAAAGCGCTACTACAATGTCTAAGGTTGAATGACAGCAAGTTTCATTGAAATCCCTCCAGTAGTTTAGGAGGAGTAGTCTGCAGAAAATTGTAAAGCAAAAATCATCAAAGGGGCATAACTATAAAAAAGGGAGGTAATCCAATGGGAGGAGTAGTCTGCAGAAAATTGTAAAGCAAAAATCATCAAAGGGGCATAACTTTAATAAAGGGAGGTAATCCAATGTTATATAACTAACACATGCTTCTACAATGTCTAAGGATGAATGGCAGCAAGTTTCATCAAAATCCTTCCAGTAGTTTAGGCGAAGTAGTCCGCAGAAGTTTGTAATGCAAAAATCATCAAAGGGGCATAACTTGGAAAATAGGGGAGGTAACCAAATGTATATAGATAACGCGCTTATACAATGTCTAAGGATCACTGCCAGCAAGTTTCATCAAAATCCTTCCAGTAGTTTAGAAGGAGTAGTCCGCAGAAGTTTGTAATGCAAAAATCATCAAAGGGGCATAACTTGGTAAATAGGGGAGGTAACTCAATGCTATATAGATGTCTAAGGATCATTGCCAGCAAGTTTCATCAAAATCCTTCCAGTAGTTTAGAAGGAGTAGTCCGCAGAAGTTTGTAATGCAAAAATCATCAAAGGGGCATAACTTGGTAAATAGGGGAGGTAACTCAATGCTATATAGATAACGCGCTGCTACAATGTCTAAGGATCATTGACAGCAAGTATCATTAAAATCCTTCCAGTAGTTTAGGCGGAGTAGTCCGCAGAAGTTTGTAATGCAAAAATCATCAAAGGGGCATAACTTGGTAAATAGGGGAGGTAACTCAATGCTATATAGATAACGCGCTAATACAATGTCTAAGGATCATTGCCAGCAAGTTTCATCAAAATCCTTCCAGAAGTTTAGGAGGAGTAGTCCGCAGAATTTTGAGTCTACAGACGGACGGACAGACGGACGGACGGACAGACGGACGGACAGACGGACGGACGGATGGACGGACAACCTGATTCCAGTATACCCCCCCCTAACTTCGTTGCGGGGGGGTATAATTAAAATGTCCCATGCATACTGAAAATCCATTTTGAAAGAAATCAAAGTTGCACTGTTTTCACATACACTCATTTCCTTTTACAGATTTACGTGTATTCAAAATAAAGACTGAACAAGAATATTGTCATGAAGTTTCATGATGACTGCTTTAGAAATGTAGGGCAAGAGCGTAAACATATTGAAATATGGCATTTTTTATGTTAAAAAGGGAATAATTCCTAATCTTATTGATCAATATCAGCCATAATCAACTTGATTGAGAGGTAATGGTCATAAACATTGTCATAAGTTTGAAGATGATTGTTTAAAATGAAGATGCAAGAGTGTAAACAAAGTGAAATCTGGCATTTTTTAATATTAAATGGGGTATAACTCCTGACCTTACTGGATGATACCAATTAATCGAGAGATTTTGGTCATAAATGTTGTCTTGAAGTTTGAAGATGATTGCTTAAATAATAAGGATGCAAGAGTATAAACAAAAATAAATCTGGAATTTCTTATATTAAAAGGGGCATAACTCCTCACCTATTTGGCTGATACCAGCCATAATCAAACGTGATTGAGAGATTATGGTCATAAAAATTGTCATAAAGTTTAAAGATGATTGCTTTAGAAATGAAGATGGTAGAGTGTAAACACTAAAATTGTTGACGTACAACAGACATTCAAGTTGAGCTAAAAATCAAAATACATAAAAATATGTTTGTGTTTAATGTCCCATCAACAGTATTTCAGTCATTTGAAAACAGTGCTACCTTACTGTGATATCAGATGCCTTGGACAAGTAGCACGATACCACACCCAGTCACATAACCTGCACTGGGCAATCCAGTCTTAAAACTACCCTTTCACATTTTAGGACAGCCTGGCAATACCATGAGAAAAGTCTGTGACCCTGAAGATTTTTTCCTTTACATTTTACTTTTAAATTGAGGCATAACAGTCCCCGGTGGCCTAGTGGTTAAAGCTTCCACCTCGGGAGTGGGAGGTTGTGGGTTCAATCCCAGGCCATGACATACCAAAGTCGTAAAAAATGGTACTGGTATAGCTCCCTTGCTTTGCGCTCAGCATATAAGGGTAGTTCCAGGACTAGTTGGCCCAGTGTCAGGATAATGTGACTGGGTGTGGTATCATGCCACATGTCTACAGCATGATACTGCAGTGTGGCAGTACTATATCTGTCTCAAGTAGACATTGTCTCCAAATGACTGAAATACTGTCGGTGGGACGTTGAACCCAACAAACAAACAAGAACTGAGGCATACTTAGCTGCTGCCAATACAATTATTTCAGTTATCTTTAGACAGAATAGAGTAACAAAATAAAGCTATATCCTACCCTTTATAGATTTCTGAAAGAGACCACTTACACACATTTTTCCCCAAGGATTTATGAGAAAGCTGTACCAGTGCTGCAGTATCATGACAAGTTGGACAAGATCTACATTATAAGTCACAGCAGTTTGTACTTTGAACCCATTATAATGCTATGGGATATCCCACTGATCTAGATTCATAAAGCATTGCGTTAGACCTCAGTAAGGCTTTTAATTCAATGAATAATACTTATATAGGGCTTAATTGGCTTTTAATTCAATGAATAAAACTAATACAAGGATTAATTGGCTTTTAATTCAATAAAAAATGCTAATATAGGGCTTAATTGGCTTTTAATTCAATAAAAAATTCTAATATAGGGCTTAATTGGCTTTTAATTCAAAGAATAATACTAATATAGGGCTTGGCTTTTAATTCAATGAATAATACTAATACAAGGCTTAATTGACTTTTAATTCAAGGAATAATATTAAACACTCAGTAATACCTGAAATATTAAATAATGAATGAAAGGATTCCAAAATATTAGGAAATATTCTAAGTAATAACCAAAGTCCACAGAAGGGTCCAATCAAGAACACTGATTTTTTCCAGATATTTGTATTTACATATTACTTAGAGCTATGAGGTTTGTGGATAGTATGCATACTGGATTAACTAAAATATTGAAAAGACTCAATCTTGGTACACTTCTGTTTTGTCACAATTTTCGAAGGTCATGTGTGATGCAATCTGAACTGATCTCAGTGCAATCAGGGTCCAATTGGTAAAAGAACTCGATTGACCCCAATATCATTGAAAGGGTCAGTCTTGTCGTTTGTTGGGTTTAACGTCCCACTGACAGTATTTCAGTTACTTTGAGACTATGTCTACTTGAGACAGATATAGTGCTGCAACACTGCAGTATCACGCCAAAGACATGTAGCATGATACCATACCCAGTCACATTATCCTGATACAGGGCCAGCCAGTCCTCGAACTACCCTGTATATATGCAGAGCACCAGACGGAAAGCTCCCAGTACTAATATATAAATATTTTGGAACGTGCGGTCAACTAAGCTCACAAGCTCTCGAGGTGAACATTCAAACTACTTAGCCACTGGGGATTGGAGAAAACTGGAGTTACCACTAAATGTGGTGAATACCCCACTACTTTGTCTTGTCTCAACAAAATGAACACGACAGGATGCAGCATGACAGGACAGGATCTGACACAACGTTGTGCGTGGCTATGCATACAGCCTTTTTGCACTTATGCTTGAAAAGCTGCGGTATAAATAAACTTTATTTTTGGTCCCAATGAACTCTGGATATATTTAGAATTTACCCAATACACATATGAAAAGACTGAATTACTTGCCCAACTTGATAAAGTTTGACAGGATCAACAGGCTTTACAACTTTTAAAATTTCTTTGATTGTAACTGGGAAATAGCTACAGGTAGTCTCACCTTCCTCTTATCCCTGCTGCTGGTTCCATGGCTGGACCAGTACTATGAGCCTTGGCTGGTTATGTAAGATACTTGCTCCCTAGCATATGGTAGTATTCAAACCCACAACCTACCCACCATGGATTGACCCTTTACCTCATACAGACTCATTTGCATATTGGCACACTGAGCAGAGTGGGATCAGGGTCACCTCTGTTTGCTCATATAACATTCAAGCTCAGATTCTACTTTTGTTATTTGATACTCATCAATTCATAAATTTGTACATGAATATTCATGAGGTTAAGGGCTTAAATAACTTTTGACTCATTTCTTTTATTGAAATTGAAAAATAATTTCAAATTCCACTAATTCTTCCTGAGAGTTCCTTGGTAGGACCAGCACTTTGCGGCAGGGTTGATGCTCGCTCACAAATAGTCAGGGATTATGTCAGTGTGAATTACTGGATCTTGATGTTTGAGGACCTTTTATTATGTAAATGGCGAAAAACATGGTGGGTGGGTGAGTGGGGGGGGGGGAGGGTTGCAACTGTATAGGGTTTATAAGAACATGTGTGCATTTGGGTGAATATTTTAAACTTTCGCCCCCCTACCTGCAATCTATTTCAGTTCAATGACAATTTACAGCTGGCACACTGCAGCTATTCTATTGTATGTGCAGAGCCCATGAATTCCACATGCAGAGTCTTTATCCATATGATTTCAATACCATATCAGAAGATATATTCATACATCTCAAACTTATCATTTAAGCAGGAATAAATGTCAGCCTAACAGTACATAATCTGGGCTAACATATCAGTACTGAGCGTCTCCTACCTTATAAACTCAAATTACCCTCACTGATTCAATACATAAAAGACCTTGAAATCAGAAAGCAAATCAAAATGCATGAATACTGAGTACATTACATTTCACAAACTGCAATAAAGCAAACTTTT
This sequence comes from Solen grandis, assembly GCA_021229015.1. Classification (NCBI taxonomy): domain Eukaryota; kingdom Metazoa; phylum Mollusca; class Bivalvia; order Adapedonta; family Solenidae; genus Solen; species Solen grandis. Next base: position 54,309,460 of record CM037787.1, on the reverse strand, counting down.
TTTAAGTATTTGCACACATTACGGGCCTTACTAAAAGTATGAATGACAACCTGCAAGCACATGTAGCTTGTTTTTGACAACCCAACGCCTACTGGTATATTTTAAAGATTTAAAATCCATTTGTTACCTGCCCCCTCTGATAAGCCCGTGACCTCATTACCTGCCTGCGCCCACACTTGCACTGCTTCAGACACCTGCAGAAAAAACCTGCAGTTGTCAGCGCACACAGAGGTGGGGCTCTCCGGTAGGTGAAGCTCTGATCAAACAGTTGGTGGGCGATTAATCCCTGTAGTCCATGGGAAAATTTGCCAGAGATCATGGCAAACATGAGTACAAGCATTCATCTGCTTAACCCTTTACCTCATGAATATTCAAATAAAGATTTATATTTATCGATCTGTATATGGGTATATGAATTAAAACAATGGATTTTTTTTGCAATGCAGACTGTGTAGAATCTGATTAACACTATAGTATGAGCTAACGGATGAGACCAAGAAGAAGCTGACTGATCTGGGTCTGATCTGTTTGCCAATGTGTCAAATGTGTCTATAAGAAGTAAAGGCATAGACTGATTATTGATTTTGTTTAACATTTGTCCAAATTTCCTAATTTTAATGAGCAAATAAGGTTAGGAAATGTTTATCAGAGTATTTTAGGTCCTTTTTTAAAAATATATCTCCTTAGTACATTTAAGTCTTGATCATTCCTGTGCCATGTTTTCATACATTCAAACATAATTTCTGTGATTTTTAGAGAGGAGAAAAACTGTTAGAAATAACCAAATATATGATGATTTATATCTTTCAATGATTTAGTATAGAACTTAGTATAGAAAATAGTACAAACTGTTGTCTCTCTTTCTTTTTTATGCAATATTCATTCATCACAGGCTTCTTTTCCTTTGAATGCAGTTTTCCATTTACCTCATAATCTCTCCCCCACCCCTATAAATTCAGGAAAATATTGTTGTTGTAATAGAGTTCAGATATATAGCTCAATGTCCAGCTAGTTAATAGATGGACAAAGACCCAGACTTTATGAAGGCAATGGGTAGGACCATCAAGCTACTGCATGCCGGACAGAAGGCTTCCTCATATCTAAGTCTGGTTGACCCTGCCGGAAACTCGAAGCCACAGCTGTGAGGGGCTTAGTGATGATAAGTTACAATAATCACATGGCTAAGGAGTCCAACCCCCTACTCGCCCCCAGGAAAAGACTATCTTCTTTTTATAGTGTCTAGTATTAAGACCATTATTCTCTGGCAAAAGATTTGTAAAAATATCAAATGCTATAATAGAACACTTAAAGTCATATGCACATTTTAATGTAGCGAGGTATATGTACCGTTAATACCATATACTGTGTATGTATGTATATACAACCATGACCTTATCCTTTGTATCAGAAATAAGTAAAACCAAAGGCCATGACCAAGGTCTGAAGTTTTTGATGGGATGTAATATCTGTAAGGTGATCAAGTAGCGAGAAATATGGGAACAGTATATCCCCCTTGTGCATAAGGCTCTCAGTTCATAAAGGTTGTCGAGGACTGGTTGACCCTGTGTTAGGATAATGTGAGTGGATAGGGTATCACATCATTTGTCTGTTGTGTGAGGCAGCACTATATCTGTCTCATGCAGACAAATTCCCCAAATGTTGGAAATATTGTTAGTATGATGTGTTTGTTTGTTTGTTGGTTTCAACGTCCCACCGACAGTATTTCAGTCCTTTGGAGACGATGTCTACTTGAGACAGATATAGTGCTGCCACACTGCAGTATCATGCTGTAGACATGTGGCATGATACCACACCCAGTCACATTATACTGACACCGGGCCAACCAGTCCTGCAACTACCCTTATATGCTGAGCACCAAGCAAGGGAGCTGTTAGTGAGATGTTAAACCCTACCAAACAATCATAACATCTATGAAATTGAAAAGAAAATTAGGGATAGAAATCTTGATCTACAATTTGCATTTTTTCAACATATAATATCCGTGATTTGCTTGAACTTAACATCTCATTGACAGTGTTTTAGTCATTATGGGACTTTATTATCAGGCCTTATACTGTCAGACAAGTGGAATGATACCACACCCAGTCACATAATCCTGATACCAGATCAACCGGTCCTGAAACTACTCTTATGCTAAACACCAAGCAAGGGAGATAATTACACCAGTATCATTTTAACAACCTTGGAATTCCACTGCCATGGATTGAACCCATGACCTCCCAGCTATGGGGTTGACACTCTAATCATATAGACCAGTTCAAGGGTTCATTTTATATGGTTTTGGGGAAAAGCAATGTTTATACGAAATGGAGTAAAAATAGAAAGAAATATTGTTCTGCAGAAAATATACAGACCACATATACAACAAAATGGCAGATCTCAACATTTTTAAAACCAAACATGACCTGATGGTAAAGTTTGTTTGATGTCTCACTGACATGTTAATGTCTACTTGAGAAAGATATAGTGCTGCAACACTGCAGTATTACATGTATGCCAAGGACATATGACATGATACGACATACAGTCACATTATTCTGACACTGGGCCAGCCAATCCTAACTATCCTTATATACTGAGCACCAAGCAAGGGAACTATACCAGTACCATTTTTTACAACTTTGGCCGGGGATCAAACCCTCAACCTCTTGCTTCTGGGTTGGATGCTCTTACAACTCACCCACCGGGGACCGATGCAGCCAGTCTGATGTAAGGGTAACTGCCTATCAGGCTATCATGATGCTGGCATTTTCTTGCATGTTAACAAACTACCGCAATATAAACAAGAGAGCCATGCTGGTCCTGGGATCGCTCCTCTGAAAACCAAGTATAAGTAGGAGGAAAAGAAACATCAAATATCTTATGATATTATGGGAAATCAGCTGTTCCCCCTGCCAGCTATAAATCTAGTGAGTACTTTTAGACAAGAAGGATTTTCAAATTTGTACAATACACTTGGAGGAGAAGATGGTTCAAAGTTGTACTATATACATATAAGGAAACAGGCTCCGCTACCTGACAACCATGTTTTTCAACAATTCAAAATAATTTGAACAATCTTGGTAGAGAGTGACCCAAGGAACATCTGTGCTAAATAACTTTGAAATCCAGCCAGTACTTTTGGATAAGAAGAATTTTCAAATTTGTACTATATACATAAGGAAAACGGTCTCCGCCCCCTTGTGGCCATATGTTCTACAACGAATCATAATAATTTGAACAATCTCCATAGAGACTGACCAAAGGAACGTCTGTCCAAATAATTTTGAAATCCAGTCAGTACTTTTTGAGGAAGAGATTGTTAAAGTTTGTACTATATACATATAAGGAAAACATGCTCCACCCCCTGGCGGCCATGTTTTTCAACAAATCAAAATTATTTGAAAAATCTTGGTGGAGAGTGACCAAAGAAACATCTGTGCCAAATAACAGTTACTTTGAAATCCAGTCAGTACTTTTGGAGGAGAATTTTTTTTAAGTTATATATTTTTTTCCCTTTTGTTGCTATGTCAACCAGATTTTGACATGGAATTCAATTCTTTGAACAACTTTGAAAGAGGACCACCCAAGGAACATTCCTGTAAAGTTTTATGAAAATTGGTCCAGTAGTTTAGGAGGAGATGTTGTTATTGTTATAAGTTAAATGTTGACAATGGACGCCAGACGACAGATGCTGGACATTCATCATCACAATAGCTAACCTTGAGCACATTGTGCTCAGGTGAGCTAAAATCTGAAATAGTGTCACTGTGACATAACCAAGCGACCAAACAATCCTTTTCTGCTTAATCAGCCTGGATCTATTTAGCTTGAGATTAAAAAAATTGATGAAATAAAAAATAAGTATTCATAAACAACTATAATTTCGCACAATGGCATTCATTCAGCAGAATGTGCCCACGTTCATCAGTGAATGCCAGATTTGCACGCTCAGAATGGTATTATTCAGTAACAAAACATGGTGTTTTGTTACAAATTTCAGCTCAAAAGGTAGTAGACCCTATAATTTTCAGAGTATTTAAAATCAACAAAACAATTTTAAAATGCATTGCAAAGACACACAATTGCTTTACAATTTTTTATCAATACATTGAGCATTACCAGACATAAATTAAATTACCATTACCATTTCTGTAAGTGCATTTGCAGGTACTGGATTGTTGGCATTTATTATCCATTATATTCAAAGGTTTTAGGGATTTATTTCTTGATAAATATTTTGGTAATAGCATAATTAAAAATTCTTTGAGTAATCACACCTTTCCTCATAACAATAATATGCTTATCTCAGCTAAAATGATTTATCATGTACATTTAGTCTTCATGGGACAAATACAAAGCTAAATTTTGTTTAAAATGGTTGATCCACCTGACAGTGTATATCATATAAACCTATGTCAGCAGCCTTGCTGTACACAGCTGGTTATCAGATACAAGGAAACACATTTCCATGTACCAACATGACCTTCATGTGATCATACATGTACATGCTTTATCCATGTTAAAACGTGACCTTCATGTGAGCTCATATATAGTCTTTATGTGCCAAAACATGTGACCACATATATGACCTCCATGTGACCACACATGTGACCTCCTGTAACCACACATGTGACCTCCATGTGACCACATATGTGACCTCCATGTGACCACACATATATGACCTCCATGTGACCAAACATTTGACCTCCATGTAACCACACATGTGACCACACATGTGACCACCATGTGACCACACATATATATGACCTCCATGTGACCAAACATGTGACCTCCATGTAACCACACATGTAACCTCCATGTGACCACACATGTGACCTCCATGTAACCACACATGTGACCTCCATGTGACCACACATATATATGACCTCCATGTGACCAAACATGTGACCTCCATGTAACCACACATGTGACCACACATGTGACCACCATGTGACCTCCATGTGACCACACATATATATGACCTCCATGTGACCAAACATGTGACCTCCATGCAATTACAATGTGACCTCACATATGACCTCCATGTGACCACACATGTGATCTCCAAAGAACAGCCATATGGCTTATAAGTCCAAAGCAACCATTTTGAACACCCCACTGACATCCAACTAAGAGGCATACTTGTCTTTACTTCCTCAACTCTGCATTATTCAAGCAGTATCTACTGAATAAATTTACAATTCATAATTACTGTTTCTGGTAAAGGTGAATCACAAACCCAAAATCAGTGAATATTGTACAAACCCTGAAACCTGGGACTGGTAAATGTTCTGACTTGCAAAACACATATTTTTCAATACTGATGTACATAATTATACGTAAAGTTTAAGTATTGTGCAAATAAAAGCAAAGATTTCATGAATGTCATATTAGAAGGGACAAGCAGGATGGACTGTCTATGTATGGGATTAAACATACAGGAAAGGGATGGGAGAAAATGATCGCTCTGTATCACCCAAACCTCACATACCTTCTCCAAATGTTCATCAAGGGAGTGTAATGAAAGACACTGACAAAAATGATTTCTTTTCAAATTTGCATATCTAAATCATGTAAGATGTGGCAAATATTTGTCTGTGGTTGAAGCAATACACAAACAACATTAAGACATCTTATACCTTACCCATCAATCTGTCATGAATATACTGACTTTCCCCTTTTGTGGTTACATCAAGAGTGAAAATTTGAATTTCATGATGTTTTTATCACATGCATTATAAAAATAAGGGTGTGACAAGAATTTTGTATTTACTAGCCAACATCTATGACCTTGAGAATACAACTTATGAAAATGTCAAGAGAGACCCACATTAGCAAACTAAGCAGCTTCTTCTAGGAGCTGTCTGATTAGAGTCTCCTCTGTTTGCTCATACAATACTGTAGCTCAGATTCTAAACAGTCAGCATGGCAGAGAAAAATCCATTGTTTCCACAACCATTTAAAATTAATATTCATCAAGTCATAAATTTGTACAAGAAAATTCATTATGATGAGTGTTAATTAAGCAAATGACCTTGAAGTGTAAGCTAGGATCAGAGGGTTACAGACAATTGTCTATCACAAACATAGTATTTTAACTGTCTCTATCTTCCTTCCCTGAAAGAACTAACAGAAATGACTGTGCTAGTGAACCTGTGTTAAAGGCCACCTGTTTTAAAAGGCCAACACAAATCACTGTGCAAGTGGACCTGTGTTTAAAAACCACCTGCTTTAAAAACCCTACTCAAATCACTGTGCAAGTGACTTGTGTTAAAGGCCACCTGTTTAAAAGGCCAAAATGAATGAATGTGCAAGTGAATCTGTGTTAAAAGGCCAACTGTTTTAAAAGACCAACATGGAAATTACACCTGGGCTAAGTAATCAAATCTATTTTCTCTTCCTCTTTATGACAAGTTTAACTGTATTTCAAATAAAATCACAAATTTATTCCCCTCATGTTCAAAATAAACAAGGGTTGACCACAAAACTTCAAAGTGCATACAAAAATTGAATGAGATGAAAGAGTTTCATGGATGGCCCTCCATATATGAGATACTCTTCACAGTTGTTATCTTTTGCTTTAAATATTTCTCCATAATACCGAAACTGCAACTTGAAATGTTCATATTTTACGATGAATAAGAGATAAGAATAAACAGGAAGTGTTTAAAGTGAAAAAGTCTGCCCAGGCAACAGTTGAGAAATTACTGAACGACTCATCAAAACCGGATCGTGCGTTTCCTGCATAGTAATCAAGTAGGAGGCAACGAGGTAATGTGTGCAACCTTCAGCCAGATAGCTGCGCATGAAAAGTTTTATTAAATTGGCTGCACATTTTACCCGGGATCAGAACGAGCATGATGACATTACGTCTGAATAATTCACATGACATGCATCAACAGTGTGAGAAATCTGCCTACAGATTGTCAACACAACCAGTCTCTGCATCTATTATCTTGGCAGTAAACAGTACTGATCAAAGGGAGGTTACTGTGAGAATGCAAGGTCTTTTGGTTCTGAGTAAATGTACACAGATAAAAACCTTTGAGCCTGTTTAAACTTTCTAAACCATATAAAATACCAACAATAAGCAACTTAAAGACAGGAACTGAACTGACCTCTTTAGTGCCTTATAGGGTAAATGCAAGTCTACAGGAAACAGAAAAACACTACAAAAATCACGAGATGTCACTCATAAGATCTATGGCAGATTATCAATTTTGATAAATCAGACAACAGATATAAATATTTCAGCTACAACGGGTTTATAATCACATACTGAAAAATTCATTAACTAATATCAATCTAATTTCCATGCCTTAAAACATAATGACTGCCAGAAATCTACCTAAGATACACTGAAATCAACTCTATTTATAAACCCACCCAGAAAAAGGTATGAAAATCTTATCTGAGCCATAACAGTATGAGATGCTGCCACAAAATAAACTTGGGTACTGATACGGGTACAGTTGGGAAATGGAGGATAATATGAAAGTTGACTTCAAAATAAAGAAAAACAAGAGGCCCATGATGGCCCTAAATCGCTCACCTGAGATAAATAGGTTGACCCAAGGAACATCTGTACCAATTTATTTTAAAATCTGGCCAGTAGTTTTGAAGAAGATGATTTTTAAAGTTTTCATATTTTTTTTCTTTTTGTTGCCATGGCAACCAGAGTTCTATATGGATCAAGTTTATTTTAGGAACTTTTGTGAAGGTTGACAGACATTCCTGTAAGTTATCAAATTCTGTCTCCAGTGCTTTCAGAGGAAATGTTGATTAAAGTTTTCCCTATATACATATAAGGCAAATAAGCCCCGCCCCTGGCGGCCATGTTTTTTACGGATCGGAATAATTTTAGCAACTTTGGTAGAGGTTGAACCAAGGAACATCTGTACCAATTTATTTTAAAATCTGGCCAGTAGTTTTGAAGAAGATGATTTTTAAAGTTTTCTTTTTTTTCTTCTTTTTGTTGCCATGGCAACCAGAGTTCTACATGGACCAAGTTTATTTTAGCAACTTTTGTGAAGGTTGACCCAAGGATCATTCCTGCCAAGTTTAATCAAATTCTGTCCAGTGGTTTCAGAGGAGATGTTGTTTAAAGGTTTCTCTATATACATATAAGGCAAATAAGCCCCGCCCCTGGCGGCCATGTTTTTTTACGGATCGGAATAATTTTAGCAACTTTAGTAGAGGTTGACCCAAGGAACATCTGTACCAATTTATTTTAAAATCTGGGCAGTAGTTTTGAAGAAGATGATTTTTAAAGTTTTCAAATTATTTTTTCTTTTTGTTGCCATGGCAACCAGAGTTCTATATGGATCAAGTTTATTTTAGCAACTTTTGTGAAGGTTGACCCAAGGATCATCCCTGCCAAGTTTAATCAAATTATGTCCAGTGGTTTCAGAGGAGATGTTGTTTAAAGGTTTCTCTATATACATATAAGGCAAATAAGCCCCGCCCCTGGCGGCCATGTTTTTTTACGGATCGGAATAATTTTAGCAACTTTAGTAGAGGTTGACCCAAGGAACATCTGTACCAATTTATTTTAAAATCTGGCCAGTAGTTTGGAAGAAGATGATTTTTAAAGTTTTCAAATTATTTTTTCTTTTTGTTGCCATGGCAACCAGAGTTCTATATGGATCAAGTTTATTTTAGCAACTTTTGTGAAGGTTGACCCAAGGATCATCCCTGCCAAGTTTAATCAAATTATGTCCAGTGGTTTCAGAGGAGATGTTGTTTAAAGGTTTCTCTATATACATATAAGGCAAATAAGCCCCGCCCCTGGCGGCCATGTTTTTTTACGGATCGGAATAATTTTAGCAACTTTGGTAGAGGTTGACCCAAGGAACATCTGTACCAAATAATTTTGAAATCTGGGCAGTAGTTTTGAAGGAGATGATTTTTAAAGTTTTCAAATTATTTTTCTTTTTGTTGCCATGGCAACCAGAGTTCTTCATGGATCAACTTTATTTTAGCAACTTTTGTAGAGCCTCACCCAAGGAACATTCCTGCCAAGTTTCATTAAATTTTGTCCAGCGGTTTCAGAGGAGATGTCGTTTAAAGCAAATTGTTGACGACGGACGACGGACGACTGACGACGCACGACTAACGACGCACGACGACGGACGCCGGACGAAGGGCGATCACAAAAGCTCACCTTGAGCACTTTGTGCTCAGGTGAGCTAAAAAGAATACACATAAATCCAGAAATAGGGACAGGGATTTAACTTTGAAATAGCAAAATATCATAATATCAAAATTCAGATAAACATTTCTTAGCTAAGATAGTTAAGAAAGGTAAAAATAAAAATGCAGAGGAATTCAATTTCATAATGTTCAGTTTTGTGAGGTTACCGTGTTGTCATTTATTGTAAGTGTGAGTTATGTGTGTGTGTTTGTTAGACTAACTGTGCAAGGTACTTACCTGTCCATCATTTTGGTGCAACATTTCCTGCACTTCATCAATAAGGACGTACATGGCAGGGTAGTACATCATTCTCTGGGGTGGCACTTTGTTTGGCTTGAACTTGAACAAGACCTCCTACAGGAAGAAAATAAAACACCATAATAAAGCTGAACCATCCAAAAATGATAGACTTAGTTTGTTTTTTATTGGGTTTTATGTTCCATCGACAGTATTTCAGTCATTTGGAGACAATGTCTACTTGGAACAGATATAGTGCTGCCACACTGCAGTATCACACTGTAGACATATGGCATGATACCAAGCTTGGTCTCATTATCCTGACACCAGGCCAACCAGTCCTGCAACTCCCTTATATGCTAAGCATCAAGCAAGGGAGCTATACAAGCATGATTTTGGTATGTCGCTGCCAGGGATCAAACCCACAACCTCCCACTCCAAAGGCATACACTCAACCTACTCAACCACTGGGGACTGTAAAGTTAGATAGTACTGAGAACAACTGTGACTCATACAAACTTAAAGAGATACAGATTGGCCTGCAGCCTTATCTCTCACAAGTGTGTCTAGAGTGTATTATGGTTGCAGCCCTCGTCATTGTTATACGGCTAGTGAGTACTTGCTCAATTTTTATCAATGCAATAAAATTACTACTACAATATAAGCTAAAGTTCAATACCCAGTAATCTTTTCTTCTTGGAAGCGTTAAATGGAAAAGATCTTAATGCCTGTACATCTCCATACAATATTATGTATAACCTTTATGTAAAGTTTCCTTGACATCAATCAAAAGATTCTAATAGGAGGACAAGCAGTTTTAAAGGACAGATGGAAAGACTGAGTGATTCCTATACACCAACACATAATTTGCAGGGTGTATAAAAATAAAGATTGATTCTAACTGAATGAACAGAAAAATCCTCATGTGTAAAATTTAAAGACTGCTCTGGGCATTGTTGAAACTTATGAATACATGTACCTAGTATGCCTAATCAAAGGGGAGCAACTCAATGTGGAAGAAAATAGGGACTCAATTTAACAGGAGAGACAAATAATACAAGGGCAAATTAGTCAAACTCATATCTCCTGCCTAATAATGCAAATTTAGTGAGCAAATAAACATTGCACTACTCCTCATTGATATCTATGCAATATGAAGTTTAACGTTAATACCTTAAATACTTTTCGAGTTATATTCTGAACAAAATTAAGATAAAATAACAAAAGGCAATAACTCAAAAGTTATCAAGTGAAGAGTTAAAGTTCCTATGCACTGCATCACTCCTTAATGACATCTATGAATCTTTGAGATTAACATTGATACAATGTACCTCAAATACTTTTAGAGTTATGGTCCAAACAAAAATTTAATAGGAAAAGCAAAGGGGCATAACTAAAAAAATATGAAGTTAAGACTTACAGTTCCTATGCACTGCACTTCTACTCAGTGAGCTGTAACCACATATGAAGTTTAACATTGATTTAGAGGTATGAGCCAAACAAAAATTTAAAAGGAAAAATAGCAATGGGGAATAACTTAAAAATTGTGAAGTGAAGAGTTACAGTCCCTTTACATTGCACTTCTGCTCAGTGAGATGTAACCACATATTAAGTTTTAGGTTTATAACTAAAATAGTTTTAGAGTTGTTTTTGAATCAAAGAGCAATAGACAGATAGATAGAAGGATGGATGACCAGACAGACATGCCAAATCTATATCCCTCTGCCTTTGGCAGAAAAAAAATATTATTCAGATCATAATCGTGGGTGACCAGATCAGACAGCTCATACAATATGAAGCTCAGATTCTACTCAGTTGCTGGCAAAGAAAAATCCATTGTTTCATGTACCATTTAAATTCAGTCAATTAATATTCATAAAGTCATAATTTGTACATGAATATGCATGAGGTTAAGGGTTAAGGTCTTGTGAAGGTCAAGGGTGAAGTTACGATATCAGTGTGAAGTTACTGCTGTGATGAAAATAAATGTAAGTGAAAGTAATCATGGTTTGTGAAGGGATGAACCAAACAAAGGATGCTGTAGTAAGTTTAGTATGGAAGATGAGGACCAAAACCAAGAGCTAGATATACAGAGATAATTTCTAAGCATTGTTTGTTTGCTTATTGGGTTTAACCTCCTACTGACAGTACTTTAGCTATTTGGAGACAGTGTCTACTTGAAACAGATAAAGTGCTGCCAAACTGCAGTATCACGCTGTAGACATGTGGCATGATACCACACCCAGTCACATCTACCGGTTCTGAGTTCGAGCCATCAATGAGTACGGGAGAGGAATTGATGCCAGCACACCTTCATGTTAGTTCATTTCTTGATATATTTTAATGAGAAAAGTACACAAAAGAAATAATTACTGAAAACAAACCATTTTTTAAATGTGGAGGTTTAATTTCTAAGTTGAATAATAATGACTGACTAACTGGCTAGGGTATTTTTTTATCAAATGTTGCAAGGGGTTGGGGAAGTGTTAAGGTTAATGCAATGGCTTTTAAGGTAGAGTCCCTGTAATGGTTCCGCTACATTTCGAACCTCATGGCTTTTCACGGAGATAACCAAGGTTTCCTAATGTTTCATTAGAGTACCTTGGTTATCTTGGTAGAGATTAAGTGGTGTGGTCCAAGACTTAGTGGAACAATTACAGGGACTTTACCTTAACAAAAGCAATCTTTACTCAGTGATGCTGTATGTGAAAGGATGTGTCACATTACATTATCCTGACACGTCATATTATCCTGACACCTCACATTATCCGTTATCCTGACACCTCACATTATCCATTATCCTGACACCGGGCCAACCAGTCCCGGAACTATCCTTACATGGTAAGAACCAAGCCTTCAAGATATGTTAAGAGAAGAGAGAAGTCTCTTCAAGTAAAAAAATCAAAGGAACATAATTATGTATAAAAATTGAGCAGCAACTATGAGTGACCAATTAAATTGTGTTTTTGTGTTGTTGTTGTTTTTTGTCATTCTTTTCCTAAAACCCTATATTAACCCTTACAATGTTGTGGGCACTTGTGACTGCCTTTGTGACCAGTGCAGACCAAGAAAACAGTCTGCACATCTGTGCAATCTGATCATGGTCTGCACTGTTCGCTTTTCAGTCAATGGTACAGTACAAAATGAAGCAAGGACAAGTCAAATTTGAAATCAAGCTAGCATGGGTTAAACCTTTATTTTGAAGATGAATAATACAACTTCATTACACATTAGATCTCAATTTAGAAGTAATCCATTTCCCTTGCCAAGCCATTTCTGACATACTTAACTACATACAAGTGACTCCTACCTTGTCCTCCTGGGCACTGGTGTCAGGTCTAATCCCAGGGTTCTCTTCGCCGAGGGCCTACAAACTGATTTTGACATTGTGCTTCTGATTGCGGGATGTCATGTTAAACTGATTCATTTTCAAGTCGCTCCTCTTGGCCTTCACCTGCATCTGGCCTGGCCGCACTGAACACACACAGGAGAACACATAATAAGCAATAATAAACACATGGTAAACACACACATGGGCACTGTAAAGCATGTGGAAACACACATGAGCAACACTTAACACATGGGAAACACACCAGCAATAATAAACATATGGTAAACACACATGAGCAAACACTGTAAAGTGGAAACACACATGAGCAACACTTAACATGGAAAACACACATGAGCAAATACTAAAGAAAGGAAAAAAAAAAAAAACACTAAAACATGAAAACAAACACTATAAAACACATAAACACACATATGAGAAAACACTATAAAATACATGAAAACACACATGAGCAACACTAAACACATGAAAAACACATGAGCAATAATAAACACATGAGAAACCTAAATGAGCAATAATATATTATTTGATCAGATTCAGCCAAAGAAAATCTGTGTCAAATATTTTTTGATTCTAGGTAGCATAAAAGTTGTAGTTTTTACTTTCATTATTTCTATACTGTCGTTGAATATTCCTTTGTCCACTTTGGATTGTAGTTCAACTGTATATTTAAGAAAACACTCAAATGAATAAGATGAATGTATATGTACAATCAAACATAAAGTCATTGATCAAATTCACCTCATTTCCTACTCCTAGAATCAGAAAACAGAGTTATCACCTCATTTCCTACTCCTAGAAAAAATTAATTTTTTAAAAAACGTATGATTTTTTTTAAAAAAAGAGTAAGTTCATTTTTTGTAATCAAAACAGAGTGAAGTTCATGTTTTGTAATCAAAACATGTTTTTGTAATCAAAACAGAGTGAAGTTCATCTTTTTGTAATCAAAACAGGGTGAAGTTCATGTTTTTGTAATCAAAACAGAGTGAAGTTCATGTTTTTTGTAATCAAAACAGAGTGAAGTTCATGTTTTTGTAATCAAAACATGTTTTTGTAATCAAAACAGAGTGAAGTTCATATTTTTGTAATCAAAACAGAGTGAAGTTCATGTTTTTGTAATCAAAACAGGGTGAATTTCATATTTTTGTAATCAAAAAGGGGTGAATTTCATATTTTTGTTATCAAAACAATGTGGCAATCTTCTACGATGCCAACAGCTTTACATATAACCCTCATACCTTGTCGTATACGGAAGTCTACAGTCTGGTAGATTTTGGCAGAAACATTTTTGGTGGGATCAAATCCAAATTTGTTCCACTGTGCTCTCCAGGGTCCGTCCAGCCAGTAAAAACAGACAGCAGGGAGAAATATCTTCAGCTTGTCGCTACGGTAATTGGTTCTGTGTTCCAGCTCAACTTTCAACCACAAGGGCTTCTCTTCAAAAAGCTGGAATTGGGAACCAGGATCATATTTTTATGACTAAATATTCATTCATTACTTTTTTGCTTGGTACTAAAATCATGTCAACTTCCATTTAAGCCGTTTGGTTTGGGAACTTGTCTACATGTGACCAAACAGTTCTGCCTTACTTTGATATCACACGGTAGATATCACAGCCCTAAAATTAGCTGCCTGATCTGGGTCAGCACTGTTTGTTGCCAATGTATCGAAATTAGACTAAAGGGCTATAAAGTAGCAGCACTGTGTATCTGCAAGGGTGTAAGTAATGTGGTACAAAAATGTTACAGAATTTATTGAGTAGCCTAGATATTAACTGATATTAATTGAGTTTTGTTACCCATCTGTTTGAAAAACTAGTTTGTTTAATAGGTTTAGAGTCCCACCAGCAGTGTCTGTCAACTTGAGACAGATATTGTGCTGCCACACTGCAGTATCACGCCGTAGACATGTGGCATGACACACCCAGTCACATTATCCAGACTCAGGGCCAACCAGTCCTCAAACTACCCTTATATGCTGAGTGCCAGACATGGGTGCTTTACGAGTATCATTTTTTTTACTTTGGTATGTTGTGGCTGAGGATCGTCTCCACAACCTCCTGATTCCTGGGTGGACGCTCTTGCCAACAGGAACCAGAGAAAATAATTAGAGTAAAATAACAGAATTATATGGTGACATCAAACAAGATGGCCCTGAATCGCTCACCTGAGTACCATTGCTTCAACTGATGTCAAGGTTTTTAAACAGACAAGGATTCTGATATAACTTAATCTAAAACATTTTACCCCTGACAATACTACACACCAAATACCTAAGCAATGGGCCATATGGTTTCAGAGAAGACTTGGGCGCAGGGTCATTTATCACCGCAGGGCCAAGACTTTGAAAATCTTTGTAATGAACCATTAGATGCTACTACATACCAAAAATCTTAGCTCTAGGCCTTATTGATTCATAGAAGAAGATTTTTTAAGATTTTCCTATTTAACTCTATGTAAAACAAGTGACCCCTAGTGTGGGGTCATTTATCACCATTGGGCTATGATTTGTACAATCTTGGTAGTGGCCCATAAGATGATGCTACATACCAAATATCTAAGCTCTAGGCCTTATGGATTCATAGAAGAAGATTTTTTAAGATTTTCCTATAGAACTCTGTGTAAAACAAGTGACCCCTGGTGCGGGGTCATTTATCACCATAGGGCTATGATTTGTACAATCTTGGTAGTCGCCCATAAGATGATGCTACATACCAAAATCTAAGCTCTAGGCCTTATGCATTCATGGAAGAAGATTTTTTAAGATTTTCCTATATAACTCTATGTAAAACAAGTGACCCTGGTGCGGGGTCATTTATCACCATAGGGCTATAATTTGTACAATCTTGGTAGTGGCCCATAAGATGATGCTACATACCAAATATCTAAGCTCTAGGACTTATGGATTCATAGAAGAAGATTTTTTAAGATTTTCCTATATAACTCTATGTAAAACAAGTGACCCCTGGTGCGGGGTCATTTATCACCATAGGGCTATGATTTGTACAATCTTGGTAGTGGACCATAAGATGATGCTTCATACCAAATATCTAAGCTCTAGGCCTTATGGATTCATAGAAGAAGATTTTTTAACATTTTTCTATATAACTCTATGTAAAACAAGTGACCCCTGGTGCGGGGTCATTTATCACCATAGGGCTATGATTTAATCTTGGTAGTGGCCCATAAGATTTTTTAATTTTTCCATTAGCCTATGTGAAATCAAGTGACCCCTGGGGCGGGGCCAATTTTGACCCCAGGGTCATAATTTGTACAATCCTGGTAGAGAGTCATAAGATCATGCTACATACCAAAAATCAAAAGGCTAGGCCTTGTGGTTTCAGAGAAGAAGATTTTTTAAATTTTCATTTTTAAAATCTATTTTTAGCTCCTGTGACCTAATTATGCGATGGACCAGAACCATTTATACAACTTTAGTAGAGCTTCATCCAAGGAACATTCCTGCAAAATATTTTTCAAATTGGCCAAGCCGTTTAGGAGGAGATGTTGTTTGAAGCAATTGTTGACGCCGGACGCACGGACGCACGCACGCACGCACGCACGCACGGACGCACGGACGACGGACGACGGACGCCGGACAAAAGGCGATCAGAAAAGCTCACCTTGAGCACGTTGTGCTCATGTGAGCTAAAAAAGTTGACAGTTTAAACATCAGAATGTCTTAAACCACCCACCTTTCTGATGACTTTCTCTCCTTCAGGGTCGACAAACTCAGCACTCAATTTCTTGACAGCCTCATCAATTGGTTTCATTGGAATGGGTTCCCCAAAATTCACAAAGATGGTGTAAA
>CM037787.1:54242768-54292768 GCA_021229015.1 Solen grandis | reverse complement strand
TGAGGCATGGTGTTCAGTTTAAAGATATTTCTTGTTAAGCATACATTTGAATGTAGCTTATCAGCTTAATTTATGATGGTCTTCAGGTTTTGTAATTACACACTTAGGGCTATGTTAACTCAAGGACTTTACTGCTTCATTACATAAAGTTGACAACCTTGGGTAAATCACTGCGTTTATGCCTTTTAGCATGGATAAAGGATCGGTTAAATTGTACAAACAGATCATTCAGATAACAAACAGGTTACATTTCTATACTTCAGCATTTTAAAGGGAAACAGGATATCCAAGTTTCTATGAAATAACAAAATGAGCCTGCTTGCAACACACACAACAGTTGTATCCCAAGGTCCAAGGTCACAGTTAGAGGTGAAAGGTCATGGTGCTGTAACTAATCCTTCTCAAAATAATTTGGCAGTAAGTTTTGCCTTAATGAGATGATGTATCATACACAGGAGTTGGGTCCCTTAGCCCCAAGGTCACACTTTAAGTTGAAAGATCATGATGCTTACAGTGTATCAGTTCATAACTCTCTTGGGCAACTTGTTCTTAATATTGTTTTGCTTTTCCCTGTTTATCTGGCCTGTCTTTTAACTCTTATAAGCCAAAAAACTAATGGTTAATTGATTTTTGTGTCGCCTGCATAGCATGGCAGACACATAGGGATCACTTTGTCCGTCGTCGTCGTCGTCGTCGGCGTCGTCGTCGGCGTCGTCGGCGTCACACTTTCTTGTCCGGAGCATAACTCGAAAAGTATTTGAGGTATCACCTTGAAACTTAAAACATGGATAGATCACATTGAGGTGGAGTGCAGTGCACAAGAATGATAACTCTGACTTTCGTATTTTCTGAGTTATTACCCTTTGTTGATTCTGAGATTTTATTTTTGTCCGGACCATAACTCAAAAAGTATTTGAGGTATCACCTTGAAACTTAAAACATGGATAGATCACATTGAGGTGGAGTGCAGATTCTGAGATTTTATTTTTGTCCGGACCATAACTCAAAAAGTATTTGAGGTATCACCTTGAAACTTAAAACATGGATAGATCACATTGAGGTGGAGTGCAGTGCACATAAATGATAACTCTCACTTTCTTTTCTCCTGAGTTATTGTCCTTTGTTGATTCTCAGTCTTTATTTTTGTCAGGAGCATAACATAAAAAGTATTTGAGATATTGCTTTGAAACTTCATAGATGGAAAGATCTCATGGATTTGTAGTGCAGTGCATAAGAATGATAACTCTGTTTTATTTTCTGAGTTATTTCCCTTTGTTGATTTTCAGACTTAATTTTTGTCTGGGGCATAACTCGAAACGTATTTGAGGTGTTGACTTGAAACTTCATAGATCTCAATGGTCTGAGTGCAGTGCACATGAATGATAACTCTGTTTCTCTTTTTCCTTGAGTTATTGCCCTTTGTTGATACTCAGACTTCATTTTTGTCTGGAGCATAACACGAAAAGTATTTGAGGTATTACTTTGAAACCTCACAGGTGGAAAGATCTCATGGAGTGCATTGTGCAAGAATGATAACTGTTGTATTTTTGGAGTAATTTCCCTTTGTTTATTTTTTTTGGATTTAATTCTTGTGTGGTGCATAACTTGTAAAGTGTTGCCTTAAACACTTATAGTAGATAGATCTCATTGGTCTGAGTGCAGTACACAAGAATGATAACTCAATAATGATAATGATGACTACAAACTTGCAACATATATATAATTAACGTCATAAGTGCGTAATGACGTCATAATTTTTCTTACAGTTAATGTTTTGAATTCATAGTCATTCTGACACTCCTCTGATGAAGACTGTATAGTCGAAAGTGCTCGGGAAAATTATTACATATTGCACTGTTTGAATATTTTATTCCCCCCCCCCCCCAAAAAAAAAAAAAAAAATATATATATATATATATATATGTGTGTGTGTGTGTTATTTTGTACCTCACAAAATAGATTATGCTTTATCAATAATTTGTCAAAAGATCGATTTTCTAGTCAATTCTTTCATCAAACATGCTTAAATGCAGGCGACACAAGTGTTCCGAGGAACACCCACATCTAGTTTTTACCCCCCTGTACCAAAGTAAAATGAACTCAGTTAAGTGGGGGCTTTACTCATACTATTCTACATCCTGTACCATCCCATCTTATCCTGTCATATGTCTTATACCTGTAATACCTCATATGCATAGAATAGTAGTTTTAAACTTGTTAAATATTTTATGTAGATTTGGGGAAAGTAGTTCTTACAACTCAATCTGCATTTATAAATCAAAACTAATCCCTCTTGAAGGGTTCTGGGTTGGACCAGTACTTTGTGCCATGAAAAGTCCTTGCCCCCACCAGGGTTTGAAGCCACAACCTTTGGATCCACAGTTAGGTATGTATCCACGGAACCATAACACCCTTGGTGCTCCAGTGAAACCTGGAACAGTTCATCATCTTTGTTGCATTTTAAAGTCTTGCACTGATGTAGAATAGCCTTCCTCTTCATTTGAATCTACAGTCAAATGTCTTACTCAAGTCAAGTTTACAAGACAATAAACTACATGTAACTACTTACTCTACACAATGATTGTATTTGTTAACATACAACATACCAATTACATTTGCTTTAATTTCAGTATAGTATAGTCACTCAAGGGATCAATAGAATGTGACCCCTTAACAGAGGTGACTGCTAAATGAAGGTTAAACAAATTCCTAAATGCTAGTTCAGTAATATTAAAAGCTGACTGCCAAATGCAGGTTGACTGCTTAGTATAGGTGGTCACTAATACAGGTTCAACTATATTGTGTATGTCCTATGACCATTGTTTTCAACAATTCTAGTTTTGTATTTTTTTCACATTTAGTTACACAAGGTAGCTGTAATCGTTTATAGAAAGGATCTCAATAAGTTAGGCTAAGTTGGTGAAAGCTTTAGTTTCTGAAGGCTCTCATATATGATGTACGAGGTGTGTCCAGAAAGTTTGTGGACAAACATTTTGTTAAGAAAAATAACATCATAATAACCATGTTTTGTTCAAAACATTTTATATTCATGATTTACACATCTCTGGACAAAATTTTAGAGGAAGAATATTCTGAACAGCGAAAAGTGTAGATTCAGTTTTTGCCCATATATCTGATGTTTGCGGCGCAGTTTATAAAAGAATAAATTGTTTTCATCATTGTCATGAAAATTAATAATGGCATTAAATATAGTACCATTGAGGTTATTAGTTCGTCTGCTCACTCTGTAAGTACACTTCCCGGAATTTTTAACGCATTTGCTCACTGCATACATTAAAAGCAGTCGTTTACCTACCAAACATGTTAATGTTTTACCGTAGAAGTTGTTTGATGCAGAGAAACAGCGGATTATTACCAGATTATGTTTATAATTTGACAAAACACTCAAGGACACTTTGAAAATTATACAGACAACAACTAATCAGATGTCGGTGTGTCATTTGCTAGTATACAAATTTCATAAGCGTTATTTAAACAGGCGATCCTTTAAAAAGGATGATGACAGGTCTGGTCTACCAAAGGTTGTAAACGGTGGCATCATCGCAACAGTAGAAAAGCTCATAGTGAAAGACCGTCGCATCAGTTTTCACCATATTAATGAGCATTTCAAAATTAGTAAATAGACAGTAAATAATAAACTAAAACAGAATCTGGGTATGAACAATGTATGCACCAGATGGGTGACATAACTTGTGTCCGAAGAATATAAAATCCGAAGTGTCTATACTTCTCATAATTCTATCATTATTTTGATGTCGACATCACAATGCCATTTCAACTGCGCCACACCTCTGAAAGTGTGTTTGGTTAATTTGTCATTATTTTCTTATAGTTGAACTTAAACTCGCAATATTTTGTGTAATGTTCAGTAAAAGTATGGTATTTCTGTTACGAACACATGACTTATTTTTAATTCTAGTGAAGGTGTCCACAAACTTTTTGGATGCACCTCATACATATATGTTGAGATTGGTAAAGTGTATATGTTATATCCATTATGTGGATATTGTATGTTAAGTGATGTATGCATACATAATACACTAAGTATATTTTATTGCAAGTAAATGTATTAAGTTTGTTGTGTTATAAGCAAAATTAATAAGTATGCTGTAATGTAACCAAAGGGATTAACTGTGCTGTAATATAGACAAATGTAATAACTAAGCTCTTATGTAAGCAAATGTTATAACTATGCTGTAATGTAGACAAATGTATTAACTATGCTGTAATGTAAGCAGATGTAATAACTGTGCTCTAATGTAGACAAATTTAATAACGATGCTGTAATGTAAGCAAATGTAATTATTAATCTGTAATGTAAGCAAATGTAATAACTATGCTGTAATGTAAGCAAATGTAATTACTAAGCTGTAATGTAGACAAATGTAATAATGATGCTGTGATGTAAGCAAATGTAATAACTGTGCTGTAATGTAGACAAATGTAATAAGGATGCTGTGATATAAGCAAATGTATAACTGTGCTGTAATGTAGACAAATGTTATAGTGAGGCTGTAATGTAGACAAATGTTATAATGATGCTGTAATGTAAGCAAATGTTATAATGATGCTGTGATGTAAGCAAATGTAATAACTGTGCTGTAATGTAGACAAATGTAATAATGATGCTGTAATATAAGCAAATGTAAAAACTGTGCTGTAATGAAGACAAATGTAATAATGATGCTGTAATGTAAGCAAATGTAATAACTGTGCTGTAATGTAGACAAATGTAATAATGATGCTGTAATGTAAGCAAATGTAATTACTAAGCTATAATGTAAGCAAATGTAATAACTATGCTGCAATGAAGACAAATGTTATAATGATGCTGTAATGTAGACAAATGTAATAACGATGCTGTAATGTAAGCAAATGTAATTACTAAGCTGTAATGTAAGCAAATGTAATAACTATGCTGAAATGTAAGCATATGTAAAAACTATACTGTAATTTAAGCAAATATAATAACTATTCATAATATAAGCAAATGTAATAACTGTGCTGTAATGTAGACAAATGTAATAATGATGCTGTAATGTAAGCAAATGTTATAACTATGCTGTAATGTAGACAAATGTATTAACTATGCTGTAATGTAAGCAGATGTAATAACTGTGCTGTAATTTAAGAAAATATAATAACTATTTCATAATGTCAGCAAATGTAATAACTATTTCATAATATAAGCAATTGTAACAACTATTTCATAATGTAAGCAAATGTAATAACTATGTTATAATGTAAGCAAATGTAATTACTCTGCTGTAATGTAAGCATAGGTAATAACTGTGCTGTAATGTAAGCAAATATAATAACTATTTCATAGTGTAAGCAAATGTAATAACTGTGCTGTAATGTAGACAAATGTAATAATGATGATGTAATGTAAGCAGATGTAATTACTGTGCTGTAATGTAGACAAATGTAATAATGATGCTGTAATGTAAGCAGATGTAATAACTGTGCTGTAATGAAGACAAATGTAATAATGATGCTGTAATGTAAGCAGATGTAATTACTGTGCTGTAATGAAGACAAATGTAATAATGATGCTGTAATGTAAGCAAATGTAATAACTGTGCTGTAATGTAGACAAATGTAATAATGATGCTGTAATGTAAGCAGATGTAATAACTGTGCTGTAATGAAGACAAATGTAATAATGATGCTGTAATGTAAGCAAATGTAATAACTGTGCTGTAATGTAGACAAATGTAATAATGATGCTGTAATGTAAGCAGATGTAATAACTGTGCTGTAATGAAGACAAATGTAATAATGATGCTGTAATGTAAGCAGATGTAATAACTGTGCTGTAATGTAGACAAATGTAATAATGATGCTGTAATGTAAGCAGATGTAATTACTGTGCTGTAATGAAGACAAATGTAATAATGATGCTGTAATGTAAGCAGATGTAATAACTGTGCTGTAATGTAGACAAATGTAATAATGATGCTGTAATGTAAGCAAATGTAATAACTGTGCTGTAATGTAGACAAATGTAATAATGATGCTGTAATGTAAGCAGATGTAATAACTGTGCTGTAATGTAGACAAATGTAATAACGATGCTGTAATGTAAGCAAATGTAATAACTGTGCTGTAATTAGACAAATGTAATAAGATGCTGTAATGTAAGCAAATGTAAAACTTCTGAATACAAATTGTAATGTAAGCAGATGTAAAAACTATACTAAAAAATATTATAATATGTGTTTGTTTTTTACATGTATACATCACATACTAGGTATTATGTTGGATTTGTATTGATTTTATGAAATTTTAAAGTATAGTATTTTAAATATATACAGTTGAACCTGTATTAGCTGTTACTTGTGTTTAGTGGTCAACCTGTATTAAGCGGTCATTTCTAATATTTCCAAACTAAAGCATTTTATTATATTCAATTATATTTTTAACCTTCATTTAGCTCTTGTAGTAACATGGTAGAGTGCTTGACAGACATACAGAAAGTCAGGAGTTTGAATCAAAGCCCAAGACAGGAGGACTTCACTGGGTCACTGTGTAATTACACGTGTGTTTTGTTTCCAGGAAAAGGAGTGTACAGAGCGGGACGGCTGGTGTGTGAAGGGGTTCAACATGATGGCGCGAGACTACATGTACCAGTACATGAACAGACTGCTGTACCTGGATGACTCCGTGGAATACAAATTCTGGAGAAGTAGGTGTTTTGTTAACCTTATGAATGCCTTTTACCTTACTTTATGAATACCTTTAACTTTATCTAATGAAATGTATCTTACCTCATGAATATCTTTTACTTCATGAATGCATTATACCTTATGAATATCTTTAAGTCATGAATGAATACCTTTACTCCATGAATACCTTTACTTCATGAATACCTTTACTCCATGAATACCTTTACTCCATGAATACCTTAACTTCATGAATACCTTTACTCCATGAATACCTTTACTTCATGAATACCTTTACCTCATGAATACCTTTACTTCATGAATACCTTTAATCCATGAATACCTTTAATTCATGAATACCTTTACTTCACAAATACCTTTACTCCATGAATACCTTTACTCCATGAATACCTTAACTTCATGAATACCTTTACTCCATGAATACCTTTACTCCATGAATACCTTTAATTCATGAATATTTGTGTACAAATTTATGGCTTGATGAACATTAATTTATTGAACTTAAAATGATGATGACATTGAAACAATGTTGATTTCTTTGAGCTGCAAACAGAGAACCTAATCAGGGCCAGCTTCTCTGTTCGCCAAACCATTATAACTTGCATGTATGAGGCAAAGGGTTTAAGTGTGTGATGCACATTTCCTGCTATTCTCTTGGTGAAATTGAATTGTCTTATTTTACATGTGCACAGGAGTGTCTATACCAATAATTCTTAAAATATCTAAACAGGAGATACTACATAAATTGTATATACAACAGAAAGTGCATGATTTCATCAGACTTAACATGCAATTTTTGGGGCAGTTCATATATTATCATCTCTTGGCATATTCTGGGGCGAGTTACTCCATAATATGTTCTATGGGAGCCAGAGGTCTAGGGTTTGATCCCTGGCCGCGACATACCATAAAAAATGTTACTGTTATTGCCCCCTTGCTTGGCGCTCAGCATATAAGGGTAATTCCAGAACTGGTTGGCCCGGTGTCAGGATAATGTGACTTGTTGTGGTATCATGCGGCATGTTTATGGCGTGATACCTCAGTGTGGCAGCACTATATCTGTCTCAAATAGACATCATCTCCAAATTACTGAAATACCATTGGTGGAACATTAAACCCAACAAAACAAACAATGTCTTCCAATAATTTTCATTGTCTGGTCCTTGGCTTGGGTACCTTCCCCTTAGACAACGTTTTATCTGGTAACTTGAGTCAGGACGACCAGGAACCAGTGCCTGGTCCTTGGCTTGGATACCTTCCACTTACACAAAGTTTTATCTGGTAACTTGAGTCAGGACGACCAGGAACCAGTGCACTTCCATAATTTAACCACTTGAGTCAGGACGACCGGGAACCAGACTACAAAACACATTGAAACTATTTGTGTGAGCAAAATGCCTCTACTTTAAAACTGTGTTGTCTGCTTTCTGTTGTGACATGCCAAATTCATTACGAATATGACACTGTTATAGCACCTATTGTTTGGCACTCTGTATATATTGATAGTTCCCAGGGACAGCCTGGATCAATGTCAGGAACTCGTGCCATGCCATTTGTCTATAATGTGATACTACAAGTGAGGCAACAATAGTTCTATCTCCCACAGACAAAGGCTCCAAATGACTAAAATGCTGTTGATGGGACATTGAAATGTATGAAAGATTAAGTGTCATCTGCATGTCTGTGATATAGAATTACTCATTACAATATTCAAATGGTTAATGCTTTTGAGTGTTCTGCATTATAAAGCCATATATCAAACCTGCAATATCAAATGGCTTTAAATCCATCTATTACCAACACGCCAGTAGGACCTGACAATGTGTGTGTTTCAGTGTGGACAATGCGCAATAAGGCCTGATAACAGACCATGGCAGATAAAAGCTGTGGGGGATTGCATTGCGCTGCATACTGGCTGCACATATCATTTCACCATTTTAGGGGACAGGATTCCTGCTGGGCAGTTGAAGAATGGATGCAGATCGTGCAGTTGAAATGAAAATTGTGCATACAAAAATATAAGTGTTTGAGATTGCTTATTGAATTTTTATGCCCCCGAAGGTGGGCATATAGTAATCGCATTGTCCGTCTGTCCGTACGTCCGTCCGTACATCCGTCCAGATTTCGTTTCCACTTCATAACTTTGTCATTCCATGATGGATTTTAAAATTATTTGACACAAATGTTCACCATAATGAGACGATGTGTCATGAGAAAAATTTAGGTCTGTAGCTCCAATGTCAAGGTCACACTTAGAAAACAAAGTTCAAAAATGGCGTTTATATTTCGTTTCCACTTCATAACTTTGTTTTTCTATGATGGACTTTAAAAATTTTCAACACAAATGTTCACCATTATGAGACGATGTGTCATGCGAAAAAGTTAGGTCTGTAGCTCCAATGTCAAGGTCACACTTAGAGTTCAAAGGTCAAAAATAGGCTTTATATTTCTTTTCCACTTCATAACTTTGTTTTTCTATGATGGATTTTAAAATTACTCAACACAAATGTTCACCATCATGAGACAATATGTCATGTGATATATTTAGGTCTGTAGTTCTAATGTCAAGGTCACACTTAGAGTTAAAAGGTCAAAAATGGGGTATATATATTTCATAACTTTGTTTTTCCATGATGGACTTTAAAATTTTTCAACACAATGTTCACCATCATGAGACGATGTGTCATGCGAAAAATTTAGGTCTGTATCTCCAATGTCAAGGTCAACTTAGACAAAGTAAAAATGGGTTTATATTTCGTTTCTGTTTCATAACTTTTTTTCTATGATGGACTTTAAAAATTTTCAACACAAATGTTCACCATTATTAGTCGATGTGTCATGCGAAAAAATTAGGTCTGTATCTCCAATGTCAAGGTCATACTTAGAGTTCAAAGGTAAAAAATGGGGGTCTATATTTCGTTTCTGTTTCATAACTTTGTTTTTCTATGATGGATTTTAAAATTACTCAACACAAATGTTCACCATCATGAGACAATATGTCATGTGATATATTTAGGTCTGTAGTTCTAATGTCAAGGTCACACTTAGAGTTAAAAGGTCAAAAATGGGGTATATATTTCATAAATTTGTTTTTCCATGATGGAAACCATGAAAAGACCTATGCGAACAACATAAAACCAGATCAGCCTGCGAGTGATCAGGTTTTATGCTGTTCGCTGCTCCTCAGTGGTCTGGAAATGAGGACTTTATAATTAGATTTGGTAAGGTTTAACTGTGGTTTTCTGCAGATCGGGCTTTATGTGATACCTATTGAGTGCGTCAAAATGAGGTTATATGAGGGAAAGGGTTAAAATAGCACAACTGTTCTTATTTCGGACAGTTTTTATACCCCAAAAATGAAATTTGGGGGGGTATATAGGAGTCACCCTGTCGGTCCGTCGGTCAGTCCGGCGGTTGGTTTACAAATATTTGTCCGGAGCATTTCTCCAAAACTACTGTACCTATGTTGATGAAACTTCATAGGTAGATAGACCTTGATGAGAGGAAGTGCAGTGCATAAGAACCATAACTCTGCATGTATTTTGAAAGGAGTTTTTGCCCTTTGTCATTTTTAATCTTTTGATTTTGTCCGGACCATAACTCCAATACTAAAGTAGCTAGGTTGATGAAACTTCATATGTAGATTGATCTTATGAGAGGAATTTTTTAAAGGTTTTCCCCTTTGTTAATTTTTGTCTTTTATTTCTCCAAAACTACTGTATTTATGTTGATCAAACTTCATATGTAGATAGACCTCATATGTAAATAGACCTTCATGAGAGGAAGTGCAGTGCCTAAGAACCATAACTCTGCATGTATTTTGAAAGGAGTTATTGCCCTTTGTCATTTTTAATCTTTTGATTTTGTCCGGACCATAACTCCAATACTAAAGTAGCTAGGTTGATGAAACTTCATATGTAGATTGATCTTGATGAGAGGAAGTGCAGTGAACAAGAACCATAACTCTGCATGTATTTTGAAAGGAGTTATTGCCCTTTGTCATTTTTAATCTTTTGATTTTGTCCGGAGCATAACTCCAATACTAAAGTAGCTAGGTTGATGAAACTTCATTTGTAGATTGATCTTGATGAGAGGAAGTGCAGTGCATAAGAAAACCACAATGTAAATTCTTAAAGACAGGTTTTTGCAAACAATAAATATGGATGTGAACCATAATTAGACTGCATTTTTATTCTCCTCAGCTACAGATCTTGGGGGCAAATTGTTTTCTTCTGTGTGTCTGTATGTGTGTCTCTCTGTCTATCTGTCTGTCTGTCAAAACTTTTTAGCATTGTCCAAAACATTTGAACCATTGCTCACACTAACTTTAAACCTTACATACATGTAGTCTTTCACTCACGCAAACTTTTGAAACTGTATTCCTACACATGACAGACTTCTGGTGTGGGTATTGATCACCTTTAGTGATAATATTTTTTTTTGGTATGCTTATAAGCCCAAATCCTATGTGTGAACATTCGTTTTATGTGTCATGTGAATACATCCTGTGTCAAAGATGGGGGTGGGGGTATGAATCACCTTCAGTGATAGTTCTAGTTTATAAATGTATTTTTGATATAGCAGGTATGTTTTCTATAAAATGTTGCTCTTCAAAACGTCCACACTAAATGTTTTATCATTATGCCACTTCTTTTAACAACCAACTAAATCCTTTTCGTGACTGTGTTTGTTTGCTTTTGTTGCTAGACCCTAGTGAATGAATTATAAAACCATTACATTAGCAGAAACTGATGGATATGAAGAAATTGACTGTAATTTTATATAGCGCACAGAAACATGGAATATTCATTAAGTAAAAGTAAAAAAAGTTAATAATGCATACTACTTTCTCAAAAATCAAAATACATGCATAAATAATTACTTATAATTTGGCATGGGATTCGAATATCAAATGCATATTTGGATATATTTGAATATTCAATATTTACTTATCTTTTCCTAGGAAATAATTTCATTGTGAGTTACTACATTTTAATTTGTCTTATCTTTGTCAAAATATGACATTTTGTAATAAAAAAATTGAATATCTGCATACTCAAATTTCATTTGAATATTCGTTCCCATTCCTCCTTATGATAAATGAGTACTGTTGTCACTTTAATTACTTTAAAGTAAAAAAAAATGTACAAAAATTATTTTACATATCATATTATTTCATTAATTAAAGGTAGTAAGGCTTGGCTGTAGGGATGGAGGAGGCCAGCATTATATTTTTGTTTTCTAATTTTTTCTTTCCACTTCATTGAAAAGTCTATTTAAATGTCAGGGAAATTTTGTAAAACCAGGAACATGTATTTCGGGGGCATTCGTCACATTCTGTGACATATCTTGTTTACTCTGACAACTGGCCCCGTTGGTTGTTTGGATATAGTATCTGCTCCAGAATCTGGAGGTCAAGGGTTCAATCCCTGATCGCGACATACTATAATACTAGTGGTATAGTTTCCTTGGCCCAATGTCAGGATAATGTGACCAATGCTTATGGTGTGATACTGCAGTGCGGCAGCACAATATTTACCTCAAGTTGACATAGTCTCCAAATGACTGAAATACTGTTGGCTAGAGGTTAAACCCAATAAGCAACAAACTCTGTCTTTATATATAGTGTTGTCAGTAATGTAATGGACACACACATGCACTTTCAAATACTTAAATGTGTAAATGTTGTTGATAAAAAAGGGGGACCTAGATAATGATGTGATACTATGCAGTGGTTGCCTTTTTTCTATGATCTTCAAATGTTAACTTTGCTCCTGTTTTGTGTTTTTCTGTCTTTCAGTATGTTGGTACATGTCTTATCATTACAAGACAAATGCTTCTTTGACTTTGCATATCTGTGAAAAATTTTGTTTTTTTGTATGATTGATAGCAAAAGATAGGTAGCATAGATATAATGTATGATGTGTCATGTTTATCACTATTTATTTTCAGCAAAAAAGAAGAAACGCACACTCAAACTTCTGAATTTGGATGACGACCCTGAGAAAACATTCACAGATACCTTAACAGAAAATGTTGCAAGTAAAACAGACAGTGTGCCAGCTGGAGCAGACAATGTGGCAGCTGGAACAGACAATGTGGCAGCTGGAGCAGATGGTGGAACTGAAAATGTAGCTGATCTTGATGCAGCATCTGAGAACACAAATACTGAAGCAGATGAAGCTGGTAAAGTTATGGACAGTGAAACCAGTACACTGGATGTACAACATTCAGAAACAGGTCAGTCACAGGAGGCAGCTGTAGACTCAGGAGATAAGACTGAACCAGGCCAGGGAGTGGTAGCAGAGACAGGTGAAATGGAAGTTAACACTGATGCTCTAGATGATGGTGCTGAGAGATCTGAGGTAATGGACACAGGGGATTGAGTGAAAAGTTCCAAAGAGGATAACCAAAAGTGGTTCAGATGGGAATGATAGTCAAATTCTTGGTTAAATGCATGTGAAGGAGATACCTTCAATACTCTCAAGACTGTGGTTCTATGGTTAGCTCTGAGAGGTTATCACTGGGTTTGTTCACATTGCAGAAGGGGAGCTATTTGTTACATCTCTTAAGGGAAGGATTTTGAGTTGTTGATATATTCTGAGGATTGTCCTTGAGAATGTAAGGATTTTCAAATTGTGACCAGGTATGCACAATGACCCAAACATTCCTTGTTGTTAGTCCATAATTCTCCAGTACTAGTCTAATACATTCAGAGTAGATATGTATATTCACTTTTAAGGGATACACATAGTATGTTAACAAAATTTTCAATATGTCATTTTCCCATTTCAATAAAAATGCCTGTAAATAGTGCAATAAAAAATGAAAACATGAATGTTGAAGGATATTGCTTGGGTCAACTACAAATGTACCAGTATGGAATAAAGTATTTTACTTTCTTAAAAATATCATTATTTGGTTGGTTTGTTATTTCCCTCATCCTGTGCTAGTCTGGAATGACTTCCAGGAAAAGGAAATGTGTATATCTATACAGAGTCTATAGTATGTAGTATATTTCATATGACATTGTGCTGAAACAGCTGTTTCTGGTTTCGTATAGCCATCACATATTTTCTTATATTTACACGTTCATGTACATATATTTAAAAAACTTAAAATGTCTTCTTCTCCAAAACAACCAACTGAATTTCAAAATGTTTTGGCACAGATGTTCCTTTGGTAAGTGTCTACCAAGATTGTTCAAATTATTTGGATCCGTAACAAAACATGGCCGCCAGGGGCGGGGCTTATTTGCCTTATATGTACATAGAGAAACCTTTAAACAACATCTCCTCTGAAACCACTGGACAGAATTTGATTAAACTTGGCAGGGATGATCCTTGGGTCAACCTTCACAAAAGTTGCTAAAATAAACTTGATCCATGTAGAACTCTGGTTGCCATGGCAACAAAAAGGGGAAAAAAATGAAAACTTTAAAAATCATCTTCTTCAAAACTACTGGCCAGATTTTAAAATAAATTGGTACAGATGTTCCTTGGGTCAACCTCTACCAAAGTTGCTAAAATTATTCCGATCCGTAAAAAAACATGGCCGCCAGGGGCGGGGCTTATTTGTCTTATATGTATATAGAGAAACCTTTAAACAACATCTCCTCTGAAACCACTGGACAGATTTAGATTAAACTTGGCAGGGATGATCCTTGGGTCAACCTTCACAAAAGCTGCTAAAATAAACTTGATCCATGTAGAACTCTGGTTGCCATGGCAACAAAAAGAAAAAAAATATGAAAACTTTAAAAATCATCTTCTTCAAAACTGCTGGCCAGATTTTAAAATAAATTGGTACAGATGTTCCTTGGGTCAACCTATTTATCTCAGGTGAGCGATTTAGGGCCATCATGGGCCTCTTGTCTTATATTTACACGTTCATGTACATATATTTTTAGCTCACCTGAGCACTTTGTGCTCAAGTGAGCTTTTAGGATCACCCTTCGTCCGTCGTCGTGCGTCGTCCGTCGTGCGTCGTCAACAATTTTCTTTAAACGACATCTCCTCTGAAACCACTGGACAGAATTTAATGAACCTTGGCAGGAATGTTCCTTGGGTGAGGCTCTGCAAAAGTTGCTAAAATAAAGTTGATCCATGTAGAACTCTGGTTGCCATGGCTACAAAAAGAAAAATAATTTGAAAACTTTAAAAATCATCTTCTTCAAAACTACTGGCCAGATTTCAAAATAATATGGTACAGATGTTCCTTGGGTCAACCTCTACCAAAGTTGCTAAAATTATTCCGATCCGTAAAAAAAACATGGCCGCCAGGGGCGGGGCTTATTTGCCTTATATGTATATAGAGAAACCTTTAAACAACATCTCCTCTGAAACCACTGGACAGAATTTGATTAAACTTGGCAGGGATGATCCTTGGGTCAACCTTCACAAAAGTTGCTAAAATAAACTTGATCCATGTAGAACTCTGGTTGCCATGGCAACAAAAAGAAGAAAAAAAATGAAAACTTTAAAAATCATCTTCTTCAAAACTACTGGCCAGATTTTAAAATAAATTGGTACAGATGTTCCTTGGGTCAAACTCTACCAAAGTTGCTAAAATTATTCCGATCCATAAAAAAACATGGCCGCCAGGGGCGGGGCTTATTTGCCTTATATGTATATAGAGAAACCTTTAAACAACATCTCCTCTGAAACCACTGGACAGAATTTGATTAAACTTGGAAGGGATAATCCTTGGGTCAACCTTCACAAAAGTTGCTAAAATAAAATTGATACATGTAGAACTCTGGTTGCCATTTCAACAAAAAGAAAAAAAAATGAAAAATTAAAAAATCATCTTCTTCATAACTACTGGCCAGATTTTAAAATAAATTGGTACAGATGTTCCTTGGGTCAACCTCTACCAAAGTTGCTAAAAAAAATTCTGATCCGTAAAAAACATGGCCGCCAGGGGCGGGGCTTATTTGCCTTATATGTATATAGGGAAAACTTTAATCAACATTACCTCTGAAACCACTGAACAGAATTTGATTAAACTTGGCAGGGATGATCCTTGGGTCAACCTTCACAAAAGTTGCTAAAATAAACTTGATCCCTATAGAAGTCTGGTTGCCATGGCAACAAAAAGAAAAAAAAAATGAAAACTTTAAAAATCATCTTCTTAAAAACTAGTGGCCAGATTTTAAAATAAATTGGTACAGATGTTCCTTGGGTCAACCTATTTATCTCAGGTGAGCGATTTAGGGCCATCATGGGCCTCTTGTTTAGGTCTAATTACATCACTCCATGTCACATGTGTGTATTTTATATGTATGCATAGTGTGTTGAACTCGAACAGCTGGATTAAATGTGTTTGATTCATTCTTCATATCTGGCGTGTAGCCAGGCGGAAGCCTGGAAGCCCGGGCTTCAACATTATTTTTTCAAGTATGCCTTTTCATAATTAACCTAAAAATGGTCCACATTTGATGGGTCAGAAGTCCGTCTGAACATCACAAGAAGCCACAAGATCACACAGTTTTTTCCAAATCCCGAACCCCCCTGATAAGAAGGGGGGCTCTTTCCCCTCTCTCGTGCTCTCTCCTCACTCTTGCCTAAGGCGTGAGCTTCAACATCCAATTACCTCTGACTAAGCCCCTGCATATGATGTTGAAAATGTATGAGAAAAAACACATTAAATCATTATTTTCAGTTATTATTTGAAACTATCTTCTTGGTGTAAGATAACAAAATTAATTCGTTCACAGTCTGTTCATTCATTTACTTGTTTGTTTGTTAGCTCACCTGAGCACAACATGCTCAAGGTGAGCTTTGTGATCGCCCTTCGTCCGGCGTGCGTCGTCAACAATTTGGCTTGTTAACACTCTAGAGGCCATATTTTTAAGCCAATCTTCATGAGACTTGGTCAGAATGTGTTTATCTCCATAAAATCTTGGACAGTTTTGAAATTGGGTCATGTGGGATCAGAAAATAGTAGGTCACAAGGTCAAATCTTATAAAAACCTTGTTAACACTCTAGAGGCCACATTTTTGGCCCAATCTTAATGAAACTTGGTCAGAATATTTCTCTCCATAAAATCTTGGACATTTTCGAATTTGGGTCATATGGGTTAAAAAAGTAGGTCAGGAGGTTAAATCTTAGTAAAACCTTTTTAACACACTAGAGGCCACATTTTTGGACCAATCTTCATGAAACGTGATCAGAATGTTTGTTTCCATAAAGTCTTGGACAAGTTCGAATTTGGGTCATGTGGGGTGAAAAAGAAGGTTATGAGGTCAAGTATCAGAAAGACCTTGTTAACACTCTAGAGGCCACATTTTTGGCCCAATCTTCATGAAACTTGGTCAGAATGTTTGTTTCCATAAAATCTTGGACAAGTTTGAAAGTGGATCATGTTGGGTCAAAAAGTAGGTCAATCCAACATATGTTGCTCATCTATAATCAGGTGAGCAATTCTGGGCCATCATGGCCCTTTTGTTGTTATAATTGCAATTTACTGTTTCTATAGGTTATATGATAAAAAGAATCTGACATGAATTGTCATTTCATATAAAATTTTACTAAACTCCTTCATGAAAATGTTATTAAGCTCACCAGAGACTTACCTAATAAAATTTTTATGAACTTGTTTAGTAAAATTTGATATGAAATAACAATTCATGTCAGATCCTATATATATATCATCTTGTTGAAGATGAGTAGAACAGGACAAATGAAGTCAAGGCATAACATGGCACTTGTACTACCTTGCCATAAATCTAGCTTTGAAATTGTCTTACAGAAAGGTAGGATGTAAAATGTTTTAGGAGTACTACTTAATGAGAGAGTAAATGAAAAAATGAAATAAAAATTAAATATGTTAGTAAAAGAAAGAAAAACGGAGAGTGAGAGAACGAAGGCTAGAAATATAGTGTGGAAGAGCATGCAATTACATTATTCCCAGTGTATTATGACAATTACTGGTATAGTTTTTCTAAACATACAAATCCGGTCTGGAAGCAATGATTATGTAGCAAGGCTTTACCCAGATTTAAATTACATTTCAACAATGGTAGTGTTTCCATGGTAACAATTATGGGTTTTTCTAAACATACAAATCCGGTCTGGAAGCAATGATTATGTAGCTAGGCTTTACCCAGATTTAAATTACATTTCAACAATGGTAGTGTTTCCATGGTAACAATTATGCATTCTCACCCCCACATTATGAACAGAATTGCTGCTTAAATACTGCATTATAATCAGCTTTTGTGAGGGGCTAACTCTGGTTTAACAATGATTACTACTTACATATAAATTGTTTGTTTGGTAGACTTGATGTTTGGATCCATTTACATAATTTTGCCAAAAATAGAGCATGATTATGTTTGAATCTGTGCATTGTTATGGTATAATTCATGTGAAAAGTTTGAAGAAACTTTCTGCACTGCTGTGAAACAAAATATATCACCCGATCTTTTACATTGCAAAAGAGAGAATAAATAAATTGCGCAATATATTTGTCATAGAAATAATTTCCCTTTTTGTACTCAGCAACAGCTTTTGAAGTGTGGTATATAATTTTGATATAAAAATGCTCCCATCTTGGCATGTGAAGTAGTGTCTGTCACACGGCATATAGTAATTTCAAAGTTATATACACTTTACCAAGGATTGCGTTTCTTATGTTTACTCTGGGTGATTAAAGGTATATGCACACAATGCAGTTATTTTCTCTCTAGACAAAGAAGGAAAATTAAAACTAGCCATGAAAATTTTCTTAAACTTTGCATGATTATATAGACTTACATTAAACTGCCCTTGAAAATGACATAAAAGAGCAAAAAACTCACTTTCAGGGGCAGAAAACTCAAAAAGTAAAGCAGTGACCCCCATTTTTTTCATAGTTTCTAATTAAGTCTATAATCATGTAAAGTTTTAGAAAATTTTTAACTTTCCTTCTTTGTCTATATAGAAAATAACTGCATTGTGTACTATGCCTTTAAAGCGTTTTCAGCTTGTACGTTGTCCCTTTTACCATTCAGTCTCATGGCCTTGAGATCTTAAATAACATGGGAATTGTGGTTACAGGCCTGTGCTGCCTAAAATTTCAGTAAAACGATTGCAATTAAAGAAGAAAAAATATGGCATCTTGATTTGTTTTATGCCATTCCAGAAACATGACTGCAATTACACCTTTCAATATTTCGCATGTATTTGAGAAAAGAGGTTCATTTGCTTAATTGAATAGCATCAAGAATGGTCTAAGTTCACGCAACATCGGTGATTTCATGCAGTTTAATTCTTTTTATAAATAAAAAAAATATCCCTTAAAAGCTATATAGCTGTACCATATCTGGTGGTCAAAATACCCTACCTTCAGATTTTATTGTGCTTTAAATGGCTTCCAAACAAAGCACGTGAATTTACATTAAAGATTACTATAATTGAAAAAAAAAAACAATGATTAACGATGTAGCACGTGCTGATATAGATTGCAGCTACATTGACAGCCTGGTTCTCCAAACTATAAATATTTCATGTCTGCAGTGGAAGTTGACATATCTGCATGATGTGTGCCAAAAAATGTAGAAATGTGTTATATCAGTCCACTGAATTATTGAACACTGCACGCGCTAATGGTTGTAGAGAACTAATTGCAATACATTGATGACCATGAAATAAGAAATATCTTTAAAAAAGATACTCGGCCGTTGTAACCAGCTTGATGATTAGTGTCTGAATGGTTTAACATGTAATAGATTTTGTTGTTGGTTTAATAGTTGTGTAATTCCTGTGTCAGTGCAGCTCTTTGAAATACCACGGATTCAAATAATTTGTACAATCTTGCTAGACACATACAGCCTTAAAACATCTGCGCATTAGACTTCAATTCCCGGGCTACAAAACGAAACCGGATGTTACGTTTCTGTTGAATATAGGATCTGTCAGGGTCGAACAGTCAGTTCCGAAATCTATGTGTTTCCTATTTTTTAGCGTTCTACTCTTTCAGTTTACCTTAAAAAGGTGCAGTGTCATACTATTCGGGACAAATCGTTCGCAGGTGAAGAAAACTTCAACCTTTAAAACAAACAGAGATCTAAAGAACTCGTTTCCGCAACTCCTTTCTTTTAACTAATTTTACAATGACCAATGGGAATTTAGCAAAGTATATAGTAACCAATGAAAAGCCTTATTTTATTCCGCTTCATTACTGTGTGTTTCACAGGAAGTCAGGGTGAAAATAAACGGCCAAAAAAAATCAAGTTTTCAAGTGAACATTATCGTCATGTCATGAAGGGCAACCTCCACTTATATTTGTAAGTTACGTTCAGTTTATTGATCATTTACGGCGATAATACAATTTACGCACCTATATTGCAAAATACGAGCAGGATGAAATCGAAAGCTATTAAAAGCTTACTGAAATTTTCTCTTAAATACGCTTACTCGTCTTTGAATGACAAAACCAACAGAAGATTTTAATAGTACGGTAAAAGTCTGTGCTGAAGGAGACTGTTTCGCATCAAAATACTCATTTATTCATTTAATTATTTTTACTTTTCACTCGAATTCTCCATTCCCTTAAACAGTGTAGCCATACCACGTGGTATATGACGTCATTTTAAGCTGATTTGCCTCGATTCGTAAAAGAAAACTGCTGTAAGTACCAATTTCAATGGAGCTATAGCGTATTTGAAGTGGAAATTTGTGCAACATTCGGGAAAAATAAGCGATGTTCTTAAGTGTTTGCAAACATTTCACGAACTCGGATTTTTCCCCCGAATGTTACGAAAAACTGTACATCTGACAAAAGAATCATTGCGACCTATTAGTAGAGCACAATTTTCCGTTTCGCGTACGCCATATACAGAAATAAAATACTTACTAGCAGTTTTCCCCTCTGAATCGATGCAAAACATGCTTTTCGCGACAGCTTCAAATCAAAGGTACCCGGTACGTTGCTGCCCATTAAAAAATATTTATGACCTTATATATAATAGGTAACTTCTTCCACTGAAAACGTGCATCATGTTGTTTCAATTGCCGTAACTCCTGTGAAATTTGGTGGAAGAGAAGAGTTTAGTCGGAAGAGATCTGACCGACGGAATCTCGCCAATCTCTCCCGAGTAAAACTAAAGAAAAAAAAACTAAAGCAATAAGGTTTTAGTTGTTTTTGTTTCTTTCACAACGACGACACACGAGTGATGACAATACCTCGACTCTTTTCTTTGGAAAAAAACAAACAAACCCAACACACACACACACACACACACAAAGTCGAACTAACAAGAGAACAAAGTCTGCTGCCAATGTCGAGCTACTGAGACTTCCTCCCAGATGAGCGTGAACGAGTAATATCAATGTTATCCTTCCATCAGTTGAGAGGTGACCCTTGTCTTCCGTCATTCAAATCATTTAGTCGGCTAATTAAATCAGTGGGTTTTGGGCACAAAGATTAGATTACAACCTTGAAGTAAAATGTGTAAGCTTGTATTTCATGAGCAAACTCGTTTACATCCACATTTATAAAAATATATTCCGAATTGTGTGACACCTGCGTTGTATATAAGACACACAGAAATCACATTGTCCTTTTGCGATCGTCTTCCGATTTCTTCCACGACCATTCACTTAAACATAATGAGTCTCGAATTACAATGGCACGGACAAGTTTAATTTTTAGCGAATTCCTTCAAAAGGAATTAGAGTTATTACCCTTTGTTAATTAGACCACATCTAGACCATTATCTGGGATTGCCGCGATTTTCAACGGATAGAGGAAGAAGAGGAGTGAGAATCACTGTCATTTGTTTAAAAAGTAAACAATGTAAAATCTCTTATTCTGTACACAAAAAAAAGCCCGTTACGTACCCTTCGGAGACCAACGGAATGGTAATTTAGAACACGTCGCCCATCTCTTTTAAACATCTATCGGTTGGACCAAGAGTTGTCAAATAGATGCTACTGCGGAAAACTAGTTTAAACTTATTTATTTTACGTGAATTGAGAAATAAGTTACAACTACATATAGTACAAATCCCTCTTGACAGTTTCTGGGTTGGACTAGTATTTAGCGCCTTGGGTGGCCATGCATCGAACCCACAACCTTCGAAACCGCAGTTGTGTTTGCATCCAATAGAACACGGCGCCTCGATGTGCATAAAACACCCATCTATCTCCTTGAAAAGACCATTATTAAATATACACATTTATTTTTTGTTCTCCCCATTAAGGATTTTTAGCTTGTCTGTTTTTCGAAGAAAACAATACGAGCTATTGTCGTAACTCCGGCGTCCGCGTTGTCGTCGTCAGGCGTCATCGTCGTCGTCGTCCGGAATCTTAACGTTGGCCATAACTTCTCTACTTTCAATATACAACTTTTATTTTTGGTATGCAATTTCTGAAAACTTTAAAATGCCTGTCATTTCAGAACCATTACCAACAAGGCACTGATATTTCACATGTGAATTCCTTGTGGCAACATCTTTCTTTCAATGTTACACTTTTGGACTTTTGACCTTGAGCTTTGAGCTTTGACGTATTTTGAAATGTTTAACAAAAAACTTAAACGTTGGCTATAACTTTTTATTATTTGATATGCATCTTTTATATTTGCTTTGCATATTCATATTGACAAGGGTTATTCAGATATACCTCAATATTTCATCTATTAACCTTGACCTTCGAACTTATTTTGCCATAACTGTGGACCAGTTTTAAAATATATATTTCTTTGTCATTTTTCAAAATTTAAAAAAAAAAAAAAAAAAAAAAAATTGTATACTGGTTTGTCATCATATGAACCTGTGCAGGTGTGATTTTGGTCATGATCTTTTGGCAGATAAAAAAGAGCATTTTTTTTAAATGTCTTTAAATTTTACAGATTTTTGTTGATTATCAAAATCTAAATGGATGAGAAATTGTGATTTTTTATTTACATATTTTTTTCCTGTATTGTATACATTCTATTCCATGCTTAGGTCAAGGTCATCCTTCAATGTCAAAGGTCAAATTTAAAGGGTATGGTACTTCCAACTTTGCATTTAAAGGATTACAGTTTTAGTTGTGATTTTCAAGGTCAACTTTTTTAAATGTTTAACAAAAATATGTAACGTTGGCAAAAACAGACGAGCGTTGGCACCCGCATGCGGTGCTCTTGTTTTAAAATCTGCTAACCAACATATATTATATTGTAAGGTGGAACAACAGCTAAGGATATCTAAGGGTTTCTATTTTTATTATACTCTTAGATCTAAAGAGATTACTTGAATTACTTGCTTTCTCTACGTTGTTAACTATAAACTACATGACAGCGGAAGGTAATGGGTTCGATCCCCGACTGCGACATAAAAAAGTCTTTAAAAGTTATAGCGGAAGTTCCTGTTTGGCCAGGTGTGGTAATGTCTCCTTTGTGACACTGAGAGTGCTCAAGTAGAGCAGTCCGTAAATGACTGAAATACTATCGGAGGGACCAGGGTCTCTACATAACAGTACGAGACCTTGGTGGGACGTTAACCCAACAACAACATATTTACGTACAGTGTATAATGTGCCTATTGTAACTTGTTTGTAAACATTCATGAATAATCAAATTAATTCAGAGTAAAAATAGATATGTTTTATTTTACTTTACATGTAAAGGGTCACTTTTTTCTTTTTTGATATAATGCCATCTCTACCATGAAATTGAATATGAAAAACATTATTAATTGCCGTTATGTTAACTGTTTCAATCAGTTCAGGTCGAATGCATGCGGTATAAATCAATGATTTTAAACAGGTAGATGAAAGAGACTAACACATAGATCTATCTTTAAATTATTTGTGTTACCAAATGGATTATTTGCATGCAAGAGCAATCTTGACGTCACGTATGATTTCCAGATACTGGGGACCTTCATCATAGCTCAAATAACACTCAACAATCGTACTTCTCGGCAATCTCCGGTACAAATCACCGAGTTTTCAAGACTTCGGTGACAGTCGCGTAGAAGATAAACGGAAACATATTATTGCTTACAGCTATGTTTATTATGTTATTAATTATCATTTGGGCTAAAGTAATGTATTTCTTCAAGATTGTGATAAAGTGGGCAATTCTCCGTTTTTAATGCACAAGTCCATTTATTGTAATGGTTAAGCACATGACTTCAGATTCGAAAGTCGTGAGTTCGAAGCCAGTCTTCATGACATTCAAAGGCGCAAAATATTGGACCTATCCAACAACAGTTATAAGTTATTATGCATGTTAAGGTAAAGAAACCGACTATCAACCGAACTTATCTGTTATTGCATAGTAAACATTTCGTGTATATTTGACTGGTTGCTCATTGCATTTAACGTCCCAACGATTGTATTTCAGTCATTTGGAGACGATGTTTACTTGATACAGATATAGTGCTGCCACACTGCAGTATCACGCCGTAGACATATCGCATGATACCACACCGAGTCACATTATCCTGACACCA
Organism: Solen grandis; assembly: GCA_021229015.1. NCBI lineage: Eukaryota > Metazoa > Mollusca > Bivalvia > Adapedonta > Solenidae > Solen > Solen grandis. The sequence continues at coordinate 54,268,635 of CM037787.1, read as the reverse complement.
TGCTAACCAGTCCTGGAACTACCCTTATATGCTGAGCGCCAAGCAAAGGGCTATACCAACATTTCGTGTATACCGTGTGTTGCTTGTTTTAACATATCATTTTCACTATATTAAGCAGACACAGACAAATCATGTCAAGATAAAACGCCGTAAATGTCCAAACTGGGCATGTTTTATGTCGTTTATTTGATGCATCTGTTTACGACATTTAACTAGCATCTTCAAAAATACCATTGTTAAAACCTAACACAGGAACTTATAAAACTGCAAATTTTATTTAAAAAAAAATCATTATTTATGGCCTTTGGGATGACTTTATTACTTAATTGTGTATTTCATCAGCCATAACGATCAGACGTAGTAACGCAGTGTTTATGACTGTCACTAGACCACGTCTCGAGAGGTCAACCAGGTTCAAGATGGCGCCACGGACAGTGCTGAGTCAGCAAATATTGTACACAATGTGTTTATAAATACACTTATACAAACTTGACTAAAGCCTATGTTATTGATAAATAATCTAAAAGTTGGACATTTTCTGATCAAACTATAGATATTTACATTTAAGTAGATGTTGTGTATTTACTCAATTGTTTGATAACAAAAATGGATAAAAAGCGTCCAGGCATTGATTATAAGTACACATTTATATTTACTTGTTACTGACTAAAGTACTATAATCATAATCATCATCACCTTGTATACTACTTTTTTTTAAAATAAAAAGCAATGTAACCGACAATGGAGATATATTTTCAGTGACAAAATGTACATTATGGTACATATTATGGTATATAATGTGGTATTGTATATACTACATATATATTCTATATACACCTATGGTATATAGCGATACATGTACATTCGAACTCAATATCATTACATCGGTGTTCTTAACGCTTTTACTCTAGAATAGAAAAAGATAACAGATGACTGTTTAACCCTTTCCCTCATATAGACTCATTTTGACGCCCTCAATAGGTATAACATAAAGCCTGATCTGCAGAAAACCACAGTTAAACCTTACCAAATTTAATTACAAAATCCTCATTTCCAGACCACTGAGGAGCAGAGAACAGCATAAAACCTGATCAGCCTGTTACTCGCAGGCTGATCTGGTTTTATGCTGTTCGCATCGGTCTTTTCATGGTGCCCTCTATGCGGGAAAGGGTTAAAGAGAGCGGTCTTAAAAATTGCACGACTGTCGTACAAAAAAGACAATCAAATGTTGTGGCTAATGCTACTGTAGCTAGAATAGATCTAGCCAACCCTTGTGGTTTAGCAAGTGATTTGAGACATCATTAAACTACCTATGTACACTTACATGTAAATATAGGAGTAGAGACCACTAGGGGTTAGAGGCAAGGGATTGAGTAGCTCTATATTTTGCTGGTCAAGATCTGTTCGCCTGTTGCATAAGTTATGTTTCATAAACATTTGACAGTTTACTGTTCCCCAAACTGTCAATATTGAATATAAACAGTCAATGTAATACACTAATTTTGCTTGCAATTTACTTTTAATTAAAGGCAACCTACCTATTCATTTAAAATTTGTTTAGTACACTGTTTGCTATAATGTATAGAATGGTCTTAATACACGCAATTTAAGTCTATGTGGTTATTTTAGCACGGTCGCAAATCTTAACGTCAATTTTGACACCTTACCGTTGAGATTAAATATGGTCAATTTATTGTGAATTGTCAGGGGCAGGTGACCAGTTCAAATGTGTTTAATCGAGCGCATTTCTCAACAAAGCTGCGGGTATTAAAAGGCGGGGGTTGTTTGTACGGTTGAGTAGAGTACGGTCATTTCACACCTCCTGGACTCCAGCTGGTTGATGGTACCCGGCGGATAATCACTAATGGCCATCAATGACCACGACTGAGATTTATCTTTTGACACAAGATTTCATTTGACAGCAAATAAAACAAGATTACAGTGAAATAGATATTTATATATTGCATAATGCGAGGTTTGATTGATATGTTGATATTATTGTCAATGTTTACATATAAGATAATTATCTATTTACATATGTTGATATAACTGAAACTGTAGGCTATACATGTATATGGATTCAAGTTCACCGATTTTGTATATATGTATGGTCTATTGAATAATTCTAGTTATCATACTAAAATGCAGTTAGATTTGAATGTTAATAAGAAATTTAAATAATTTCGATTTTAATTTTATATAAATTCTTTTTCTTTTCTTTTTTTAATGGTTTCGATGCCAGCGAACCTCCTGTTATTTCAGACGACCTGTGAACGATTTAATATTGTCAAAGGCTTGCCTCGTAATTTATTGATGCACACTTACTTGGAAGGCAAGCACCTGTTTGAACATATCAACATTATCTGCAGCTACTCATGTTTATTGAAATGCTTGGATTCTGGCCAAGGTCACGTCAGCCTGCACAGTTTAAGGTGCCATTTATTTACAATCAATCCGTAATTTGAGTCTCAGAGTTCGGGCTTACAATGAATGCCACGTTTGTCAACTTCATTTGAATGTTTGTACGTGTCGGAAGGCTATTTACACAAGAAGAGTGTATCAGAAATATTAGAACGACCCAAGAAAATGAACGCTTACAAAGTTGTTGATTCAGCACTAGCACTCTTAATTTTTACCTGAAGGGAGTGCTCATCAATCAATGCATGCTGTAACACGAAATGTGTAAGATTGCCGCATAATACACGCTTATATGGCCGCGCCTGTCAAACACGCAGTAATATATCAATCTAGATATATTTCATTATATTTGATATCAATTTATGAAGTAAACATTTTTTTGTTTATCAGCCATGTCAGTCAAATTTTGTTGCAAGTGGTATAAATTATGACTTTGCTGCATTTTGTATATATTTAATATATATAAATATAAAATTCCATGCAATTGAATTTAATAGTTCATATTTGAACAAAAGTCTCCTTTGTACATGTACAGATATAGTTAAAATATTTGCTCAATCGAGACTTAGATACGTTTCACGGATGATGTACACGTGATTTGAAGATTAGCGTCGCTATGTCATAATTTTCGTCATAAATAGTTTTATTACAGGTTTGCGCAAAAGCAAAGCGTCATGTTGGACCATCGACTCAATGCAAGCTAGGATGCTTGCATAGACTAGTTCGAGACTGTAGCCCACAGCGGTGAATAGCTAAATGACAATAAGTCAAGGACTATAATGACAGGATATTCGTAAATAATACAGAATAACCTCATATAAAGACCAATAAATGTCGGGACCAACTCGCTATTCAAACCCCTATTTTAAGGAACCCTTTCGTCTATCCCGACCACTTCGCTATTTACACCCCTATTTTGAGGATCATTTTCTCCTGCCTACTGCATGATAATCCGACCACTTCGCTATTTACACCCCTATTTTGAGGACCAATTTCTCCTGCCTACTGCATGATAATCCGACCACTTCGCTATCTAGACCCCTATTTTGAGGACCACTTTCTCCTGCCTACTGCATGATAATCCGACAACCTCGCTATTTACACCCCTATTTTGAGGACCATTTTCTCCTGCCTACTGCATGATAATCCGACCACTTCGCTATTTACACCCCTATTTTGAGGACCAATTTCTCCTGCCTACTGCATGATAATCCGACCACTTCGCTATCTAACCCCTATTTTGAGGACCACTTTCTCCTGCCTACTGCATGATAATCCGACCACTTCGCTATCTATATCCCTATTTTGAGGAATAATTTCTCCTGCCTACTGCATGATAATCCGACAACCTCGCTATCTATACCCATATTTTGAGGAATAATTTCTCCTGCCTACTGCATGTTAATCCTACCACTTCGCTATTTACACCCCTATTTTTTGAGGACCCATTTTCTCCTGCCTACTGCATGATAATCCCGACCACTTCGCTATTTACACCCCTATTTTTGAGGACCAATTTCTCCTGCCTACTGCATGATAATCCGACCACTTCGCTATTTACACCCCTATTTTGAGGACCAATTTCTCCTGCCTACTGCATGATAATCCGACAACCTCGCTATTTACACCCCTATTTTGAGGACCATTTTCTCCTGCCTACTGCATGATAATCCGACCACTTCGCTATTTACACCCCTATTTTGAGGACCAATTTCTCCTGCCTACTGCATGATAATCCGACAACCTCGCTATTTACACCCCTATTTTGAGGACCACTTTCTCCTGCCTACTGCATGATAATCCGACCACTTCGCTATTTACACCCCTATTTTGAGGACCAATTTCTACTGCCTACTGCATGATAATCCGTCCACTTCGCTATCTATACCCCTATTTTGAGGACCACTTTCTCCTGCCTACTGCATGATAATCCGACAACCTCGCTATTTACACCCCTATTTTGAGGACCATTTTCTACTGCCTACTGCATGATAATCCGTCCACTTCGCTATCTATACCCCTATTTTGAGGACCACTTTCTCCTGCCTACTGCATGTTAATCCTACCACTTCGCTATTTACACCCCTATATTGAGGACCAATTTCTCCTGCCTACTGCATGATAATCCGACCACTTCGCTATTTACACCCCTATTTTGAGGAATAATTTCTCCTGCCTACTGCATGATAATCCGCACTCGCATTAACCCCTATTTGAGGACCATTTCTCCTGCTACTGCATGTAATCATTTATTTACCCCTATTTGGCCTTTTTCCGACCACTTCGTTATTACGACCAGTTGACTGTGGACACAATGGTGGTCTCATTACAGGGGTTTACAGGATGTTTTCTTTTATAAAAATGTAATAAAAGTATTGCATAGACAGTGAGTTTGCTAAATGGTATACTGTCTCTTTCCCCATTTGTATATATTGATAACAGTATTTATGATTTGATCACTCCTACTTTTATAGCTTTTCAAAAAGTGAAATGATATGTTTTATTAAACCTGTGTGCCTATCGTGTTTTAGGCAAAATTAAAATTTTGTATTGTAGTGGAAAAGAGATTGATATAAAACTATGTTATGCCGTGAGTACAAACGTCACTATTTCAATGAACCTATTGTTTCTTGTTCATTTGAATTCACCGAAATAAGTCTTAATTAATCTCATTTTGCCAGATTTCTCTGCTCGTTAATAAACCTTTATACATATATATCTTACAAATATATCTAGCTCAAGTTCTTTTACCTAAGGATGCGTTGTACATAACAATTTATACCGAGCGTTTCTGTTTGAAATTGAAAATGTTCGCGAGTTTTATTACATGTAGACCTGACTTCATTAAACGCACTCAGTCGCAACATTATGTAAATAACATCTCGTGAATCACTTCGCTACCTTGAGAAAATCACTAAGGGTTGCTTAAGGTGTTTTAAATCATTGCAGCCCTCCGTTTGCACGCATGGATAGTAAATAAAAATCACCAACGTCAGCAAAACATGTTTCGGTACTACATTACCATATTAGGCAATGTTAGCTCAAACATTAAATTGCGTGGTGTATTTTATAAGTCATCGATCAGCGTTGAGGAATTTGATAAACACAGTACACTTGATGCAACACACACCTGTACACGGTCGGGTCTAGAGCAGAGAACGAAAAACAAAAAACATCTTTGTGTACAAACACGTGTTGGCGATAAAAATAACACGTAAAAATGAATAAAAAGAATAAAAACAAAAGTGGTTTTATGCTAAGGTCATAATTAGAAAATGCATTATTTGTTTTGTTTTTAGGTGTGATTTTTGTGTGCGAATTTTATTGCTCAATGTTATTCTTTTTTGGTGACATCTTAGCATATCAGCGAGAGATAAAAACAAGCCATGATATTTATTTGATTAATGAAATAAAAATTTAAATATTTCATTGAGATATTTTTGCCGTTGAAGTTGAAATTGAATTTATTTTATTCTAAAGGTCATGCTAACTGCATTATTTGTTACTTTTGTTTTTCAAATTAAATAAAACACGAAAAAACGAAATTTCCCTCTTACATATGTTTTCTGCATTAAGTTAGTAAATTCAGCGATTTTATCAAGAGCCCACATGAAAACTACAGAGGCCCTACCGAAATCAGCTTTAAGACAAAATAAGAATAAATAAATAAAATTAATTTTAAAAAGCTTGTTTTCAAGACATCGACCAATGCAAAACAATGGCTATTATGTATAGTCTTCTGTCTTCTCGTTTTTGAATGCTTTTTGGTTATTTTTTTATTGCAACTCCTCACATCAAGTGCAAAATAATCGGTTGCGTGGGCTGTGTGAATTAATGCGCTTGTCAATATGTAGGATAGGTTTTACTAACAACCATAAAATTCGACAGGAATAACGTCTCAACGTTTCCTTCTGGAATCATTGAAAACAGTTTTATTGCTATGCAGCATGTGGGTGTCACAAAATGTTTAGCCTTAATTAACAGTCGTGGTAACACAAGTATGTTTTCAACCTAGACCTCTGCTAAGATGACATGTTTATGTATATTCTCCATATAATAGCATTTAATCATTTTTTTTTTCATGCAATCACAATTTTACATACGCGAATAATCGTAAGCTTGTTATTTGTTGAAAATTCAAATGATAGTATTGCAGTGAGTGGGAGGCGTATGCGGACCTTCCAGATGGCGCAGCCTAATTTCCTTTTGATAAATTGTAAGATATTAGAGACCTCTGACATTTGTCTGGGTACGATATGACAAAAACTTAAAAACACATGGTACGTGTGGTTAGATCACCAAAAATAAAATGGCTCAGTATCTGTAATTCTATATCGAAAGCTTGGATCACGGTTTACAGGATTGCAAAGAACCCAGGGCTGTTTTTGTAATTCCTTCCCCCACAAACATTTGTCATGAAAGCGTGCATACCTTAACAATGTCACATTCAAACGGAAATTATCTTGTGTTTAACGTGTTTAACGGTAAAATCGTGTGAAAACTCAAAACATGTGAATAAGACATACTTTATAAGATAAGCGTTCTAGAAAAGTTCTTTTCTTTTTTCAAATGCCTTAGAAATTATAAAATTTAAACCCACTGAAGTCTGAGTATTGCTTTTAGAAAAGAAACAATGTCACTTCAAATTGGTTTCGCGAGAAAACAAATGCGTGTTTTTTTGTTTGTTTGTTTGTTGTTTTGTTTCATTGATCGCAATAATTATCAAGAAATAACAGAAAACATGGATAAGTATAAAATATATAAGGATTTTTTTTTAAAAAAAATTTAAACATAATAAAAACGAATACGCAAAACAATACATGACACAGTACTTCTTTAAATGCATTTAACAAGTAATTTTTGAACATAGTATACACCGAAAAATGAAACATCAATCTATTCTGTAAAACCAAATCTATCCGTAGTGATTTCTTGTCCTTGTTTTTGCTCCATAGATCAAGCGACTGATACGTTAACCCACAAAGAATAAATTGAAGATTCCACTTGAGGTTGACATTTTCTGTCGTCTACAAAACTGAAACGGTACATAATGAGTAGGCGTGTGATCCCCCGTGGTAGGATTTACGGGGGATATTATCTGTACAAATCTATTTGCACAAATCAAATGACTTCTTTCACAAAATGACGCAACAAAAAAACTTGGACATAACTACTTTGGTACCATTTCACATAATCCTGCCTTTCTGTTTTCTTTCTACAGGTTTTTTTCCCCCAATTAGACTTACTCACATTTGTATACTTGTATGTATTAATATCACGAGAGAAGGTTTAGATAAGCTGCGGCTTTCGACCCCATCCCAAAACCATACATTGTCATATTGTAAATTTGCTATGTACTTTATTTAATAAATATATTTAAACCAAAATATTAATAAAATTGGTTGAAGAAATGATACCATCTAATCATTTATTATCATTTTCGTTTCGCGATTTTAATGTCTTTCAGTCCATCTCCACAAATCGTTTCAATGTTGTCATTTTCTTGAAGTGATAAAGACGTCCAACTAGTAGAACGTGACCAACTCTCCCGGTCGTATTTAACCCCTTATCTCATGAATATTCATGTACAAATTTATTACTTTATGAATATTTATTAATTGAACTTTAAATGGTATATTAAACAGTGGATTTTTCTTTGCTCTGCAGCCTGTATAGAATCTGAGCTTCAATAAAGTAAAAGTAAACAAAGGAGACCCTGATCAGACAACTCCTATTGGAGCTATATAATCTAGGTCTGTTCTATTTGCTAGTACGTCAAAATGAATCTATATTCGGTAAAGGGTTGAGAGCCAATGTTTCTTGAAAGGATGGGTTTGATTATGATATTGCTAGATACAGCATGTGTCCCTTTTTCTTAACTTGTAATACTAGTATACACTTATTCTTAGCTCGACTTTCTTGAACTAGTTCTAATATTTAAAAGAATGCAATCTGTTATGTATTTTTTTCTGGTCTTATATGTTACATGTGTCCTTTTGTTATAGCTCCCTTGCTTGGTGCTCAGCATATAAAGGTAGTTGCAGGACTGGTTGTTCCGGTGTCGGGATAATGTGACTGGGTGTGGTATCATGCCACATGTCTACGTCGTGATACTGCAGTGTGGCAGCACTATATCTGTCTCAAGTAGACATCGTCTCCAAATGACTGAACTATTGTCGGTGGGACGTAAAATCCAGCAAACAAACACACGTCCTTCTTTCGGTTTACGTGTTATAATTTGCAAATATATGTAAATTTCTAGACTTTGCGACTCATTATATTGCATACAGTATGAATCATTAATTAAAGTTTAAAATAACCTCCACATGATATGCCAAGGTCAGGGTTTTATAAATAGTGTTATTCAATCACGAAGTACTGAATATATTGACTCTAGGACCAAATGGTATATTAATATTAGTTTTGGACTTTACAGAGGGGTACTTAAATAAATATTGCTACTTCCGTGAGAGAAAAAAAGCTACTGTACATTAATGCATTTCTGCAATCTATGTTTAAACACGTTTGCTAGAATTGCATTATGTTATACAGTGATAACATTCACAGACTAATGCAATATTAGGAAGTAAAGAAATTCGTTTTTACTCCATGCATTTAAAATTTAAAAAAAAAAAAACATTATCTAATATTTATAAACAGTCACCAAAATCTGCTTTTTTAAACATAAGTTGTAGAACTAAAGAAAGAAAGATTTTAGACTACTTTGTTTGAATATCTATATCGAACTTCTATAAATATATATTTGCAATGTTTTGTGTGTTTATTCATTCATTCATTTAAAACGTTTTAATCTGCACTTTACGTAAATATTATCTGGATTAAATACTATTTAGATAATCACGCACTTATGGCGATGTTCAAAAGACTGGATCCTCCGTTTTACTTTAATCTGCCTATCGAATATGTAAGCAAGTAATGAGTGGGCGATTAAACCCACTTGTAGACTGCACAAGTATTAATAAGAATAGCCGTCTGTATTTTTTTATAATTATCAAACAAATGCCGACGATGTTTTTACCTTTCCGTAGGGTTCTTGACTTTTTATTTGGCTGCCTTAACAATGAACATAAGATGTAAAGATGTCTCATAAAGCCTTAGGTATGTTCTAATTTGAATATGTTGCTGATTTAACCATAGCTATATTAGATTAAGGATAAGCATGTAAGCTTAATTTAAACATTCATTTTTACATCGATTGGGAAACAAGTTCTTACAAGTTTGAACTTATTCTAAACTTTCTCGACGGTTCATGGGTTGGACCAGTACTTCGCATCTGGGAAGGTCATGTAAAATTCTTGTCCCTAACGGGGTTTGAACCTGAAACCTTTGGATCCGCAGTCGGGTCGGTGGTTCTACCCGGATGCCTCCGTGCATTCTGGGTCTTCCTCCACCTGTAATTTAGATGGACGTCGCTATATGACTGAAATACTGTCGAAGCGACGGTAAAATAGTCAGGTCGTAGTCAGGTATATAACAATCGGACCACGACGCCGTTAAGCTTGTGAATAGAGTCTCGGCGGTTCTTTGCGTCTTGAAGGACACGGGAAATGATTGTCATTGTCAGGATTAGATTCCACAGTCTTCCGTTCAGAAATGCTATTCGTTACTACAGGTTTACGTTGCCTAATATAGTTTTATAACCTGTTAAAAGATCACTAAATACTCCACTAAATATTGAAACTAGGATTACGGTACAAGTTAGTTTCAAAGCCCCCCTTGGTCAAGTGGTAACGTTCCCGACAATGGATCCAAAAGTTTGCAGTTCGAATCCCGTTAGGGGCAAATAGTTAACATGACCTCCCCAAGGCACAAAGCACTGGTCCAACCAAGGATCGTCGAGTGGGATTATCAAAGGTTTTAATAGTTTTTCCCAAACGACGTAAAAATAAATACATGTAAGTTTAGACGGTTAGGGGCTAAAAACGTCATATGGTATTGATTATAGAAATACACAATTACTAAAGTATTAACTGTTTCTCTTCGATTTGCAGAAGACTGCATGAAAGATAGAAACAAAAGCAAAACGTGTTTTGAAATCCTTGATAAACAATGTTACTGAGATGATTAAAAATTGAAGACTGCAGATGGCGCCACTGTTTTAGTGAATTGCGGAAATCTAAAAAGGAAGCAATTATTACTAATGTCTCCGGAGATGCATATATAAAAGCAGGACATGAATTGTAACTCTGTATGACTCCAATTATCCCTGAAAACATCATTAATTGATAATGTGCACTGGAAGGATCAGTATCTGTAAAATAATGAAGGGGCTTTGAAGAAAGAGGCAAACAGCCGCATCTGTACTGGATCAGACAAACTCTACAGATGTTTGGTCTCTGTTCTCTGTCACATGTTCATTAATTGTTCCATGCAATGGAAAACATAACTTTAAAATTGCGATTACTCGTGGACAAAAGGAATATTATGAATAAATGAATATAAATAGTTCAGTGGTAATGTGTCAGCTTTGCGAATGGGAGGTCTGGGGCTTGAATTCTAACCGGGGCACTTTCCTCCGGTAACTTCGTCAAACCAAAGACGAATAAAATTGGTACTAGATGCAGTCTTGCCTCGCACTCGGGAAAATGGTGTTGGTAACGGAACTCAGTGTACTCAGTAATGGGTCTAGCCAGGAACTTGTCCCTCGTGTATCACAACCGGACTCCCTTGTAACCAACTACATGTACTGTCTCTTCTGCATGATGCCTCCTCGGGAAAAAAAGAACCTACTCGTGGGTTATCCTTGAGTTCAAGGTCTAAATATGGCCGCTATTATCATTAAGTTATTATGATTGCTAGCCTTTACAATAGACGGAGAGAAGAATACGAAATTCTCGAATAATCGTTCGGCTCTGGAAACCGAAAGAAGGCAGCTGTGTGTTTTTGGTCCTATCGGGGTAATGAATAAACGCATCTCGAAACATTCTCCATTTCCTGTATTTAAATAAGTCCATAGATCTGGACACTTTAAGAAAGGGTTACGTTTACTCCGTTATGGTCTCATTTGATTAGGATTTGTACTTCTTTATCTGTAATTGTCTTAAGGTTTACCGGTCCCGGTGGCCATGTGCACGGTTAGGGCGTCTGCCTCGGATTTTGGAGGTCTTGGGTTCAATTCTCGGTCACGATATACAAAAGTTGTAAAAATTTGGTACTGGTATAAACACCCTTGCAGGAATGGTTGGCTCAGTGTCAGGATAATGTGATTGGTATCAGGGTACAGGTCTAAGGCAACATATCGCAGTGTAGCAGTACTATATCTTTCTCGAGTATACGTCGTCTCCAGACGACTGAAATGTTGTCAGCAGGAAGAAGAAAAAAAATATCTTTATAAAAAACATTTGGCAATGAGTGATACCTTGATTAAGCTATGTACTCTAATCGATATCGGTGAAATGCCACCCATGTATTTTTTTTTCTTACTACCGTAAGTAGCTTCCTGACCTAGTCGATCATTCTGAGATTATATAAACTACCAGAAACACTATCTGACTAGAAACAAGACACCAAGACACACTCCAGCGCCCATTTTCATAAACATCTCGTCAACAAGAATTGCAACCGGAATGTTTAATGGTGACAGCTACTGTAGGATTTTTTCCGGACAAAGTTGATAAATTTTCTCATATTCTGCATGAGTCAGCTGAAGTTTCAAGCTCTCTCACCCAGCAAATGTTTTGTTGTGGATCGTATCTTCACCGTTGTAATCGTTTTGTTGGAGTTTAATTGACCATTTATATCATTTGTACCTTCACATTCTTTTGTTGATTTGTAACCTGGATACACGGGGTTCACACGCTATTCCGTCTCCCATAGCAATAAAATAAACCTCTAGCCTTTTTTCATTTTTCAATTTCAATTTATTTATATCTAGATTTGTATTCATGGGGATTTGTTTATTTTAATAAATATCCAGATTGTCAAAAATGATATTTGAAGAAAATGATTGACAGTAATATAAATATCTGTTGTACTTGGTTGCACTTATCATTAATTTCATAGACCTTGATCAAAGATAATGATACTATATCTTCTTTTGTTCTCTTTATGCAAATCTTCGAAGTTTTGCTCTCTCTCTCTCTCTCTCTCTCTCTCTCTCTCTAGAGTGAATATTTTCACGAAATGAGCAATGTTTTTTAACTCTTCAGATCGCTAAAAATCGAGAGGTCCATAATAAATGTATCACGAACGTGAACACCCGTCACGGCGGTATCGTTGTCGTCCGCTGTACAGGTAGTAATGAATTTAATTATATATTTCACAAGACACAAATGTGCCAACTGTCTCGGATAAGTCAAGGTAAACAAAGATAGACATGGACCATATTTATCTTTCCCGCTGGTGTCAAGTAAGCAAGAAAAGAAAAACACTCTAGGGCATGCGGAGGGCAATCTTTATACGGACTGGAGATTTAGATTTTATTTGCAGTTGATGGTGTAATCGATACATCTAAAGAATGTGGAGAAAACGTAGATGCCGGTATCCATAGATGGACTTAATTTGGACACCATTAGTTGGTTTTCCTTCAAACGCTATCTGAACTAGATTCTTTGTCACTATATTGATTACACACATAAACATTGCTACCTTAAGATTTTTTTTTCATTGGGGTTAATTTTCGTTGATTCTGTACATTACATTATCCATAAAATTTGACAATAAGAAGACATCCGTTCAATTGATATGGACATCGCGTTTTCTGGAGCTTAGATTAACGAATATTTGTTTCCAAAAGTGCCATTTGAACAGAATCTTCAAATTAAATGTCAGTGAAAAATAATGTTCTTACAGCATTTCATATTCATTGAAATTGACAGCTTCTGCATATAGCTCTTTTATCCAATTAAAATACGATGTGTATTTGCATCCCTAAGGGTGTTAAAAATTTGTTTGTAGCAAAAACTAAAATTTTAAGAACACTTAATGGGATGATTACATCTGTTTATCGCCTCCAGTTATAATTATGCAAATTTACTTCATTTCATATGTGAAAATCCTGAAGTTGAAAAAAGAAAAGATCAAAATGGTTTTTCCCAATGATCCTTCATGTGGATTCACTCAGACAGTGTTCATTGAATATTTACAGATAAACAGTCAGTCGTATTCCTCAGTCAATCTGATATAAGCATTAGTCATATAAAACATAGCATGCTCCAGTCATAAAACATCCGTGGGTCGATGAACTCAATATCAAGACCTGTTCAAAAGATTGCCTTTTTTTCATTTTAAAAGGCCTCATTTACGCCTACATGCAAATGGTACATTCACGTAGTCACTTGGGTAAGTATAAACGGTATGTACTTTAAATTGGACGATGAATGTCGTTCTTACTGAAGGGAAGGGAACGAGATACTATTTTGTTAGAACGAGACAAAAATCTTGTTGGAACAAGAAACTATCTTGTTGGAACGAAAAACAATCTGAAGCGCACGAGAAATTATATTGTGGGAACGAGAAACTTACCTAGAGGGAACGCGAAACTTACTTTTGGGAACAAGAAAATATCTTGTGGGGAGGAGAAAATATCCCTCGGTCCCCGGGAACAAGAAACACATGTAATATCTTGAAATTAGACTTTCCAGCGACACAATAATGTCGAAAAGAAATTTGATAATGATAAGCAATTATGACGTTCCCACGAGATGATATCTTGTTCACTTTCCCCGGTGACTGAGTGGTTAGAGCGTCCGCCTCGGGAGCGGGAGGCAGTGGGTTCGATCTCCGGCCGTGACATACAAAGTAATAAAAAATGGTACTGTTATAACTCCCTAGCTTGGCGCATATAAGGGTAGTTGCAGGACTGGTTGGCCCGATGTCAGGATGCAAATTATAATACGTAAACCGAGAGAAGGACGTGTGTTTGTTTGCTGGATTTTACGTCCCACCGACAATATTTCAGTCATTTGGAGACGATGTCTACTTGAGACAGATATAGTGCTGCCACACTGCAGTATCACGGCATAGACATGTTGCATGATACCACACCCAGTCACATTCCAACAAACATATATTGTTCACGAAAGAATTATCTCGTTCCCACAAGATAGTTTCGCAGTCCCTTAAGATAAGTTTCTCGTTCTTTCAAAAGTATTCTTAAAAAAGAAAGAATAGCCATGGCACCGTAGCTTTATGTATTTTTATGTATGACATGATAATGTTTGAAATACAAAAGCACCTTACAATTCATATTCTTTTACTTTTTTGACACATGGTATAACATTGATATGCTTTATTTTTCTGCAATTTTGTTTTCTTGACTTACTAAAATACCCTGAGATATGTGTTGGCAATAAGTTTGCAATTAATATAATTTAGGCGATGACGGTTTTAGATGGCATTCATTTGTATTAATATATTTATTTTTTTTAGAAAATCTTTGAAAACATTACGACCATATGCTCAATTTCAGTCTTTTTATAGAGATAAATTCTAATTGTAACTATTTTGTCATAAAAATTCGGATATAAAAAAAGTCAAAATCTCGATAGGTGCACTATGTGTCCACAAACTGTGTCATAAACATAACATGTTTTCATACTGTTTGTCAGTTTGGTTACCTTGCATAATTTTACGACTTGCTATGACCAAATGCTACTTCAGATAATAAGTATACACCTCTAAACTAGACCATAGCAAAGTGTTGCCATATACGTATTCTGTATATTTACTGAATAAAATCTACTATCGCATCATTTTTTAGATTATATCTTGTGGTTTGCAACTTAAAACAAGATTTTATATCTTTAGCCGGATATATTATATTGAAATCACAGGGCAAGTTGTTCTCTCTTGGAAATATGATAATGAAATAACATGTCATTAAATGCAAACATGACTAGGATGTGATTTTTTCGATTTAAATATGAATTATTTTATTTCTTTATTTATGTGATGATGATTATTTCAATGTCACCATGACAACTGTTTATTAGCAAGGTGTGAACTTAAAATTTACATGCTAGTGACAAAGAGTACTGTAAAAAATCTAAAATAATTCCTAAAACTAGCATTTTAGAAACGAAAAAATAAATAAAGCGAGACCTTGTTTGGTTTGTTTTTTGTTGACGGCCAAAGACCCGTTTACAGTATTTTAGTAATTGGAAGACTTTGTCTGCATGAGACATATAATGTTCTACCTCACTGAGATATTTCGCTGTAGACATGTGGCATGATACCACACTCAGTCACATTATCCTGACACCGGGCAAGCAGGTTGTTGTATTGGGGTTTACCTTCACTGCGATAGTATTTCAATCATATAGCGACGTCCAGCTAATTACAGGTGGAGGAAGACCCCGAGTACACAGAGGTACCCGGGTAAAACCACTGACCTACCGCAAGCCAGCTGGAAGGCTTCCTCACATGAAAAATCCGAAGTGTCTACCGGGATTCGAACCCACAGCGGTGAGATTTGTAGTCCACGACTGTAACCGCTCGGCCACGGCGGCCCCCGGGCAAGCAAGCCCTGGAACTACACTTATGTGTTAAGTGCCAGGGAATGGAGCTACACCAGTACCATCTTAACGGCCCTGAAATCGAGATCGAGCCAGTGACCTACGTGGTAACAGGGCGGACTTTGTGATCTCTATGACACCAGGACCAGTTACCATGGTTTGGGAGTGGTATTATGTGTATTAAAATTAGAATCAGAGGAAATAAGATACATGTCCCATGTCCCATTACTGTAAGATGTCACAACTCGTTTAGCACATGTGGTTGCTCTATAGAGGTGAATGTCTTACCCGGTATAGGATTGGCAGCTTAGTATATGTTTAACAGTACATGCTTACATAAAATTACATGTATTCGTTTCTGATGTCAATGAATAAATTATCACAAATTTCTCTGACGCATGCGCAGAAAGCTAGACTGATGCAACCGCCAGTTTTTACCTTTCTCCATGGTTCATTTACTTCTAATTGTAGATCTAGAAGTATTCGCACAATTAGTCTGGCGGATCCTTCCTAAAAGATTGTATGTAATACATTAAAATGTACAATTACGCATGTTAATAAATTTTGATTTTTCACGTTATTGTCTCTGCTTCGATTCACATTAAATATAATTCACACGATGATAAACTATGGCAGAGTCTAGGATTTGATATACTACATTACACATCAGAGCGGATGAACCATTTGATAAGTTTGAAGCAACTTAAATCCTACTTAAAACTTTCACACCTACATTGATCCAAAAGTATTAGGCGGTATTGATACCTTGAGATTAGTATACTGGTTTCTATGTACTTTGTTTATGTCAAAGATAGACACTGTAAAATCATTAATGTTTGGGTGATTTCGTGGATTGAAATATTCGCGAATTTTAACCCAACGAAATAAATTTGATTAGTATGGATCTCCCTTGTTCTAGAACAAGAAATCACGACTATAAGTACAAGTGAACTTGTTTTTAATTGAGAAGTAGCGAATGATTTTTGGATAGCTTAATCGCCAGATATTTTATTTAAGTTTAGCATGTATTGTAGATTAGATTCAACACTTGATCAAGGTATCCCGCAATTTCATCGGGCACTCAAATGAAACATGATTTCTTCGATCACAACATAAAATCCTGTATACGTTTCTTCTAAAATCGTCACAGCATAAACAAACAAAGTTAAAGGACAGTTACTCATTTTTTCGCAATCTAACTATAATGATAACGATTATAATAATAATATGATAACGATGATAATGTTTTTTTTTTCTTCTTCAGTATTCTATTGATGTTTCACTGTGACATATGTAGAAGAATATATGAAATAATAAAAAATAAGCTAGATATTTTATGTGTTTGAAGGCAATATGATCCTACAAACCGAAAATTTCAATAACAAGCATTTTTCATATCCCAGGAGCATGCCAATTTTAGTAGATAAATTTCATCGAATGTTGTACTCACTTTTGTATAAGTGTACAATAGTAGTACCAATTATATCATCTAAAGCACATCAACGTGCTCA
This sequence comes from Solen grandis, assembly GCA_021229015.1. NCBI lineage: Eukaryota > Metazoa > Mollusca > Bivalvia > Adapedonta > Solenidae > Solen > Solen grandis. The sequence goes on along the minus strand of CM037787.1, from coordinate 54,251,231 downwards.
ATGTGAGCTATTAGGATCACCCTGCGTCCGTCGTCCATCGTCGTCCGTCGTCAACAATTTGTTTTAAACGACATCTCCTCTGAAACCGTTGAGTAGATATTATTGAAATTTGGCATGGATTATCTTTGAGTGAACCTCCACAAAAGTTTCTAAAATAAACTTGATCCATACAGAAATCTGGTTGCCATGGCAACCAACAGAATTTTAGTGTAGAAACTTCAACAATATCCTCCTCTGAAACCAATGGTCAGAATTTAAATTCCTTTGTCACAAATGTCACCTCATAGTGCTCTACCATAATTGATAAAATGAAGTTGATCCTTTAGAAAAATGAGGCCACAAGGGGGGTTGGCTTATTTCCTTATATAATCAATATAGAAAAGTTCAACATTCTTCTCTCCTGGAACTATTGTTCAGAATTAATTCTTGTTTTGCACCATTGATTACCTCAAGGTTCATACCATAATTGTGTAAGCATTTTAGATCCCTTAAAAAATGAGACCTACAGATGACTGAAACTTGAATCTTGAATTATTTGTCCCCACCGGTAAAATCGGTTTGGGACTATAGGTTTGCGCGCGATCTTCCGTCCATCTGTCCGCCCGTCTGTCTCGTCCGTTCGTCCGGCTTTCGTGTCCGCTCCATAACTTGGGCATTTATGGATGGATTTCAATAAAACTTCACAACAGTATTCCTCAGGTGTGCATGGTTTTGGCTATAACTTCCATATTAATGGGTGGATTTTCATAAAACTTTATAAAAGTGTTTGTCATAACACAAAGGTGTGTCGCTTGCATCAACCACATGCGTCCTTGAAAGGTCAATGTCTCTGGATTGTTAGAAATTCTCTTTGGTTTGTTTAGGCTACATCTTGGTGTCTTTAACTTCCATATCTATGGATGGATTTTCATAAAATTTTACAGGAGTATTTGTCATAACACAAATGTGTGTAGCGCACATCAATCATATGCGTCCTTGAAAGGTCAAGGTCACCGGTGTTGTTAGAAATTCTCTCCTCGTTTTTATTCATAAGCTACATCTACGCGTCCACTCAACCATATCGTCCTTGAAAGGTCAATGTCACTGGAGTTGTTAGAAATTCTCTTTGGTTTGTATAGGCTACATCTTGGTGTCCGCTCTTTAACTTCAATATTATGGATGGATTTTCATAAAACTTTACAAAAGTGTTTGTCATAACACAAAGGTGTGTAGCTCACATGAACCATATGCGCCCTTGAAAGGTCAAGATCACTGGAGTTGTTAGAAATATAGGCTATATCTTCGTGGATTTTCATTAAATTTTACAAAAGAGTTTGTCATTACATGTGTTGGTGCAACAACCATAGGCACACTTGAAAAGTCAGTGCAGTTCCATAATTTCCTTGTTTTTATCTTGCACAAATTCTTTATGTTGAGTTTTCACCGGGAGGAGAGGGGACTCCTGACAGTATTGCTTGCTCTGCTGACAAAGCCGTGTTTTAAATAAGCTGATGTACTCAGGTGAGACATCTGGGGTCATATGGCCCTCTTGTTATGATTAGTTCTAGTAGCGATACTATAACTCATCGAAAAAGTGTGTGTGTGTGTGTGTGTGTGTGTGTGTGTCTTTCACCGCAAATGTAAACAGTTATTTTGACCCTGGATACGACAACGGACATTTTAATAACAGAAAGAGAACAATTTAAACTGAATTCAAGCTTGCAAACCATTTCATGTTTACATAGTCATGTCACCATGACATTTGTTCAAACATCTTTCATGTTGCAGCAGTAAGCCATATATTCAGAAATTATTCACAAGGGTACGCGTTTAATTATTTGCGGCATGTTCATAAAACTTCAAACATTCGGGGATCAAGGTCACTGGATGTTGCACTGCGCATGTCCTTACGTATTAGTTTCTGACTTGCCTGAAATGTGGCGTGATCCGTTTTAACGTTTGCTGCACCGACTAATGTAATATTTCAGGTATCTGTAAGCGTACTTTTTGATAATGGCACAATAGTGACATTTATGCACCACTTAAAATAAATAAAATGCCCATTATAACCGCCAGTGCAGCTTCTCAGTTGCACGTTGCTTGATATACGCCAGTACACAGACACAAATTTTACAGTAAACGATCTCCTACGTTGAATAAAATAAACAGCTTTGTGACAAGTAAAGATGCAGTTTTCAGTCAGACACTTACTGGTTTTTCGAAAATGATAGACTAAACAAATAATTCAATGACGCCTGTGAAATAATATTCATTCCTCTCTACGATTTCTAGATGGATAAGGTGGTGTTCATAATTAACAAATAGTGTTCGAACTCATCAAAATTGTCAAAATGTAATCATTATCTAAATAAATGCAGAAATAAAATCCGTGCAATATTTGAGACTGTTCTACCTTCATACGATAGATATAACTTTAAACACGTGGAGCAAAACTTGGGGACTACAATAATGCTTTTAATCAACCGATATTAATTGTATTTTATCTCACATATGAGCATAATCTACAGTGCTGATCTTTGAGAAAATCAAACTCTGTCTGTAATATCTCCTATAACTGATCGTATCTTAAGCCATTAATCCGCTCGGGCTTACCATAGAAACCTCGTGTAAATATTTATCCCCACATTGTATGTGATTTTACATTTCCTTAATTTGAAAATCGTCTAATCAAATGAATGTCATGGTTTGGCATTTTCTTCGTCGATCAAATTTTCTTGTCCTTCCCTCTGTCATTCAATACTGTAATGTAAGAATATAATAACAAACTAGATGATACTTATAAGTATTCCGACTTAAGTTTTTTGTATATATCGGATCCGAAATAGAATTATTTCGGTTTTCGATATCTGTCCGCGCAATTTAGTTGATTATGCATAAATATCATTAAGAAGAGGAAGAAAAAAAGAAGAACGTGTTGTTAATGCACTTGGTAGAATTTAAGGAGACGACACATTGAGAGAAGAAACATTTTCAATATTGATTAGCTTATACATGTATATTGGAAAATGGATTTTTCCCTCAAGTTTGCAATCGGAAGATTTACAAGTTTCGTTTAGTGTATTAATGAACAGTATGTTCTTTCCCATGAGATCTGTAATGCAGACATGCAAATTCGACAGCAAACTGCAATAAAGTCGTTTTGACGCCCGTTGGAAATATATGAGTCATTTAAACAGCCATATTAGTGCAGAATCGCGGAATATCTTCCAGATATATTAACTTTTATTAGTACTTAATTTACAAATTAAATACACTCACTAAGTTTGTTTTCTGCAGATAGCATTATATAAGTTGTTGAAAATCACCGAACCGTTACGGAGATATCAGACGCCAACTTTAAACGAGTATATACCACGTGATATCCGAATCAAAACTGCATAAAGATTTTAAATGATAAATCCCAGGAGAAGATACTTTCGTTTGATGAGGTTATTAGCAGTATTATTATGAAATGACTACTTGAGACCCTGTATTTATATTTTTTAACATAATATGATATAATATTCCCAAGTATTTGTTTATATCACTGAACAGCGTTTTAGTATGCACGTATATAATATCACAAGCAAAAAAAACAAACAAAAACTAGTTTTAGAATAGCGGAAATCAGTCAATTTTACAATTAAAAGTGAATCGGCAGATATAATTTCTTATCAAGTGAACTTACAAAGTAAAGCCAAATTACAAATTAATGTTCTGGGACCCTAAAGCATGATGAAAAGAATACAAAAACAATACTTTTAAAAGAATTACAACCTTAACAAACAATGATTAAGTTTTAATATATTTTTCACCATCTATGATTTTTTTTTTCAATTTCAATCGGTACGCCCAGTTTTACGCCAAAAAATGTACCGAATCTTTAAAAGCGTTCTGTCTGAAACATACTGTAGGTACAATTATGTGGCTTGCTTACAGCATTTTATTTTGCTTAATTTATTTACTTTTACCACACACGGTGTTTAGAATTTAATAATCAGTATGTGAAGCAAGTATCTGAAATCAAACATTTTACATTGGCAAATCTGATCTGGGTAAAGCAGAAGTAAAGGTCAAGAAGAAAAGAAAAAGAAATATCTATATGATACTGCAGGTATTCATAACATTCGGCCAGAAACAAGTCTCAATATGCATCAAAGAGAGGTGTTATGAAAAATAAACTGAAATTCTGTCCAAGTATTTTATCTGCTTCAGCTAGTTGTCATCTCAACAAACAATGGTGCGTAACCTTTTTTCCGTGAGTATAGAAATATCTACCAATGTAAATCATAAAAATACTCATTCGGCACTGTCTTACGTCATAATCCCTACGCTAGAAAAAAATGAACACACTGGGATTTGAACCCACAATCCTCAGTTTCAAAGCAGATGACAGTAATTTGAGCCTATTTATGAATGCTTTTCAATAGGAAGTAATGAGATAGAGTCCCAGAACCCTAAATTGAACCTTTTTCTCTTTGTGATAATTGTTACCGAGAAGCTATAACCACCTAACTCCTCACCGCCGGTCTGGTCACTCGAAAATTTCATGTAAGGACGCCTTCCTGCTGTCGTGTGATACTTGCGGGTGCCTCGGGTTTTCTTCCAATGTGACCGTCCCCGGTGGCGGAATGGTTAGAGCGTCTGCCTCGGGAGCGGGAGGTCGTGTGTTCGACCCCCGGCCTCGACATACCAAAGTTTGTAAAAAATGATACTGTTATAGCTCCCTTGTTTGATGCTCAGCAAATAAGAGTAGTTCCAAGGCTGGCTGACCATATGGATTATATGTCTACGTTGTGATACTGCAGTGTGGCAGCACTATATTTTTCTCAAGTAGACACAGTCTACATATAACTGAAATACTGTTGGCGGGGCGTTAAACCCAACTTACAAACTTATTTCAATGTGATTAGCAGTGACACCGCCTTGTTACTGAAATGCTATCGAATTGACGATTACTTCTAAAGCAATTGCATGTGATATATATCATAAGCTATTATTCTATTCAGCTGGGCCTAATATTTAATCCTTTTCCCCCTTCACAAACTCTTTATAAGTTGTTAGTCATTCATCGCCTCTTATCAAATATCATTTTATGCATTTAGTCACCGTAATCATTACATCTGTAATGTGTCGTTTTGAAATGTTATAACGATACACAGCTAATGTCCGCGTGCTGAGTCATACATCATAAACTATTAAACATAATTCATTTCAATAACATATCCCATAATTCAATTCAGCAGCAGACGCGGCCACGTTACATGAACTATTTTAGAAACAATAGCATACGAAATCTCATTTCTGACCATTAGCATTTTACCAGATGCCAAAAACAATTTGATGATTTAAAGGGATTTCTAGATATTACAATACATTCTTAAATGGAACCTTTATCAAGTAAAATGTCAATCTTGCGGTCTAAAAATGTAGCAGCTCTAATTTTCCACGACTGGTTATATGTCCACAAGGAGCACCTAAACATCGTATTTCATTATTTGACTGAGTGTCTGTCATCCAAATTGATAGTTATCGCCCCTGCAAACCATTACCACTACCCACCAAAAATGTCGTGTAGGAGATGATTGTCTGAACAAAACAAAGGTTCGCTCCTTTCAGATAAGATGTGGGGTTCAGATACAAATAAGATTAAAAATAAAATGAAGTTTAGTAAGATATTTTTGCACTGACGGCGGTCTGCCGGGGTACTACATAATGTAAGTAACCACATCCTTTTCGAAATTTTATTTGCATGTTGTAATGTTTGCTTTGTGGTTACAGGTATAAAAGGAAATACGATAACATCGTTACAAATGATATTAAAATGCAATAAAATTAAATTTATACAATATATATCCGGTACTTTCTTAAATATGTTTATATATAAACACAAAGACATCGAATAGACATTCATCGAACAACCATAGCAATGATATCAAACTATTTTTATCAATCAATCCCCACGAACAAATAGGTGACTGCAGTAAATTTTATAAAATCATGGTACACTGACAAGAACAGCTTGAGCCAACATTAAAATGAAAGGTGCACCTCCAAAAGGAATTTGTTTCATCTCCCACAGGTATCCTGTGTTTTCATTGGTCGAATCGCGGTCACGTGGGAATCCCTTTCTGCACAGGGTCAGTAGCGCCTCGCCCCCTATGCATATTTCTCTTACGAGACACTGCAATCTGAGGCAGACCATATAGGGCATGGCCAAGGACGGAACATTGTCAAAAGAGGAGACCATCAACTACTCCCGACATTGTGTCTTTTCTCTAGGATGACAATGATCTGAAACAACTGCATTAATATTAAGAATGATACAGACGAAAATACAAAACTGTATGTTTTTGTTGACTATGTAATTTGAAGATTATATATATGCAAACATAGCTGCAGTCTATTGCTAATTATCACTTGTTTTTTTAATGTCATTTGACAGTACAACACGATCTGGTAAACAACAATACAGGTACCACCAAGTCACATGCATACAAACACATGACAGGCAACTGAATTTCTCCTAAGTCGCTCTTGCTTACCCAATCGTAACTACCTATCTCATCAGTTTTATGGGCGTTTACTTCAGCAAGTTTCTCATCGACATCCAGAACACACCTTGCGGCTTGCTAAATATGGACGCCCTGGGAGACAAGTCCAGTGGACCAAGACGTTTTGATAATAAAAGGCAAGATAAAGCTTTGCTCGATAGAAATATCACGCTGTACAAATTTGTCGACGTGGGCATTTTGTCAATGAGTTCAGGATCAAAACGCCTACTCAAAGTACTGAATTTTCTGTGAAGGTTGATGTACGTTTTTATATTGCATATCCTGAACGTTTTCTAGGAATATATAGTCTACATGATAATCATACTATTGATGATATTTTATTTAATTGTTTTTGCCAAATACTTTATGCAGTACATATACGTAATTGGACCGTCCTCAAAAAAAAAAGTTTGTTCAAAGTCTGAAACGGTATACGTAGTTATGATTTCCGTGATATAAAGTCCATTTTCCCATACAGCTTTTAATGGATGAGAAAATAACCGGCTGAAAAGTTATTTAAAACAAATGTCAATGGCTCTTACTTTCAGTGGTATGTTTACGCGCTACGTTCTTGCGTTTACGTTAAGATGTGCAAATTGGTATACAGTAAGTAAGTAAGTTATTATAGTGACATGTGCATACAAATATACAATACACAAATATACAATACACAAATATACAATACATATGGTAATGATAATTGCACCCGGCCCAATGGGCCTATATGTCACCTAAACAGACAGTGTCAAAATTTTAACAGAACTGCCGGTATGTATATAAATATAATGGTAAAGAATTACACAAAATGACTTAATAGTGAGAATATGACTTTTAAACGGATATTAAGGTAGACAGGAACAAATAGGTAACATTATTGTACAAATACTATGATAATAAAGAGCTACGCCTTATGTTAAAGGCTTGTTTTATGAATCTTGCTACTTTCCTAACATTATTATTAATTAGTTTGGATAAAATGTACATAGAGTCTCTATTAATTAAATTTTCTCTAATCAAAATACAGTATATTTGGGCTGAAAACACATAAGCAATATTTTACAGACATTCTGTCTTGAGTTGGTCAAACAGCAAAGGGGGCTTGGTCGACCGGTGACACACGGGACCGCGATCCGGGGAAATAATCTGTCATGACATTCCCAGTCGCAAAGTACTGGTCCAAATCAGAGACCACTGGGAAAATATAATAAATTGTAAAACATTATTTCCTTGTCGACAGAAAAAAGAACACGAGTTATTTTAAGCTTTAAAAGAAAGGTGGAAAATCCATTCTTTTATCTTATTCTCTCGAAAAGTAAGTTGTGTTGGACACTTTGTATCAGTGAAGCTGGCTAAGTAAAACCCAGTTTTGAAATGAAATGACACCGTCTAACATGAATGTAGATTCAGGTAATTAATTGAAATGTATTGTGACGTAGGTGTACGAGTATAATTACAATATATACTCAAGGTGAATTGTCATCTGGTTGACTTTAAGAATGGAAAAGTTACCAGTGTCCCAACGTATTTAGACAATACATCATTTCACCAGAGAATCGGCTGGACCCGGTATAATTCGCTGATTTAAAAATGTATGTTTATTTCCCATTGAACTATGTGTGAAATTTGACACCAGTATGTAGATTACGTGTTTGGGAAGTGCTCGTTGATTTACGTAGGTTTACGTCTCATTTTGGAGTGATTTGTGCGATTTGCTTCATTATGGCCAAATCGTTTTTTTTTTTAAATTTCACATACAAAATGGTCCGTAGTATAGGGTCAAAAGCTCCAGGTTAGATTTCAATTTTGATCATTTTGTTTGTGACATTAAAAACTTTAGATTTGACCATAAGGACATGTAGGTTTTTAATTAGATGTCATGTATACGTCAATTATGGTCATATATGCTTATTCATCATTTATTTGCCCTCAA
>CM037787.1:54218341-54242668 GCA_021229015.1 Solen grandis | reverse complement strand
TTTCTATGTATCCATTAATAAAAAAACTGCAGAGAAATCAATGTAATGAAATTTTCAATCTTAAAAAAATGGCATTCAATTTTCAGCTTATGAAATACATGGTAATACAAAGGGGCGAAATTCGCATTCGTCTGACAAATAAACTAAAAGTGATGCAACAACAAAATATCGTATATTCTCGCGCCAGAGTAAAAGTGGGGCAAGTGTATTCCGCAGTTAAGTGCTACTAATAGATAAAAAAAATTATACAAAGATTCGTTATTTTTGTCTAGTTGTATAATGATTTTTATGGTATTTTTGTCCTATTCCTTGGTCCCTTTAAAACGAATTTACACAGTAATAGTGTGGATATAACTATTACTTAAATAATTATTCTTAATAATATTTTATTCACTTGATATACCGCCCGATATCTGAAAGAACTGGTAGACCGATTGTGAAAATGCAAAAAAAAAAAAAAAAAAAAAAAAATGTTTTTAAATTCTAAAACAACAACAACAAAAAAAAAACATTCATGTTTGTCCCCTCATCGACAGATCGGGTCACACTGATTTTTAGTTTGTCTGTCTGCCTTTTTGTTACAAAACTTTAACCTTAGAAATAACAAGGAAGTCCTTCCTCCTAGAGCCTCAACAGGTGGATGCATCCCAGATAAGAGCACGGGAAATCCCGGATCACAGAACAAACCTGATAAGAACACGAAACCAGAGAAAATCGCGGATAGGCCTTTTTATCCTAAACATTAATATATGGTAATATAAAAAAAAGAATTTGAAGTCAATCGATTACGGTGATCATAACGTTGTGTAACTTCCCGGATAAGAGCAAATAATTCTGCCACATCCTCAGTTTTGAGTTTGCATCGAGGGCTATTATTTTGGTTCCAAACTTAAAGTCACATACATGTATATATAGAAAGATAAGATAATGTGTCGGGTAATAAACTTATACTGCTAGGACCAAGAGACTTACTGAGACAGCATCACGCTCTTTGTTTTAATTGAAAATGACTTATCAAGTCAGCTTACTCTAGAAACAAATCGAAATCTTAGATTACTGTAAGACTTGTTTCAGTGTACAACCTGCTGTTATTTGGCCAACTTTTGTAGTTCTAATTCCGGTGGCTGTGTATGATATACTGTATATGACGGGACAGAAAACATTCACCAAGGTAATATTATAAAACGTTTTATCAGTCATAATGAACTGACAATCAAGTGCATAACAAACTGTATAGATGATGTTTTATTGCCGTTGTCATGAATGTAAAGTTGAAATCAAATGCATAATAGCAATGAGGACATAGCACATGTTAAAAGACCATTTCGCAATTTGCCTATGTGAATAACAAAGTTGCAGAAATGTTATTTGGTGCATTATACATTTGGTAAAGGTATCGAAGTATTTCGTTGTGTGTCTGTTCAAGAGTTCAAGAGTTAAACCTGTTATAAAGGCATACCGAATTCAATAAAACAAAGCATTAAATACATACAAAAGAATGAATTATGTGAAGGTATATCTACTCTGATCAAGTCCCAGGATCGGTATTTTACTTATAGACATGCGATGTGGTCATTGTATTTATATATAACTAGCGCCGAGTTTTATTTAAAGCTGATTTTTTCGCTCTTCAGTATGTGTTGGTGTAAAACACAAACCTAGTTCGTTTAGTTTAATAAGTAATGCATTCAACTGTACTACCGAAAAACGGCACAAGGACGCGGTCAAGCTATTACATATACAGGGCATTTATTATAAAATAAAAAAAATACATTATCACAGGTCTTTATTTCACTACATTAAACGTTTATCAACACTTTTCTTTCCATGACTGTCATAAAATGTAAATTTCAAATCAGTATAACATACAAACAACAATATTGTAACGCACTTGCTATTTAAGCTCGTCTGTTTGTCAAAGAAAAAAAAAATCGAGGTATTGTAATCACTCTGGTGGCGTCTCCATCGTCGTCGTGAAAAACTACCACGTTTGCCGGAACTTTAAAATTGCTAAATGTTATATCATCAAACTTCACATAACAAGAGCTATATTCTCATTAAGGTTAATTTTGACCACCACATTAGAGGACATCATTTACCGTCTGTAACTTTCGTAATATAATGACAAGTGCGCATGATGAATCTATGTATTTATTATATACCTATGCATGATATTTATACTACGCATTTTCATTATGTTTCCTACAGCAAAAATACAGAAACTTGTATCAATGTCCCAACGTTTTCCAAACCTGTATTTCTGTGTGCATAAAATGGAACTACTTATTATGACATCACTGCACAATGTTGATGTCCCTGATTTGAATTGAAAGCCGTTTTAACACTGTATATCATTACGCGCTGTGTAGAACACGACCGGATTATTCTTGATAAAAATAGTTCCTTTGTTGTTTAATGGTAAACAAACTGAAAATTTGTTTGAAAATAAATGCAAAGTTAAGACTTTATACGTTTATATCATCTGAAAAAAAATGTATATAATAAAATTATTATTACTAGCTAAATCTCTCGTGATTTTCCGTAAATCTGTGTATCACTCATGCTGATAACACTGTTCGGATCAATCTACGATAGTCGTCAGAGAGAGAGAGAAAGATCATTTTAAATTTGACGGTATTTTAGAGATTTGTGGATTCAAATACGTAAATAACTTGTCAGGCATCTACAGACGATTCGATAAGTTTGATGTCATAATGGTATCATGTTACGTCTTGGTACTTTACACGTGACTTGGACCAAACCTTCTCCAAGGTGATATTTTGAATCACCTTTAATCATACTTTGGCCCATGTTCAGAGCAAAGTTTTACATTTTAGTCATATAAATTTCGATTATTTATACTAGAATATACATGCCCTTAGACGAAGGTCTCCATATAAACAACAAAGTATTACAGATACATAACTGGTATCAAATGAAACTGTCACGTATTCGTTCAAGCTCATGATTGGTTAATGTTGCAGACATGCCCTATCGGGCGACCCGCTAAAATATCAGGCGATTCTATTAAGTGCTGTACTTAATGAGGCCCATTCGGTTATTAATTTGGATAACGAATCTAATACTGATTATTGATATTAAAGAAACGTTCAGTGCATAATGAGGCATGTTTTCATTCTGAAGAACAATTACCGCTTACAAAAGAATACTTGCTGTCCGTGTAAATTCACGAAACCTGGGGATTTTATAGAATTCCACCAGAGATGAATGCTAGAAGAACAGCAATATATAAGGAAACTTACAAGTACTCCGACTAAAGTGTTGTCTATAGCATTTGTTGTATTCAATATAACATATTTTTCGTTTTCTATAGCTTTCCAGGAAAATTGGTTTCACATAGTTGATTATGCGTCAAAATTATTCAAGCAGACAACTGATTGAGCCACCAATCCTTTTGGAAAATACACATTTAATCGAGTACTTTCAAATTTCGAAGTAGCAGTTACATAGAATATAGTATATAAGTGATCAGGACTCTCAACCCTATTGTACATATACCTCACCAATAAGTTGGCAAATACCTGGAATAGTTAACTAACTTGACCAAATTTCATCAATATACCTCGACCACAAAATAGTACAAATCCCTTATACCCCTTAATATTGACCACAAACCCTAGTTGACAAATACAATATAAACCTCTCACTAATGTGGCCACCAAACCATAGTTGCAAAATACCAATACCCCGCACCTCAATGTGGCACAAACAAGTTGACAATCATACATACCTCAACAATTTGACACAAACCTAGTTACAAAATTCCCATATATATCTCACTAATGTTGGACCAAACCATGTTGACAAAATACCCATATCATACCCTTAACTAATGTGACCACCAAACCCATAGATGACAAAATACCCATATCATATCCCTCAACTTAATGTTGGACCACAAACCCCATAGTTGACAAAATACCCATATCATACCTCACTCACTAATGTTGGACACCAAACCATAGATAAACAAAATACATATCATACCTTCTACAAACTTAATGTAATGACCACACGAACCAAATTGACAATTAATCCCATAATCATACTCCTCAACTAATACTTGGACCACCAAACCCATAGTTACAAAATACCCATATCATACCCCAACCTAAATATTGGACCACCAAACCCATAGTTGACAAAATACACATATCAATAACCTCCTCAACTTAATGTTGGACCACCAAACCCATAGTGACAAAAATACCCATATCATACCCCCTCAACTCAATGTTGGACCACCAAACCATAGTTGACAAAATACCCATATCATACCCCTCAACTTAATGTTGGACCACCAAACCACATAGTTGACAAAATACCATATCATACCCCTCAACTAATGTTGGACCACAAACCCATAGTTGACAAAATACCCATATCATACCCTAACTAATGTTGGACCACCAAACCATAGTGACAAAATACCCATATCATACCCCTCAACTAATGTGGACCACCAAACCAATAGTTGACAAAACCATATCATACCCCTACTAATGTTGGACACCAAACCATAGTTGACAAATACCCATATCATACCCCTCAACTAATGTTGGACCACCAAACCCATAGTTGACAAAATACCATATCATACCCCCTCACTCAATGTTGGACCACCAAACCCATAGTTGACAAAATACCCATATCATATCCCCTCAACTTCAATGTTGGACCACCAAACCATAGTTGACAAAATACCATATCATACCCCCTCAACTCAATGTTGGACCACCAAACCCATAGTGACAAAATACCCATATCATACCCCTCCTCAATTAATAGTTGAACTTCACCTAACATACCCCCATAATGTTGAACCAAAAAAATACCCATATCATACCCCTCAACTCAATGTTGGACCACCAAACCATAGTTGAAAAATACCCATTATAACCCTCTCAACTCAATGTTGGACCACAAACCCATAGTTGACAAAATTCCATATCATATCCCTCAACTCAATGTTGGACCACCAAACCCATAGTTGACAAAATACCCATATCATACCTCCTCAACTCAATGTTGGACCACAAACCATAGTTGACAAAATAACCCATATCATACCTCTCAACTTCAATGTTGGACCACCAAACCCATAGTTGACAAAAAACCATATCATATCCCTCACACTCAATGTTGGACCACCAAACCCATAGTTGAAAATACCCATATCATACCCCCTCAAACTCAATGTTGGACCACCAAACCCATAGTTGACAAAATACCATATCATACCCCTCAACTCAATGTTGACCACCAAACCCATAGTTGACAAATACCCATATCATATCCCCTCAACTCAATGTTGGACCACCAAACCATAGTTGACAAAATACCATATTCATACCCCTCAACTCAATGTTGGACCACCAAACCCATAGTTGACAAAATACCCATATTCATACCCCTCAATCATGTTGGACCACCAAACCCATAGTTGACAAATACCCATATCATACCCCTCAACTCAATGTTGGACCACTAAACCATAGTTGAAAAATACCCATATCATACCCTCTCAACTCAATGTTGGACCACCAAACCCATAGTTGACAAAATACCCATATCATACCCCTCAACTCAATGTTGGACCACCAAACCATAGTTGACAAATACCCATATCATACCCCTCAACTCAATGTTGGACCACCAAACCATAGTTACAAAATACCATATCATATCCCTCAACTAATGTTGGACACCAACCCATAGTTGACAAATAACCCATATCATACCCTAACTCAAGTTGGACCACAAACCATAGTTAAAAATACATATATACCTCTCATACTCAATGTTGACCACTAAACCCATAGTTACAAAATACCCATATCATACCCTCAACTCAATTTGACCACCAAACCATAGTTGAAAAATACATATCATACCCCTCAACTCAATGTTGGACCACCTAAACCCATAGTTGACAAAATACCCATATCATACCCCCTCAACTCAATGTTGGACCACCAAACCCATAGTTGACAAAATACCCATATATACCCCTCACTCAATGTTGGACCACCAAACCCATAGTTGACAAAATACCCATATCATACCTCTCAACTAATGTTGACACAACCATAGTGAAAAATCCATATCATACCCTAACTATGTTGGACCAAAACCATAGTTACAAAAACCATATCTATCCCTCAACTCAATGTTGGACACAACCCATAGTTGACAAATACCATTATCCCTCACTAATGACACCAAACCCATAGTTGACAAATACCATATCATACCCCTCACTCAATGTTGGACCACCAAACCATAGTTGACAAATACCCTATCATACCCCTACTAATGTTGGACCACAAACCATAGTTGACAAAATACCCATATCATACCCTCAACTTAATGTTGGACCACCAAACCCATAGTGACAAAATACCCATATCATACCCCCTCACTAATGTTGGACCACCAAACCATAGTTGACAAAACCCATATCAACCCCTCAACTCAATGTGGACCACAAACCCATATTGACAAAATACCCATACATATCCCCTCAACTCAATGTTGGAACCAAACCCATAGTTGACAAGTACCCATATCATACCCCCTCAACTCAATGTTGGACCACAAACCATAGTTGACAAATACCATATCATACCTCTTAACTTAATGTTGGTCCCCAACCCCATAGTGACAAAATACCCATATCATACCCCTCAACTCAATGTTGGACCACCAAACCCATAGTGACAAATACCATATCTACCCCCTCACTCAATGTTGGACACCAACCCATAGTTGACAAATACCATATCATACCCCCAACTCATGTTGGACCACAAACCCATAGTGAAAAATACCCATATACCCCTCATCAATGTGGACCACCAAACCATAGTTGACAAAATACCCATATCATACCCTCAACTCAATGTTGGACCACCAAACCCATAGTTGACAAAATACCATATCTACCCCTCAACTCAATGTTGGACCACCAACCCATAGTTGCAAAATACCCATATCTACTCCTCACTAATGTTGGACCACCAAACCATAGTTGACAAAATACCCATATCATACCCTCAACTCAATGTTGGACCACAAACCCAAGTTGAAAAATACCATATCATACCCCTCAACTCAATGTTGACCACAAACCCATAGTTGAAAAAACCATATCATACCCCTCAACTCAATGTTGACCTAACCCATAGTTGACAAATACCCATATCATACCCCTCAACTTAATGTTGGACCACCAAACCATAGTTGACAAAAACCATATCATCCCCTCAACTCAATGTTGGACCACCAACCCATAGTTGACAATACCCATATACCCCCTCAACTCAATGTGGACACCAACCATAGTTGACAAAATACCCTATCATACCCCTCAACTCAATGTTGGACCACCAAACCCATAGTTGACAAATACCCATATCATACCCTCAACTCAATGTTGGACCACTAACCCATAGTTGACAAAATACCCATATCATACCTCTCAACTAATGTTGGCCACCAACCCATAGTTGACAAAATACCCATATCATACCCTCACTCAATGTTGGACACCAAACCCATAGTTGACAAAATACCCATATCATACCTCTCAACTCAATGTTGGACCACCAAACCCATAGTTGACAAAATACCCATATCATACCCCTCAACTCAATGTTGGACCACTAAACCCATAGTTGACAAATACCCATATCATACCTCCCTCAACTCAATGTTGGACCACCAAACCCATAGTTGACAAAATACCCATATCATACCCTCAACTCAATGTTGGACCACCAAACCCATAGTTGACAAATATACCCATATCAATACCCCCTCAACTCAATGTTGGACCACCAAACCCATAGTTGACAAAATACCCATATCATACCCCTCAACTCAATGTTGGACCACCAAACCCATAGTTGACAAAATACCCATATCATACCCTTCAACTCATTGGACACCAAACCTAGTGAAATACCTATCATACCCCTACTCAATGTTGGACCACCAAACCCATAGTTGACAAAATACCCATATCCATACCCTCTCTCCACTTAATGTTGACCACCTAAAGCATAGTTAAAAAAACTTTTATAGACTGATTGATGGATTTGTAAATTCAGAGAGTATTGTGTATGTGCACCAAGCACTCTAAGGAAAATCTAAATGTTTGTGCCATAAAGACTTGTGCTCTAGAAAAGTTCAACAGACAGCAGATCTTTGAAAAGAAAATGTTTAAAATGTGCTTTTGAAAGTTATATGGAACGATATAATACTGTTAATTAATACCTGTCCAGACTGCTTGCAAATGTTTAATATTTTTAAGGTCTGTCTTAGTGCATCTATCAATATTTTGCTCCAGGAGGGGTATAGGCTAACCTGACAGGGGAACTTGACTTTTTTTCTTTCATCACTAAAGAGCAATAGAAATTTGTCAAATGGATATGCTTTGCAGTTTGCACAGGATTCCGGCCTATTGAGAACATTCTTCTGTCAAAAGTCCCATGTATGCCCCCTCCCCACAAACCCTGGGGCAAAATATTGATAGGTGCATTGGAAACTCTGAATTCCAAGAGTTACATAATTACTTTAAAGCAGCATAACACAGGCCTTTGTCATAGGCCAATAGCAATATGTTTGATGCTATATGTTTTTTGGGTAAAAATGTTCTGCAGCCATGGGAGTCAAACACAAGATCCCTGGTATACTCTAGGAATGTGCAGTGAATTGTACTGTGACACTATATTCATATTATAATTCCTCCTTGAGCAACAGATTCAAAGATATTGCAACATGAATTCTTTCACCTGTTTTTCTGGTGTAAGTTGATAGTTTATATAGGGCAAAGTAATGGAATGAAAGATGAATTTGCTGAAAATTTTATTGTTCTCTTTTTGTAACCTGACTGAAAAGTGAATCTTTTATAATTGTGCATACTTATGTACTGTAGTTTATAGTTTTATGCAACTTGGTTCTCATTTTTCACTTCTGTAGAATATTCATTGAGTTTGTGCTATGGCTATTCCATTTAGAAATGTTTTGGTTCCTGCAGTTTCATATGTATAGTGAAGCAAACTGTGCTGAACAAATTGGTGAATTTGCTTTGTTTTATGAAATGATTTCTTGTTATATGTTGTGGTATGTATTCATGATCAAAGACTGGTTACTTTCAAGGCATTGTTTACATACCATTTTTACTATTGTGATGCAACATCTTTAATTTTTGCCTCAGATGCATAGGTTAACAGAGCAGGTATCTTCTGCTTGTTCATGTGCATACAATAATGTAAATCATATTCTAAAAAATATGTTTTCATAGACCATTTTAAGTTGGATAAATGAATACTCATGAAGTAAAAAAAAATGTAAATGAATATCTATGAGGTACATACAGTTTTAATGGAGGAGTTCCTATGGCACATTTGTTACATGTACTTATAAACATATTTTTGATGATCTATCTCCCTCTCTATCAGGCACAAAACAAAACATACGCGCAAGTTTTACTTACTCAGTTTATTGACAACTTTTCATTTTAATGACAAAACAAAATTGAAATTATAATTTTATGACAGCTTTTGTATTATATAGGTTTCTCTCTGACTTGGAACCTTAGCAAGGTCCCTATTACAGATATAAATTCCTTTTTTGCCTCACCATGGAAATCATTTGAAAGGGAAAAACTTTATGTTCATGTAATGTGCAGCTCCCAAAGTTGTTACATTGAAGTGTACCATTATGATTTTTGTAATGCATCAAAAGAGGGTCAGTGATAGACTTTTACCTTGTAGGACAGACCTCTTTATGGGGAATGAGGTTCATTTTAAAATAGTAACTTGAAGATCCAGCAACATAAAATTTTAACAATAAGCAAAGCTATTTTAAATATTTGTGAATTCGTTTGATATATTCCAGGTAAATACTTACTTCATCTATATAAGGTAATTATTCATCTCAAATGTGAAGGACACATTGCGCTTTGTAAAAAAAGGAAACCTGTCACAAACCTGTAGGAAAATATTTCAGAGATACTATCTAGTACATTGTACTTCCCTAAACAATACTAGGAAATGTTATGCTTATAGAATATGATATGTGGAATGCTACTATACTTCTAAAATGTGAAGGTCATGTTGCATTTTATGAAAGATATAAACTGTGACACCAACATTCAGGGAAACGTTTACCCGAATACATTTTTATGAAATATAACACCAATATGTGGAAAGAAATCACACCTAATGCGATGAATTACGAGAAAAAGCTTACAAAACAAAGTTTTCCTTATTTGTTCATGGAAATGTGTATCCAGAATGCATAAACAATTATGTGCTCAGTTGATCATGGTGCAAGCATGAATGCACATTTTGGCTTGAATTTCAACAACAGGAAGACACTGTCAGCAATACTTTATTCTTAACCGGCCCAGGTGGCCGAGTTGTTAGAGCTTATCACAACCGTCTCTTTTGTGATTTTGTAGTGTGGTATCATATCACGTATCTTCAGCGTGATATCGCAGTGAGAATACACTTTATATGTTAAAAACATATAACTGAAATAATGTCGGTGAAATGTTTAAGCAGACACATTATTTTTATCCTTCCAGGTATTGGTTAGAGGTAGTCTCTATGTCTTGATCTATAAGTCCATTTCTAGTCTCAACCGGTCAATACAAGGCAATAGCAATAACCGATATATAGTCTGGTCCCTGCATGTTTGCCGCCCAACAACCAGCTGTTGAATTAATACCCTAATATACATACAGAACAAAGGCATATTTATATATCCAATCAGGTCAGAAGTGGGGCCATAATGGGCACTTTGGAGAACAGAAAAATAAACAATGATTGTTTCAGGTTTTTTTTTTTCTTTTCAGATTTTAGCCACACTCTCAATACAATATACACTTATAAAGGTGTTTATACAAAATGGACATATGAAACGAGAGTATAAGTTTACATTTTATCGTCCTGTTCATTTAATACAAGGAGTTTTAACAGATATATATTTATGTATATTGATTCATTAATGTCTATATCAGATCCAGTATAAGATATAAAAACGTTATTTAATTAGTAATGATAAGTTTAATTAAGTTTGTAAAGGGTTAGAGAGAATTGATATAAACTGTTCTCTATTACATAAAAAACAAGTTTTTTTATAATTATTCTATAGAAAACATAGTTACTTGTTGTTGATATATATTTTCTAAAAGATATTATTTTTTCTAAACTGCTGAACAACAGTTGTGTAAATCAAACTTGAAAATTTAAGACCTTTCTTTCAAACACTGCTAAGTTTGTTATACTTTCTTATTAGAAATTTTACATTACAGTTTACAAAAATGTCATGCGTCTTTGTTAAATAATTTTCTATCTCAAATTTAGTCTTAACTAGTGGTGTATGCCTAAGTGGACACCTGTATGAAAAATATAAACAAAATGTAAACAACGGTTTTGGACTTATGAACATTTTTCTTATTTAAAGCTCGGACATGAAACTTTTTGTGAAAAAGAAGGAATTCTAAATACTATGTTTTATCTTTTTATGGAAAGTCTGTTGTTATTGATTGTCGTTAAAAAACCAAAAACATTCGGCAAACAAACTTTACATGTTAAATTATTTCTTTGACTCAAAATATTTGAAATACGTAATAAATTGCTACCCTACCCAACCCATTTTAAGACTGGTTTAACCATTACCAGGTTAAGGTGCTTATACAAGTGTCGCTAAAATATCCATAATTCAGAGATTAATTTCAAAATTTACCAAATTTTCGAAGAGGCATATTGGTTGATCTTACAAAATTAAAAAAAAAAAAAATACTGAGTGGTTTTTAATTATTCTAGGTAACATATTTGTTATTTAACTTAGCGTTATCTATAAGATAACTAACTATACAAACTTTAAGGAAAGCTTAACACTTTTTGTGTCACCTGCTGTAACAGAGGGTACACAGGGTAAACACTTCTGTGTCGTCTTTCTGCATGTGTGTCTTTCTGTCACTTTTTTTTATTCTGTAATAACTCTTGCTCTACCCATGCTATTGATATGAAATTTCATTGTTGAACAGAGCTTGACAGAGGAATTGTCATGCACAAGTTCCATAACTCTTGCATCACCATCTTATAGCTATTCCATTTTTTCTGTCTGTCACTTTTTTCCGTCACGCTTATTTATTCTGCAATCACTATCAGCCTCATTTCTTAGAGCTTGATTTGAGAAGGGTATAAAAACTTATGTATCTATAGTAACTTCGATTTTTGTTCCTTTCAAAAATTCGCTTTTGATTTGTTGAAAAATGGGTAAAACTTTTTTTTTTTCGGCGGGGGCGTCCCCCGCCTGCAATGGTATTAAACCGCTTTTCAGACACATGGCACTTTCTTATAGTTCTACAGGAATTGTGCCAACATATTTAGAACACTGCATGATCGATTCCAATATCCGTTTTTTTTTTGTTGTTGTTTCAATTCTTTAATATTGTCGAGAAGCCTTTGTTATTAACTGTGTTGCGTATGTGTTTGTGTATTGATAAACTTCCTGAAATATTTTATTTTAGATCTCTGCCTGTCCCTATATTTAGATAAAATAGCTGAATAGTAGATGATATATTCTTCAAGCATTTGAAGACATCATTGTTGTTTTCCATTTTTCATAAACCATTCTGGTTCACTCAATTACGTTTATGCTGCATCAAAACCACCAGCTTTTAATAAACTAAGTCGGTCTCTGTTAAAAGGTCTTCCGCATTCAGTTCGTCAGCTCTTTGATATACGATACACACATATTGGCACTTCAGTACCGAATTGGACCGGTACCTGGTTTTTGAGACTCGGCATGCTGACGTCCTTTAATTTGCATCGTAAAATAACAATAATGATGCCTTATATGTATACAGATGACAACTTCCTTGTCGATTTGACAGAACAAACGAAAAATGCAAATGATGGGCACAAACATTTACAAAAACATGCTGTTGTTGAAACCGGAAAGAAATGCAATATAGTTTCCTTGCCCACTGTTAGGAAATAATATGTTGTTTACAAGAGATGGTTATCTACAGTTTCTTTGGTGAATTGTTTTTGTTATTCATTGCTAATATCAAGTTACGCAATCATTATGAGTGAGCGACATTTTGAAATACTCTGTCATATTGGCAGAATGGTGTATATAAATAGCCATGTGTCACAAAAAGATAGTTGTGTGACGTAAGACCTCGTAAAACAACGCACATAAATAAACACGGAACACATCGCCATATTTTCTTCATTGGAGCTGAGCTGAGCTTGAAGACCAGTAAATTGGGTGAGTGTTTGTTTGTATTTTCTGTATCAACTTTAGTTGAATAAAGTGGAATATAGACCGTATTTTAGATACATGTGCATTTACTTCATTTTATTTACGATCAACAGTTTTGAACTGTTTTGTTGTTGTCCTTTATATTATTACGTCATATTAATATAAAGTGATTATAAGCAAATAAAGTATCCAACAGTAGACTCCCAACACCTACTGTAATTCGACTGCTTGTCCAGAACAAAGGTGTCTCATTTATAGCTATTTCTTGCCTAACTCTTCTATGCAGGTGGTCACAGTCTATTTCAAATTACATTACAAATTTCGTACTACTTGTATTGCTGGTAAAGGATGTTCATTGTGTATTTTCAAAATTGATTTGTTTAGATACATCTATAGAAAACATTACTTCTAATTTTACCAATCATTAAAAAATCATCTCGAGACGATAACTAGGGTCTTCCTTTACATTGTTAAAGGCTTGTCCGTTCAATCAAAGACTTTCGTGTATTTCAGTAATGATATCCCATTAATCATTTCAATAAGTGAGATCGAAACTAGGTTAAATGATTATGTAGTTATATGCACTTAGCCTAGTTTCGCTTCCCCTCGATTTAATCAGTCAAGAATTTAAAGCATTATTAAAAATATGGAAGTTAGATATATACAATCACAAACCATACTTTCGTTTTAAACATAAAAACATAAAAATCGGGATTCCAAGCAAAAGTACCTGTACTTTTTTTCTCTAGTTAGGTCGTATTTTTGATGTTTTATTGAGCTACTCCGTTATTTGTGTAAGTCATAATTTGAAGATAGCATCAGCACTATAAAACTTTTTTATGCCCCGCCAACTTTGTTGAGGGCAATATAGTGTTTCGGTCTAGATATCCGCCCGTCCGTGCTTACAAACTTGGTTTAAAGGGCGAGGGAACAACGGATTAGGATCCTTTGATCTCTGGTTTTATGTGGCATTTCTATGAGAACATTAGACTTAATATACAATTGATAATAGGAGAGTCACTTAAAACCAATTAGTTAGAACGTACGTCCGTCCGTCAATCTTGACACTGAGGTTTACCTTTACGTTTAAATGATTTCTCAGGAATAGAACCGTTAATCCGAGTCTTTATGATACTTTGCACACTTATTCATCATAACATGGACAACCCATCCCAGCAATAAATAAAAGCCTTGTACTTTCGAATTATATGCGGGCGGGGCATCAATATCGTTCCTACACAATCTTTTTTTTAATGAATATTACAATCCAATTCATTTTTTTGTTAGTTTTCAAAATTCTGAACAATATAAAACTTGGCAAAGAAAACAAAGGGCATTATTAGAAATAAACTACAGGTGTAGACCCGTGTAAATTAAAGCTGCATTTAATGAAATGATGATGTATATGTGTACAGAATGCAAATGCTCTATATGCATTTTGGAATAACTAGGAGAGTTGCCAGATTGAAGCCTACATGTGCCTATTCTATTTGCTGAATTTATGCCCTATCACACAGTATTTTGAGAATAAAAGTACTTTTTTTTGGCTGAATTTTACTGCCCTCAAAGGGCAGTTTCTCCTCCTGCCATAAAAATGTCCTTTTTCTTCAAAATGCACGAATTTTCCTCAAAAAACATATTTTTCCCCTCTATTTACTTTTCAATGCAAAAGGATGGTTCTAATTGGTTTTTTGCCTCATTGTAGAAAATAATGCCTGAACAACTTTTCCTTTAGGTAAAATATAACAATTCTTAAATCCAGCTTTGATGTTCGTTGCGTCCCCCTCCCACCCCTGTAAAAGGAAGTTGGGTAGTTGGGGGTTGCTTAATGTCATCTAGAGCTATCACTAAAGGTGATGAATACCCCCCCCCCCCACACACACACACAGCCTTTGTTTACAATCAAGTGCCCAGCTATAGGAGATAAGTCACATTTACTGAATTGATGAATTCAAGTGACAAATTATAAAAGACTAATAAAAAAAGGAATATCTTATTATGTTCAGTGGTTGTCTTGAACAAAAAAATCCAACATTCATCAATTCAGTAAGGGCACCGTAAACAAATTAGTCTGAACAGCATGCACATGCAAAAAAAAAAAATAATAATAATAAAGAAAAAATAAATAAATAATAATAATTAAAGAAAAATTAAATGACCAGCTAAATTAAAATTGTATATGTAATAAAGTTCTAAGTTCATCAACAGATAAATGAGATGAGGAAAACTGAAGCTAAAGAAAGTAAATTAGTTATTGGGAAATAATGCAAAGAAAATCAGCAAAGGGCAATAACACAAAAGAAAATCAGTGAACTGTAACCATTTCGCAATATGCACATCTAGTCTTGCTAGTGAAGCTTCCTATGAAATTTGATTGAAATCCATCCAGTAGTTATTGAGAAATAGCGTGGACAAAACGGACGGACGGACGGACCGATCGACCGACCGACATGGTGACTCCTTTATACCCCACCAAACTACGTTTGTGGGGGTATAAAAATGGATATGATCATGATGTACATGGGATTTGGAACATCGGCATATGAGATTTTGTAGTCCGAAGTTTGGCGAAAGAAGATCTTTAGGATTTATCGATAGAAATTGCCGACAACTGAAAATGTATTCATACAAACATGATTATGCTGCAACTAGTTAGTGGCATGAATTCGACTCGAGGGAAGTCAACTTTGCGCTGTTTGTGCTAGAAGGGTACCAGTAATACTGGTTCCATCTTCAATACAATTTACGTTGAGCCGAGAATCAATGATTTCTGGTGCCCTTCTAATCTTCAAATTCTATGTCCTAAGTTCTAACTTTTAAATTCTATACGCTAGCTTCTAACTTCTAATTTATGAGTCTCTGTTTCTAAATGTTATCTTTCCGAATGACCATTATGTAACTTTTAATTGCTTGGTGATTCTAAGTAAGCGAATAAAAAAAAAAGATAAAATTTAAATTAACGAAAGTTTACAAGAAGTTGGAAGTAAGAGGTATGAAATAATAACCTCAAGATGTTGGAAAATGTACTATGAGGTATAGAAATTAGAAGTTGTAAGATAGAATATTGGCGGCGATTCCCTTCGATACTATGACGTTTTCGAATGCGTGAAGAGTGAATGTGATTGGGTAACCACACATTATTAACAGCCATGGATGTTTACATTGGGTGACAGTGCGTCTGAATATACAATTCAAAATTAACTAAGCACCAATTGAGAAAAAAATATTCCTGGTAATCCTACCGTTTTAAGCCTGGTATACGTAGACTAGGTATATTTATGATGTATTTATTTACCGTCCCCGGTGGTAAAGTGGTTAGGGCGTCCGCCTCGTATGAGAGAGGTCGTGGATTCGATCCCCGGCAGCAACATAAAAAGTAGGAAAACAATAATGGTATAGCATCCATGCTTGGCTCTCAGCATATAAGGTAGTTCTAGGACTGGTTGGCCCGGTGTCAAGATAATGTTACTAGGTGTGGTATCGTGCCACATGTCTACGGCGTGATACTGAAGTATGACAGCACTTTATGTGTCTCAAGTAGACTTCGTCTCCAAATGATTGAAATAATGCCGATGGGACGTTAAATCCAACAAACTTTATTCATTTGTGATGTCTATACCAAAACTTGGTATAATTCGTCTGTTAATTAAACTTTAAGATGATTGGTACAAAGAATAATCGCATATCGTCGGTCTTTCAACTAGGGGTGATCAGTCAACAATATTAAGGTCATATTTCCATATCTTTATTACGTTAAACTTCGTATTCAGAAACGCTGACAAGAGCGTCTCTTGATTCTATTATAAATCGTGCAGGTTGGAAATGATTATCCAATAGAAGTAAGTCTCAGACCTCTTATTTCACATACCACAGTACGATCAATACACATTTATATAATATACAGATAAAACTCATGAACAGATATTCACCATAATGTCTTACGAAAACACAATGTTTTTCTTCGGTCCCGGTGAACGAGTGCTTACAGCGTTCGCCCCGAAAACGGGAGTTTGTGGGTATTGGTATTGGGGTATTGGTATAGATCCCTTACTTGGCAACCATCATATAAGGGAAGATTAAGGACTGGCTCAGGATAATGTGACTGGGTGTGGTGTCATGCCACATGTCTACGGCGTGATACTGCAGTATGACAGCAATTTATCTGTCTTAAGTAGACTTCGTTTCCAGATGACTGAAATACTGTCGATGGGATACAAACTGTATTTATTTGTAATGTCTATACCAAAACTTGGTTTAATTTGACGTTTAACCCAATAAACAAACAAACATGTGAGAGACTCATTTGTTTTAATACTGGTTGTTAAGGTCAGCCAAGGCCGTGGTTTGACAGCGTTGAGTTTGTGACTGTATCGAACATTCTGATCAAGTCTATTCGTAAATTCGAGATTATTGGGGATTGGTTGATTCCATACAAAATAACTATTCTACAAGGATAGATTAAGGCTGAATTTTGGATTTTTATTTCGCTATGTGAGTTAGTAAGTTAATTAATGAAATCGCAAATACAAAAAAAAAATCCGTACCAATAAAATGATATTGACTGTGTAAATACATCGTCGAATACCCACGGCCGATCGATAGATCAGCTGTTCATTAAATCGGAATTGAACGGAATAAGTCAGCAGGGGGTATTCGACGATGGTTTAAATAGCGCTTAAACTTTGTTAATTATTTTTGCGCTATACAAACTTATTTATATCTGTATAGGTTGTTTAGGAAGAGATAAGAGAGAGAGAGAGAGAGAGAGAGGAGGAGGAGGAGGGACGACTAAGGCCCGACCAGCAGCATCGCAAGCATGCTTCGTGACGTGAAGCGGGACAACCTACAATACCGTTGTCCTCCATAGGAATGTGAGGTTGTGGGTTTAATCACCGACCGCGAAATACTGAAGTCGCCAAAAATGGTTCTGGCATTTTCGTGCTCTCGGCATGTATACAGAACTGTTCCAGGACTGTTTGACCCGATGTTAGGATAATGCGACTGTGTATGGTAGCGTGTAACATACCTTCGGCGTGAAACTGTAATATGGCAGCACTATATATGTCTCAAGTAGACATTGTGTTCCTATGGCTGAAATACCGTCGGTTTGACGACAACCCTTAAACAAATAATGCCGATGCAACAACGCGACACTATCCGAGCTCTACAAAATTATTCATGATCTAGTTACGTTTTATCCCGACCCCAACTTTTATCGTCTTTAGCCTCCTGAGAATAAAACTTAACGCTTTTGCAAAATTCCAGTTCTAATCAACATTTAAGCAATACATTTGCTTGTTGGTTGTTTAAACTTTAAACTGATGTGGGCACGACTGCATTTACAGTCAGTGCATTCACATCTCGCTTTTTCAACAAGCACCCAAACAAGCATCCTAATTGAAGAGAAATTGTCAAAGGGAGATAGTCAAAGGGCATAACAAATACAGCCCTAGCTGCATTACTTACATTGGTAATCTCCCATGATATCATCTCTCTTTTCTTTCTCTCTCTCTGTAAAAAAAAAAAAAAAATAAAGAAAAAAAAAAGACAGCAAGCTAATACGTGTTTTTGAATCATCAACATAGATGGTTGCGTATAGCGGGCTTGCAGCGGGAGGGGACCGGAGAACCCGGGAAAACCCAACCGTCTGATCTGGTGTCTACCCAGCCTTCCCACATACTGCCCTGGGCTGGAATCGAACCCGGGCCGCATAGGTGAGAAGCCGATGCGCTTACCACTATATCAACCGGACAACTAGAAAAATATTACATTCTATAAATCATCATAAAAATCAAGCAACTTGCTTTGGAAAAAAATAATGAAAAATAAAGAAAGAAATATCGTTACGAGGCAAGAAATTTTAACTATTTATTTTAGCATGATAATTTGTTTAACTCAAAACAAGGAATTATAAACTTATAATCCCGTGTCACTTGTTGGTATCCATAAATTTAATCCTGTGTCTATATCTTTTTTTCTGTAAGATTAATATTATGTTTATATGTAATTTATTTCAAACCTGGCATTGCCCTGGTTCAGTACAGGGTGTACAAATAGTGAAAATAAACATTTTTTTGTGTATGAATTCAAATGTACAACATAATACAAAAAAAAACTATCTCACGGGGAAAATAGCTACCATCGAAACCTGAAATAATTATGAAAAAAAACAACATTTTATAGAGGGTTACTCAATTAATTCTATATACGAGGCCTTCCTATGAAACCCAAATTCCACACAAGAATGTGATCTGAAACACAAAGAGCTAGGTATGTGCTATCACTTTACCTTACCAAGCTCCCCCGTTTACACCCTCAGTTGTATCTATTTATATCGATACTTCTGTTGCATATCAATGACGTAGTGCGTGTTAGTTTCATTTTTATGTTGGATCATGGCGTCCCCAGAAGGTATATTTTATAATGGATTCGGATTTTATTTTTCAAGCTTAAAGGGATTATAATTATCTTTTGTAAATTATTTATCTTAAAATGAAGCACATTTATAAAGTTCAAACATAAGTCAAAGATTAACAACAACAACAAAATGGATCAGACGAACTTCTGAGAATAGACTGGGTCCAGTACAATTAGACGCTTTTTTACCGACTTAAATTAACGAGTTTTAAGTTTGTGAACAAGATGGCGCTGGCCCATACGAAAGTCGACTGTGACGAAAAAAAAAATCCAAAGATGTTGATCGAAATAGAAGTCTAAGCGATACCGTAGGGTGAGCTTTGATTATCGTCAGCTATGAACTGAACATATGTCAAAAATGCTGATTGGCTAAACATATTTTAAACGAACGGTACAGCACTCTATCTTTGTTTTCTAATTTTAACATTGTCAAATTGATCCTTGGATAGAATCGAATCACGCTGTGCAAGTATCAGAGAGTTAGTATCCAGTTCTCGCCAGTGTAAGAAGCTTTTGAAAAGAAAAAAATCTCTCATCTTTAAATTATATATATTTCTTAATAAATGAATACATTTCCTATCAATGTCATAAATTGTCAATGGTAATTAAAACAAATTGAAAAAAAAAACTATCGAAAACCAACGACAGTAAAAATATTATTTCAAAATGACATCTTGAATTCTGGACAGTGGATTCAAAATGAATCTGCCAGGAGAATTGCGAACATCTATACATCTAAATATAAGAACCATCAAAGCACAGTGTCCATGTTAATATCCGTCCGATGTTTGTAACTTGGGGTATGAAAATTGCTTTTTTTTCTTACTTTTGTATCCTTTCATATAGAGAGTCCCTTCAGTTTTTCTAACTGTTTTTGCCAAATAAGGTGGTAAAACCCTCTACAGGGAGGTAAATGGGCAGGTTACATTATAACCATCAAGGGTGAATTTCACTATAAGATATATAAATTATCAAGTATGGATCTAAATGACTTCCGTTTGTTTGTTGGGTTTAACGTCCCACCGACAGTATTTCAGTCATTTGGAAACGATGCCTACATGAAACAGATATAGAGCTGCCACACTCACTGCACAGTATCATGCCGTAGACATATGGCATGATACCATTAACATTATTCTGACACCGGGCCAACCAGTCCAAGAACTACCCTTATATGCTGAGCGCCAAGCAAGGGTGCTATACCAGTACTATTTTTACGACTTAGGTATGTCGCGATCGGTGATCGAACCCATGGCCTTCCGTTTCCGAGACGGACGCTCTAACCACTCGGCCACCGGGGACGGTAAATGACTTCCGTACAAATGATCGTTGAGAAGTGAAATAAACTAATAATAATAACAAAACAATAATAATAAAATAATAATAATAATAATATGATAACAAAGTAACTAAAATCAGGAGGCCTCAAACAATTCAGTGATTTATTTTGCAAGAAAATTTACTTTGTGAATGTTAATTTCTTTCAAATAGTTGATTTTTTCCCAAAACATTAGTCGTATAAAACGTCCTTTCCATATGAGTTTTGTATATATAAAACATACATCATGATAAATAAATAATAATAAAACAGTGATTAACCTAGATGTGAGCACATCGTCTGAGGCAAATAAATATCGAGAAGACGCACAATTTCAAAATATGTGCGTCCCTTCGGACGCATGCAAATTTGATATATTGAAACCCGAAATATCACGGTTAATGATTTGTATGCACGGTTTAATCGTTTTAATTGCGTTATGGTTAATGTCAGGCAGTCGATAAGCAACATGCTTTGATTTTGCAGAAAAATGTCATAATCCCTACTGCGACTCGCGTTTACATGCACTAAGATACACACGAGTGTGAATATCCTGTCGCGTGCATTTGATTGACATATCAGCCAACAACATGTCATTTTTTTATCACAGCATCCACGCGTCACCAATTCTTGACCCAGATGCGCCATGTTTGAATTAATAATAATCGTGCATTAAGTTTATCAAATTAGTGAAAAGTACTGATTACGGCAATAATATTATAAAGAAATGGATGACTGAGATAAAACCATACAATTTTATGGGTAAAATTTAAATGGGAGTCATTAAAAAGACGTAAATGAATTGGCCCCGGAATGAGCATAATGGCAAAATGAAGCAATTAAATAAAGAAAATAAAACAATGGAATTACTTCTCAGAGCAGAAGATCAAGGATTGACGTCTAAATGTCCCAATGGGAAAAAGATAATAAATATGCCCTTTTTAATGTTGTTTTTTTGTTGCTGGTTGTTTAAATTTTGGGACATTTTTTTTATCATGGATCTCGTTGAATCGTAATTTCAACCATGTGAGTCCTTGGTTTCACATCAAGGCATTTTTTAGATTAATTACTGATAGTAAAAAAGAATATCACTGAACAAATAAGAACAGCAAAAAAAGCGCAACCACCTCAACATGTATTGTGGTAATATCATTTACTATCATACATATCGCTTTAATCTACTTTTTTTCTAATAAAGATTATATACATTCCCTTTGTTTATCATCTAAATATACATATATACATGCAACTCTGCTGGTCGTGGTATCATGCCACTTGCCTTCTTCATGATATCCAGTGAGGCAGCACTGCATATGTATCATATAGGCAAATGTCCTAGCAGACTGAAATACTGTCAACACAGCTATCAAATGTGTAATTTTGACGTAGACCTTATACGTGTTTTTCAGTATGTATAAAATATTTTAATGGGCTTTTGTTTGTATTTATCTCAACAGGGGTGAGGACATGTGTATCACGTGACAAGGCACACAATACCGGTGTTACTAAGGAATCTTCAAGAGAAATTTGTGTAAGTTTTAAGAATTTGTTTTCAATCATTTTCAAATGAATACATATAATTAAGTTTAGTTCGAATTTACTGTAAAAATAGTTGTTTGATTAGACATAGTATATTGCATGTATGGCAGAGCTAAAGATGGGGACCACTTTTATCCAAATTCCGCCTTTCGTTGTCCCACAGAATACTTCATATATACAAAATTGTTGAGACGTGCAACTGAACTGAACGCCTTTTTTTTGCTCATTCGTTAAGTTGCTTTTCTGATCGCCTTTTTTTCCGGCGCTTCCTTTCTAATCGTTCCCGTGCTACGTTGGTCCATGGTTTCTGTCCTCTGCGTCCGGCGAAAATTGCTTAAACACAATATCCTACATTAGCTTGGCCAAGTATAGAAAATAAATTTTCTGGAAATTGTTTCTAGGAATTTGATGCTTCTTAAATTGTTTAAATTTCCCCGGTCCATTGCACCAATTAAGGTCAAGGGAGCTAAAAATATTTTATAAAAACTGAAACTTTGAAAACAACACTCAAAACTCAAAGGCTATGGTTAACATTTCTATGTGATCTTTTTGGGCTCTCATAACAAGATGTTACATCGTATAGCCCCCTATTAGGGATAATCTACCACAGACCACATGGTGTACACTTGTGTTACATAGTGTCTATACCAGGAAATCAAAAATTCTTGTCTCATTAAGCATAGGCACATGAAGCTAGATATTTGGGTATGACTGCATCCATATGTATAGTGTCCACTACCGTGTAAATGCAAAGTATGGTGATACATATGGACCGCAACAGGGAGACTCGTGGTTACAAGAGGTAACATCTTTTAAACAACCCAGAATGCTATGACTGAGCGCTATAGTACTTTTATGTAACAGATCTGGGAACCACACCAAAGATTGACAAAAATGTGATGTGGTTAATACGACAGGTCACATAGTTTTCACGAGAATATAGGAAAACTAAAAATCTTGTATTGATGGAATCCAACATTTAGTTAGATATTGGTAGTCACACTCCTATGGCACTAAATGATGGTAGTAAATCCTTAGTCTCATGGTGATGGTGAATTGACCCACACCTGGGGTACCTTGGGTTTTCTAGAGTAATAGGAAAATCTTAAAAATCTTCTTCTATAAATCAATAAGGCCTAGAGCTAAGATTTTTGGTATGTAGTAGCATCTAATGGTTCATTACAAAGATTTTCAAAGTCTTGGCCCTACGGTGATAAATGACCCTGCACCCAAGTCTTCTCTGAAACCATATGGCCCATTGCTTAGATATTTGGTGTGTAGTATTGTCAGGGGTAAAATGTTTTAGATTAAGTTATATCAGAATCCTTGTCTGTTTAAAAACCTTGACATCAGTTGAAGCAATGGTACTCAGGTGAGCGATTCAGGGCCATCATGGCCCTCTTGTTTCTTTCTTTCTTTTTTTTTTTTTGAATTGTTCACTACATTTTTTTTTCTTTCCATAGGCGCATTCCTTTCTTAAAATAGTTTTCCTAACTTGCTATTTGAAGTCCATGGTTTTTCTTTCCTCTGCAAAGTAAAAACGGCGAATATGGCATTAAGCCTGACAATAAATCCTACATTTATCTTACCGGTATAGCAAGGGATATAAATCTTCTTGGATAATTCAGTGTATTCTAGAAGAATATTAGAGTTGTCTTTCTTTAATTGTTTTTATTTTCCTCGACAGCATGGCGACCAGGGATTCCATAGAGACAAGTTCGGACGCTTACACTCAAACCTATTTT
>CM037787.1:54168241-54218241 GCA_021229015.1 Solen grandis | reverse complement strand
TAGACAGAAAACATGTCTTAGTAATGAGATAGGGTCTATTAAGGATATTTTAGTGGGTTACCACTGATTTTAATTTTGGTATTTTTTTTTAAACTCTCATTTATTTTGAACAGAATGTAAAAGGAAACCCCAAATTTTAAGCTTCCTGTATTAAAAACATGATTTAAGGTATATTTGCCGAATGTTGAGGGTCCAAAAAGTCACGTTTTAGTGTTTTTACATGTGTTTTCACTATAATCTCAATAAAAAATCAGTTTTAGGTGAGGCCTAGGTATACATTTTTTTTCACATTTTCAGAGAGCCTTTATATCAGAGGATTGAATCTGCTAATATAAAGAAAATCTGTCAATATTTTCTTTTTAACAAGAAAAATATAAATACAAATTCATAGCTTTTGGGTAGCTTTGTATATATTTTGGTCCTGACACAATGACTATTTTTCCTATAATGTATTTTCCATGCATGTCTTATTTCATTTTTACCTGTAACATAATTATATAAAAAAATTATATAAAGTTACAAATTATGATTAAATATTCTGGAAATATTATTTTGATAAGTTATTAAAGTAATCTTCCAAATTTGTTTAATGCTCTGATTTTTCAAATTTTAGCAGTGATGTTTTCAATAAGCCAAATCTATAAAACGAGCATGGTGACCCCCAAATTTTTAATTCATATATCTTATAGTTATAGTCTAATATGCTTATGACTATGTGTAAAATTTCAGAAAAATCTGTTCATCAGAAATAAATGTTGAATTAAATGCTCTTAAGGTAAAGTCCCTGTAATGGTTCTGCTACATTTTGGACCTCATGGACTTTCACGAAGATGACCAAGGTTTCCTAATGTTTCATTAGGGTACCTTGGTTATCTTGTTAGGGGTTAAATGGTCCAAGACGTAGCAGAACCATTACAGGGACTTTACCTTAAGGCATTTCTACAGATGTAGCAAGTGAACATAACAAGTGCAGAGGGAATAATTTAATAGATTCCATTCGACTTACAAGTCACCCTAAATTTAAGGCAAACATCTGATTCTGTCAAATAGATCAATCTACATGTATTTTGTACATGTTAAAATGAAAAAAAAAAGTGTTCCACTGAAATAAATGATGATTAATATGAATTATCAGAGCTTCTTTTGGCCAGAAATTTGATGAGGGTGACTTTCAACTATGAACATAAGATTCAGAGGTAGACAAATGCCTCAAAAGATAAACAATCAACAGAAAATCCTTCCTTACAGTATAATAAATCAACAGTGCTGGGCATAATCCCTGGGGTTTTTTTTTGTATTGACCCTTAACCTTTTTCTTTAGCATTCGGGCTATTATGGTTGCAAAATGCTGTTTTTCATCAAATCCTCTAAAAAAAAAAGGTAAAAATGGAAAAAGGTAAAAATTAAAAAGTTAAAAATTAAAAAGAAAAAAATTAGCCAACCTACCAACCTTATTTTTTTCCCAGTTGCTATTGGAAACAAACAACTTTTTTTTTTTTCATTTAAGGGTCTTCTCTGTCTTTGCACAATACAATATTGTTGCTCAGATTCTAGTCTGCACAGCAAAGAAAAAAAATCCATTGCTTTATGAACCCTTTAAGTTGAATAAATTGAAATTCATCAAGTCATTAATATGTGCATGAATATTCATGAAGTAAAGGTTTAAATCACCATTCCTTAAAGTATACTATTTGATTTTTTTTTTTAAATTTATAATTCCATCTCATTGATGTAGAAATATAATATTATTTATATCAATTTCGAAACAAGTTTTACAACAAACACTTAAACTTCTTGGTGGTTCCTGGGTTGGACTAGTACTACCAACAACTGATGGTATTATGGACAGGTTTTTTCAGGCTTCTTTTCATCAATAGTAGGTCAAAAGTCAAGGTTAACTGCATAATGAAGAAGTTCATCCACTTCAGCAGCTGTCCAAAGATTGAAGCAATCCAATGAAGCACTTAAAAGTTATAGCAGATTAACCAAAAGGTAAACATGTCCAGATGATGCTTTTTTCATCAAAAGTAGGTCATTAGGAATAGAAATTTAGACAACACATGACTGCTAAGACAGTTATCATTCTGGAGAATTGAGGTACACAGTCATTACAGGTCATTCAACTGTTTGCTATCATTGTGCGGTCAAATGTGCAAATAACACCACTGTCAGATTATGTGGAAAAGGTCAAAAACAATGGTCCGAAAGACTAACGAGAGCTTTTACAATTATTGTAACATAGCTAGAAGGCAGCAAAAAAAAAAAACATGCTCCATTAGGCAAGTGTCATAAAGAACAATTTTCTCATAGCTAACGTAGACTTTTCCCTGTGAAACGGATGCTTCTCATGCAAGGTAAAGTATTTTAATGCGGTGCAGATCTATTTAATGCTCAATTTCAATGTGAATGTCAAAATAATGTGCTTCCACTATAGTTGCTATATCTCTAATTTTTCCAATTATCTAAATGGACTTAGGGTGCATTTATATAAAGCTTATGATAGCGCTGTCCAATATGGCACAATAACTAGAAGAAGATTTTCACAGTTTCTCACTTGGTCCACCTTTGATTTCTGCACTGAATTAACCCTTTTCCTCATATAGACTCATTTTGACGCCCTCAATAGGTATCACATAAAGCCTGATCTGCAGAAAACCACAGTTAAACCTGACCAAATTTAATTACAAAATCCTCATTTCCAGACAACTGAGGAGCAGCGAACAGCATAAAACCTGATCAGCCTGCGAGTTACTTTGGTTTTATGCTGTTTGCATAGGTCTTTTCATGGTTTCCTCTATGAGGGAAAGGGTTAAGGTCAGATTAAGTCTTTTTTTAAATTATATTTTTTCATCACAGATAAACAACTCTTTTTTGAATTTTGTCCAAAGGGCTTTATCAAAAATCATGAAGAAGTACAAAAGCATTACATTATTGCATTTTGACTTAAACAATATGGCGTAAAATAATGTAATACTTTTTCATTATTTTTGATAAAGCCCTGTGGGTGAAAATTCAAAAAAGAGTTGTTTGTATCTGTGATTTAACCTTGCTCCCTGTATGGAGCTTTTACAGTGATTTTTTTTTTTTTTTTCATTTATTGTTTATTTTCCTTTATTAAGTATGATGGTATTAGAAATCACATCCATGTTATAAATTAAAAGCCTATATTAAGTAAATAATTACTGAATGGTGAAAATTCAAAGCTCCTATAAAATGCACTCAACAGTTAACCAATGAAAGGATAATTAATTACAAATATTGTATATATGATATGTGTGGTATGGAATACATGGGTTGTCCTCAACCCTCACATGTCTGTTGACAAGGATAATAAAGTTTATCTTTAAATAAATAAAAAATAAAAATGAAATAAAGATAGAACTACCAGATTTTTTATTAGTAAATTATAAAAAGGTAGATACTATATTATAATACACCTGTTATCAATAAACAGACAGGAGAGAAAAGAAATATCAAAATACATCTTATGTACCTTTTTTGTTGCATAATTGACTTGTCACTGACGGAAAAACCGGGTCTGTATAATCCATGTCAAAAACAACAACATGATGACCATTGCATTGTGTATATTCATGACAATGATTAAGCTTAATTATATGCAAAATAGGCTTCAAGATTAGTAACAAATAGAAATTTTCTGAATATTTGCCGACACACACGTTTTGAGGCATAAGCAAACAGAGAAGACCATGATCAGACAGCTCCTGGAAGGATCAGTCTGATCAGGGTCTTCTCTGTTTGCTCATACAATATTGTAGCTCACATAGTTTCATATACCAGCTAAAGTTCAGTAAATCAATATTCATTAAGTCATAAACTTATACATGAATATTCATAAGGTTATAAGAACAGATAAATATATATATGAGCGATACAAACTGTCACACAATATCCTGCTATTGTCGATTTGCCTTGGATCCAATCAACAACAATACTGCTGTGCGACTTGTTTTCCAATATTAAAGCCTTGAGGTCTGTCTTTTGATTAGGGAAATATATATATTATGTACATGTATAAAATTTATATATAACAAGTTCAGGCTGAGCAAAGACTTGTATGTAATCAAACAATGTGTCAAGATTGAAAGGGAGGCACTATATTTAATGCTTACTTGGAAAAGTCTATGTAGTAGAAATGTCCATGGTACATAGCTGGTTTCTTGGCCACCCAGTCTGTTATATTTTGGATAAACCTCATCTGAAATACAGAACATAGCAGTCAGTGATGGATAAACCTCAACTGAAATACAGAACATAGCAGTCAGTGATGGATAAACCTCAACTGAAATACAGAACATAGCAGTCAGTGATGGATAAACCTCAACTGAAATACAGAACATAGCAGTCAGTGATGGATAAACCTCAACTGAAATACAGAACACAGCAGTCAGTGATGGATAAACCTCAACTGAAATACAGAACACAGCAGTCAGTGATGGATAAACCTCAACTGAAATACAGAACACAGCAGTCAGTGATGGATAAACCTCATCTGAAATACAGAACACAGCAGTCAGTGAGGGATAAACCTCTACTGAAATACAGAACACAGCAGTCAGTGATGGATGAACCTCAACTGAAATACAGAACACAGCAGTCAGTGATGGATGAACCTCAACTGAAATATGGAACATGGTAGTTGTAATGGATAAACCTTAACTGAAATATGGAACATGGTAGTTGTAATGGATAAACCTTAAATGAAACACAGCGATCAGTGATGGATAAACAGCATTCTGAAATACTGAACAGGGCAGCAACAATATGTTGTGTAAAAATATGTTCTATTTTCATCAAATTCAGGGCCCTTAAGAAGAGTCTTCCCACAATAACAAACTGTACTCAGAGAAAACAAAGACAGCCAGTCAATTTATTCAGTGAACAGAGATATGCCACTTCCATCTGTGTGCTATCCCAGGAAACTGTCAGCCGTGTCAGATAAGAAACAAGGCGCAGTGACATGCTGCTGGGAAACCCCCCACCCAGTTTGTCTGCCATTGTTTCTGGAAGTAACTGATCTAGAAGTTCAAGTATGAAACTGGTCCCAGTATTGAAGGATAAACGATGTACATGGTAAATAAGCTCCATTTTACCCGATGTTTTTTATTCAAAACAACTGGGAAACAAATTTTCACAACTTCTTACACTAACTGCTAACACCTTAGATTGACCTACCAGAACTTTTTACCTAGGAAGGTCTTGAGCTTTTATTGCCCCCCTCCCCCTTTATTTGGATCCACACTCAGTTACCATTATGATTGAACCAAGGCAGACCATTGAAACATTATAACAAATCAACCTAGCTACACATGTTAACCAGGTAAACAATAAATCAAATAATTTCCTTAATGGTATTTTCTGGATAACCTAATGCTGGAATGGTCCAAAAGCAGCTAGACCAGTATCTGCGTAAAAATGAAAGTAGGGAAAACCCAAAAAGCTAAAAATAGAATAAATACATGTTTAATGTGATGGTGATTAGGCTGACACTTGCCCACCTAGTCAGAAAAGGCTCTTGTCTGATTATTTCAGCCAGGAGAAAAAATAGATAGTTAACCCTTTACCACATGTAGACTTTTTTTGACATACTGGCAAACAAAGCAGACCCAGATCAGACAGACCCAGGAATTCTACAAAGTCTGTATGGCCCCAAAAAATCCATTGTTTCATACACTATTTTAGTTCGGTAAATTAATATTCATCAGGTTATTAATTTGTACATGAATATTCATAAGGTCATTTATGGGTAGGCAGCCTCCTGGGCCGACAAACTTTGTACAGTTAGCTTTGTACCAGTCAGTGGAGTTAATCAGAAAATGAACGTTTTTTTTTGGTTTGGATTTATAAATATATTGAAGTGATGTGAACATGTCATGCAGTATCAAAAAAAAATTCAATCAATGTATAGGCTTAAAAAGTATTTAATTTCACATCAGAGGAATAAATTGACACATTTCAGAAAAATAATTTATTTGATTGAAGATGCATCATTTTATAGTACTTAAGAATAATCAATATGTTATTACCATGTAGATAACGGAGACCCAAGTGCCTTGTAGAGAACAATATAGGTACAAAGGGAATCCCTGGCCGTAAATCAATGTCTCGAAGAAAAGTTTGTAACTAAATTCTATAACAATATTGACAGGAGGAACCCAAAATGCAGAGTAACTGCCAAAATCAATGTGAGAAGCCTTCCATCATTACAGCATGCTTCATGAAGCAGTCATCTCTTACAATTAAATTTTAATATTAGTGCAAATCCATCAGATGTTTGTTTGTTTGCTTGGGTTTAAAGCAGCTCGTTCACAGATGATTGGTAGAAATAAAAAAATATTTTCTGCTCTGTCTTGTTAATGTTGGTGAAGTCTTTTGTTTCCTGACAAATAAACTCAGCAAGTGGAAGAGACGTCACATTACATGGGAAAACGTTTTTTCGTAAACGCAACTTCTGCAAAATTGGTTAAATATAGAATAAGTTATCCCCAAAGCAGGTGCTAAATGTTCCATGTGTCTTCTACACCAGTTCAGGATTGCTGTTTTGTACGTTCAGCCTATGGTGTCAGTGCATGCACAAAGAGTGAATGCTATCAGCCATTTTAGTGACAGCAAAATAATGAGAATAGAAAATCTAAATATAAGTTTTATAAATCTAAATATAGTTTCAATACCGTCACAGACAGTATTGCCTGTGATGGGGAATTCAACCATTTTTTTTACAATCACGGATGGTTGCATTGGGTGATCATGCGTCTGTAGATGGGTATTGATAGACGTAATACTCACTGACCAGTTGACGGTTTCATTCACAAAATGGTGGACATCGACTCAATGCAGTTTGGCTTTGGGCCTAGCTGTGGTACAACTGATGCTATCTTCATCATGCGCCAGATGCAAGAGAAGTACATTGTGGCAAACCATCCACTCCATTGTCGACCTAGAGAAGGGTTTCAATTGAGGATCTAGGAAGGTCCTTTGGTGGACCATAAGGAGGCTAGGTGTAGAGGAGTGTGCAGTCGATGTTATCCAGGGCATGTATATAAATGTCAGACACCGTGTGAGAGTCAACAGGCAGTACAGTGAGGAGTTTGAGGTCAAAGTAGGTGTACACCAAGGTTCTGTCCATAGCCTGTTGTGTTTTATCATTGTGATGGAAGTGTTGTCTCCAGAGTTCCGCGCTGGCTTGCCATTGGAGCTTCTCTATTCTGATGACCTTGCTGTCGCTGCTGAGTCATTGGAGGAGTGTATCTCTAAACTTAGAGCTCGGCTGAAGGGCTTGGAAAACAAGGGCCTAAGAGTCAACATGAAGAAGACAAAGTTAATGGTCTCTGGCCTTGGCCTGGATCTCCTCAGAGATTCAGGCACCATCCCCTGCTCTGTGTGTAGGAAGGGAGTCAGTGTAAATGCTACTGAATGCTCTCAGTGTAAACTCTTGGTGCATAAGAAGTGCAGCAGCTAAAAGGCAGACTTGTCGCTAATCCTGACTTTGTGTGTCCGAGATGTCACAGCGAGACACGTCCAATTGACGGGAGACCAGTTACACAGGTGGATGTGGATGGAACTTGGCCCGATGTCCAAGCAAGTTTCTGCTATCTGGTGATATGCTGTGTGCCAGTGGAGGTTGCGAGTTAGCCATCATTACCAGATGCGGTACTGCATGGGGAAAATTCAAGAAACTCATGCCAATTCTGACATCGAAACATATTTCACCAAAATCCCAAGGAAAAGTGCTCAGCTTTGCTATGTGGAAGTGAAACCTTGGCTCCTGCAGCTTCTGACCTTCAGCGGCTTCACTGAAATGACAGATCCATGATCTGCTGGATCTGTAGCGTCAAACCTCATGATGAGGTTTCCACAGCTACTTACATGCCAAGCTGGGGATTCAGGATATATCAACAGTTTTGCGCAATCATCGCCTAAGATGGTATTGCCACAACATGCATCAATACAGTCAGGAGCATTGTGATTCCCAGCTGCAGAGGGCGTGATAGACCCAGGAAAACTTGGTCTGAATGTGTCAAGGCTGATCTGAAAATGTGCAATCTGACCAACACTGATTCTTTGGACAGAGATGTATGGAGAGTGGGTGTTTTAGACACGGTAGCCGTCTGCTGCCTACCCCAGAACCTGGGACACCCACAGCAGTTGAAAAATAAAATCAGGATCAAGTCAAGTAATACAAACATATAGTTGAAAATCCAATTCTTAGTCAATGACCATCTGTGAATGAGCTGCTTTAACATCCCACTGGCAGTTATCTATGTGAGACAGATATACTTTTCCATTCTCAAAGTTAATAGCTACAAAAAAAAAAGAAAGTGTTATTTTGTGTAAACCAGGTCAACCATTGACAACCTGTTGACGCAGAGTTACTATTTGGTTCAGCCTGTTTGTCAATTTGAATATATCTGTAAACACTGGAATGGTCTATAATGACTTACTGATAGTGCAAAATACAGTGCTAAATTACACATGCATTAGACAACCTGGAAATAACTCAAAATGTCACTGAATCAATAAGGTAAATTTCATGATCAGATAAAAGTTTGGGATGCTATGCATACTTTTCACAATCTTATGTTGAACTTAATTGAAATATATGACTAAAATAAGTTAAACAAGTATTATGAAAGTATTGCTTAGGCAATACTAAGTCCCCTACCGGCAAATGGAAAACTAAGATCCCCCAACACACACACAAACACAACCTGTTTATTTCAGTCATATAACAACATCCAGCTAATTACAGGTGGAGGAAGACCTGAGTGCAGAGAAACTGCTATTTAAAAAAAAAATCTAATTCCAAGGGCCGTAATTCCGTCAAAAATCAATGGACCGGAACGAAGCTCAAACTTGATCTGTAACTCATGGTGATAGACTCACACACCAAAAATTAGATGAATATCTACAAGTGTTTAGAAAAAAAATCCGGAAAACTGCTATTTTAACGAAATTTTCTAATTCCAAGGGTCGTAATTCCGTCAAAAATCAATGGACCGGAACGAAACTCAAACTTGATCTGTAAGTCATGGTGGTAGACTCACACACCAAAAATTAGATGAATATCTGCAAGCGTTTAGAAAAAAAGTCCGGAAAAC
This sequence comes from Solen grandis, assembly GCA_021229015.1. NCBI lineage: Eukaryota > Metazoa > Mollusca > Bivalvia > Adapedonta > Solenidae > Solen > Solen grandis. The sequence goes on along the minus strand of CM037787.1, from coordinate 54,209,122 downwards.
ATGTGTGTGACTGACGGACTGATGGACCGACGGACGGACGGAGTGCAAACCTATAGTCCCCTTCGGCGAAGCTGGTAGGGGGCTAAAAAAGGTATTTCTGATCTTTGCTTATAATATATTTGGTGCATGGATATCTGAATTGCTACAGTCCTTAAATACTGGCAATTGTAACTTCTTCATGTTTTGACAATGACAAATCCAGCCAAGACTATATCTCTGGCGATGATCTCACTGAGCCTGACAAATTCCCGCATGTCAAGAATACCCTGATGTTCCTTATAATGTCTACCACCATATACATCGATGGGGCAATACATGATCATAATCGTAGGTATGTTTTCCGGCATATCTAGAGCCGAATATTCAATGCCTTTTCCGGCATATCTTGAGCCAAATATTCAAAAAATATTGTACATTTTTTTTTTAATACATTTTTTGCATTTTTGAAAATAACATTTATCGAAATGGTGTGCAGGCCGAGATCTTAAGTGCCTGAAGGTGGCTGTGATGCCAGTGACGACAGAAGAAGCATTACTTTTTCATGATTTCTTCTCAAACATCATTACAGATCTGCAACCTTGGAAAAAAATCCCCTATGAAGCAGCCCTCCCACTTAACTATGAACCAATCTCTTCCCATGAGAACTCCCCATCATTAGCAACCTACGCTGAAAATTTTTTATACACACAAACCTTTGCATCTCTATTCAATCAAATCAATCGCATTTGATTTTAAATACTGTTTCACCCATAAAAAACCTGTGTGTTGTGCTTGACCAGAATTTTGAAGTTAATACTCCAAATAAATTTACACAAATTCAATTTCACATGCAAGAAAAAAACAATTCATCAGAATTAATTCAATAGTTTTGATTTGGAAGGGAATCACTGCGGGAAAAATATTCTTAATAAATGTAATTGCATCCCGATATTTCCTGATTACCTGAATACTGATCAATGGCCTTTGTGGAGAAGAATTCAACTGTGGATTTTTTTTGTTTTAATAATGACTGCAAATTGTCTTTCGATTTGATTGTAGTTTTGTAACAAAGACATCTGTCATGAAATTATTGAGTGGATCCATTTGTTTGGATTTGATGAAAATAAAAAAAAAAAAAAAAGCGAAATCTGTAGAAGTCTTGTATTCTAATTTTAAATTTAGAGGAAAAAAAGATGAGCTGGAAATAAAATACATTTTTTTTTATGGTTTGGTAATTTAGTTTATTTATTGATCATCATGATAAATCTATAAAAAAAATGTGAATGATGTTCGAAAGGATGATGATGATGATGATGATGGTTGTTCGACCCATGTGGCAAGCTACTGTTATTGTTTCTGCTGCTACTGCTGCTGATGATGTTGCTAATGTTGATGTTTCTGCAGCTGATGATGAAAATGATGTTGCTGATGATAATGAAACTAATGTTGTTGTTTCTGCTGCTGATGATAATGATGCTAATGATAATGTTGTTGTTTCTCCTCATAATAATGTTGTTCTTACTGCAGATAATAATGATGATACTAATATTGTTGTTTCTGCTGATGATTATGAAGCTCATGTTGTAGTTTCTGCTGCTGATGGGGATGAAAGCAGGAATGATGAATACCGACACTAAAATCATGAGAATGATGATAAAATATGTTGCGTATCTACTGATGTTTTATGCTAATCCACCTTCTTTCTTGACTATTTCTGGGTTGGATGAATGCAAAAACTTAACCTAAATTTTTTACCCGGGGTTTTTTCCTTTTAATCAACTTTCTCTTTTTTAAAATTGGAATTTTCCTTAAAAGTTGCCTCCCAACATTTCTTTACCTCAAAGACTCCTATTCTTCCTAATGTATGCTTACTCAATCATTATCTTCCTTCAATGTCATGCTCTCAATCTTTATCTCCTTCAATGTCATGCTCTCAATCTTTATCTCCTTCAATGTCATGCTCTCAATCTTTATCTCCTTCAATGTCATGCTCTCAATCTTTATCTCCTTCAATGTCATGCTCTCAATATTTATCTCCTTCAATTCATTTCTCATCTTATTCCTTAATTTCTAAGCTCTCAATCTCTCCCTATTATCAAAGTAAACTCTCAATTTTTCCTTAAATCTAATTCTCAATAGTTCTGTTCCCTAAAGTTACAAGGTATTGGTACACAAGAAAGTGAACAAGGAGTTTAACCTTTACTCAAGCAATTTATCACTCACCATGACATTGTCTGCTAGATGTGGCTTCAAGCCCTTCTACACTGCGGTTGCCATTTTGCACTTTTTTTTTTGGTCACCCTGAGCTATTTTTGCTATCACATCCTTTCTAAATTATCAAAGAGACTAACTTCAAAAACACTCACACACACACAAAAAAAAAAAAAAAAAATATCAACATGACATTTAAAGATTTATAATTATACATTTATTAATAATATAAAACACTTTCTTCTATCCGCTTAATTTTTACTAAAACATCCATATAAAGCAAAAGCCACCCTAAAATATTTCTAATAAAGCACTTATACGGGCTCATATCCAAGATTAATTGCTTTTGCTTCTGATTTCAATTACCTTTAACATTTGAAACTTTACGCCTAATATATTAAGACGTCTCCTAAGTTCCCCATTCAGACAATGTCAGGTTACTATATTTGGCTCAATTTTATGCAATATATTTCATGCAAAATGTCTTGACGAGATCCGCTTGCAATTAATTCGCGCAGATTTGACAATAATGCCAACTTCACATTGGTATCCAAATTCTAACTTCCTTTTCCCTGTCAGATCAATATCTTTATTTCATCTCTCTTATATTTCTTGCGCATATAAACTTACTTCCATTGTGGTCATGTGGTTAGAATATCTGCCTTGGAAAGGAAGGTCATAGGTTCAATAACGGCAATGATTACCGACTGATGACACTAAAGTTGGTACCGTTTTCTCCTGAGCTCTAGATAACTTTTATAGAATTTAACTCCCCAGATCTAAAATCAATGCTTTTCATGAAGAAATATTACAACATATAAATAAAGGGTGCCCTAATACGAAAAGCAGTTTCTGACAACACACTTGCACTAAACTGGTAATAAACTACCACTGCGATGATATGTAAGTTCCAGGATTGTTTGGACGAGTACAGACTGTGGTATCATATTGCCTTATGTCTTATATTATACATGTATAGGGTATTGTAGTGGACAGACATCTAAAAAAAAAGTAAATAGGCACATTTTAGTCGACAATTCATATCAACCACTTATTAGCTGTATACAATTTCTTGACAATTCAAGATAGCAGATTCTTACAGCCTGCAAAAATGCTAGAATACAAAAAGATTTACAAGGACTCTAATAAGGATCAACATGACCCCCTACATCCACCCCTATCCCCGTCAAATATGTACACTGGGCTGTTAGGTTGAAGGCATTATATGTACATTGGGCTGTTAGGTTGAAGGCATTATATGTACACTGGGCTGTTAGGTTGAAGGCATTATATGTACACTGGGCTGTTAGGTTGAAGGCATTATATGTACACTGGGCTGTTAGGTTGAAGGCATTATATGTACACTGGGCTGTTAGGTTGAAGGCATTATATGTACACTGGGCTGTTAGGTTGAAGGCATTATATGTACATTGGGCTGTTAGGTTGAAGGCATTATATGTACATGGGCTGTTAGGTTGAAGGCATTATATGTACACTGGGCTGTTAGGTTGAAGGCATTATATGTACATTGGGCTGTTAGGTTGAAGGCATTATATGTACACTGGGCTGTAAGTTGAAGGCATTATATGTATTTTTTGGACACTTTACCATATTCAAGTAGCTAATTTGCTGTATATTCTTGAACCCTTTACCTTATGATGCTCATGTTCAAAATTCTGACTTGATAAATATTTATTAATTGATCTTAAAATGGTATATAAAATCATGAAATTTTTTCTGCCACAATGACTGTGTAGAAACTGAGCTACAACATTGTATAATGACAAAATGAAATAAAGGGATAAAAAAATCTTTATTGTCATAATTGTTGGTGCAAATAATTTATTCATTTTTATGTACTCTGGGGAAACACTGCATTTCCAGCACAGTTTTTCTCTTTTTACCATCCTAAGAACCTTATAAAAAAAATATGGTTGACGCTCAAAATTTAGGGTTGGCAGTTACTGTCAAATTTACAGTCTGCAGCCAAATTATGGTTGGCAGTGAAAACTTACTGTCAGTCATGCCACCAGAAAGACGAACATTTTATGCTTAGTTGCTGAATCTACCACACACTAATATCTTGGACAAAGCAATGCCCTACAAAGCATCATTCCCTAAATAATCGAGACTGTTTTGTCACTGCATAAGCGATTTATTCATCTGATGTTCAACAGTCATATCTCCAGAAACTTATTTTATCAATATCTACTATGACTACAGTATTGAAAAAAAAAATCTCCTGTAATGAAATTCCTTAGAAAATTAAATAAGCAAAGGAATGTCTAGATTTCTCGCTCCTTCCAAAAATTTGAAACGGAACGTAATTCCCATGAGTTTCAATATTTGCTGATGTAAAGCTTTTTGTGGTATGCCTCACAAAATTGGTTTTATTGTTTCATTTTATAACTTTGTCTAAAATTTATCTCGTAAAAGCTGGAAGCTGGTTTCATTATTACCGGATACTAACTGTTACTTGTGCAGGTATGAGGGTTTTATAACGGAATTTTTCATTTCAAGCTCTCCCAATCACAGGAATTATTTTCTAATACTGTTTATGCTTTCAGGGTTTACCATTGCTGCGATACTGTCAGGTAGTACAATGTCACAGCTATTTCATATGGATAAAGCCTGGACCGGCTGCACAGAAGAAACAAGTAGATCAACCATAGTCCTTTTTTTCCCTTCAGATTTTGGGGAAGGCTGGTGGGGCCTTTGGAGATGGAAAAAATATTATGCAAATTGTCAAACTGGGTAATATTCATGACATCCATTAATGAACTTTTAACCCTTTCCCTCATAGAGGACACCTGATGAAAAGACCGATGCGAACAGCATAAAACCAGATCAGCCTGCGAGTAACTCGCAGGCTGATCAGGTTTTATGCTGTTCGCTGCTCCTCAGTGGTCTGGAAATGAGGACTTTATAATTAAATTTGGTAAGGTTTAACTGTGGTTTTCTGCAGATCAGGCTTTATGTGGTACCTACTGAGTGCATCAAAATGAGTCTATATGAGGGAAAGGGTTAAAGAATTTGCCCAAAATACCTTATCTGATCAATAACTCATTGTAGGTTCAACAGATTTAGATAATATTTAGTACACATGTTTATCTGAATAAATTGAAGGTCAAGTTCAACTGCAAAATCTGTATATTTTTAATGTAGTTATAGCCCCTTTTTGATTTTGCATTTGCCAAAAATATCTGACTAACTACTCACCAAAGACTCAATAGATTTAGATAATGTTTGGTACACATGCAAACTTATATCGACTTTGGGCAGATTTGGGTAAATTTTTGACACAGTTATAGGGGCCTCTGTGGCCAAGAGGGTATAAAGTTGCTGACTTTAACACTCACTCAGCCCCTCACTGTGTGGGTTTGAATCCTGGCAGGTTCATTTGGATTTTCATGTGAGAAAGCCTTCCAGCTGGCTTGCGGTTAGATCAGTGATTCTACCTGGATGCCTCTGTGCATTTGGGGTCTTCCTCCACCTGTAATTAGCTGGACGTCACTATATGACTGAAAAACTCAAATAGTCATGTCAAGTCAAGTTTGACAGTTATAACCATTTTTTGCTTTAAATTTGCCAAAAATACTTTATCCCTTAACTTATATGTTCACTATAGGCTCAATGGATTTAGATCATTTTCAGTACAAATGTTAAACTCCATAAATTAAAGGCCAATATTTACATTGGGACAAATTTTTTACGCATTTATTGCCCCTTTTCGATTTACAGTAAGTAAAAAAATACGTTGTCCTAAGTCATCTGTGTCAAAGCACAGTGTGTGCGGGTATTTATTACCTTCAGTTATATATCATATAGTAATGTTGAGTAACTGGGGTACATGTAACTCTCACATTTAGAGATAGCTAGGTCTAATGTGATGTACTCAACTTAACCCTAACTGCTGCAGGTTCTAATCTTCCACCATGACTTGGAGTAGTTTGGTGCAGACCTTCTTATATGGCAATTTATACAATGCCCCCCCAACCCCACCCCATGTATATTTTCTTCCCCATTTTCCATTAGACAGTCAAATTTGTTAGGGGAGAAGAAACTGGAATCATGCAATTATGAATTAGAATTTGCAGTTCAAACAAAATGGAACCATCTGATAGGGATGTAAATAATGCTCTGAAAGCCAAGCAATGCAACAAAATGAATCAATATGTGGTCAAGGGTTTTAAAATATATTAATGTGAAAGATATGGGTCAGTATGTATATATGAAATAATTAAATCTTTACTGTTTTAGATTCAATTCAAAGTAGAGATAAACTTTAAAGATATCTAAAACCTCTTTATCTTCTGGAACAATAAACAATCAAGCTGATTGCTTTTTGTGCCGTAAAAGTTAAAAAAAGAATATTAAAAATATAGGATTTCTAGTTCTGAAATTCACGAGGACTTGTACAAAAACACCTCAATGCTAAATGCAGAGAACAATACTAATAACTGAAAAAGAATGTCAATCTTAACCTTCATGAAGACAAATGGTATTGCATTTGTTTTTTTTGTTAGAGATAGTCACACCTTAATTGCCTATTGTTAGAATATACAACTATTGTATCAGTCAATATACTTAACACTGTAAAATCTGTAATGACAGAAAATTACACAGGCTAATTAAGGTCCAATTGTGGTTGACTGAGAGACAATGCCTTGTGGCAGCTTATCTTTAAAGTACATATTTATCCCTATTGTTCATTTGAAATATGGCTTTTTCTAACTGATTATGCTTACGTTTTTAGGCATAATTTTACAACTGAACTTATCGTCAAAAAAAAAAGAACAAAGCTTTAGTTGGTGATTGATTGATTTTTTTAGTTTACCGTCGCTGCGAGTATATAGCGACGTCCAGCTAATTACAGGTGGAGGAAAATCCCGAATGCACTGAGGTATCCGGGAAGAACCACCGACCTATCGCAAGCCAGCTGGAAGGCTTCCTCACATGAAAATCTGAATGACCCTGCTGGGATTCGAACCCATGCAGTGAGCGGCTAATAGTTAAAGTCAGCAACTTAACCATCTCAGCCACATGTAGTCATGTAGTTAACATTTTCCTGTTCTATAGTAACAAGTCCTGAAGGTCTTTACAGCCTGGCAGTGAAAGATTTAAATAAATGTGAGACTTACTGCAGGTACCACTTTACAAAGTGTGTGATTAAACTTTAATTGATTTATTGACTCCGGCAAATATCTAGAGTGAAAATCTCAACTGGTTACATACACCACAGTAAGAGAGAAATTGGGGTCACGCTTGCTGTGATCTTCTCTGCTTGTTCATTAGCGCTTGTTTTCTGACTGTCACCTATCTCTTCTGTTAGTATTTCACTGCTCATTTCTGTTCAGATTTTTTTTTTTCTCTAAATTATTGTCACTTATTGTCACTGATCTTTTATGTTTATTTGTTTGTGCACAGTGTGTTTTCCAAATATTTTTTTCAACCCCAATTACTCCTTTACAGTTCTTTTCTGCTGACTGACAAATAAACAAAATGCATAAATAATGTGATTGAACTTAAAAGTTTTTCTTGAATTAAGGCTTTATGCTAATAAGTACATGTAGTTTGTTTTCATCCCCTATGGAATTTTCAAGAGATATTTTTGCATTCTTGCTGTGACAAAGTGGAAAAGTATAATCACCTTTTCATCTTAAAAATGATGATGAGTAAATAATATTAGTAGTGTAGAATCATTTATTTTCGTGGGGGACTAATTTTCATTCATTTCAATGATGGCTTTTAACCCTTTCCCTCATAGAGGAAACCATGAAAAGACCTATGCGAACAACATAAAACCAGATCAGCCTGCGAGTAACTCGCAGGCTGATCAGGTTTTATGCTGTTCGCTGCTCCTCAGTGGTCTGGAAATGAGGATTTTGTAATTAAATTTGGTAAGGTTTAATTGTTGTTTTCTGTAGATCAGGCTTTATGTTGTACCTATTGAGTGCGTCAAAATGAGTCTATATGAGGGAAAGGGTACAAATAGTAATCCCTACAAAAATTGTTTATTTGATACACCTCATGTTTTTCAAAAACATGAATCCATGAGTATATGTACCAACAAAAATAACTTTATTACATGTACTGATTCCCCGAAATATAATGTCAACGAAAAATATTGATTTTACAATATCATAAGTATACATGTATATTTATGTTGTTGAAAAAACAGTTTATCCAAATCTGAAAATAAAACTATCAAAACTTTGCCTATGCTATTAGGAGGGCAATTATCATGATAAATGCACATGAAAATAATGTGCACATGAAACTTAGGTTTTAAACATTGCTGTTATCAGAATTTTACATATTTTGAACATTTTTTTACCAATAAAATACCATTTGAAGGCATGATTAGCTAAATACACTTGCAAATACATCTTGTTATGGGTATATATGGATGATTGTCTATGATAAGCATATTTCTTGACAAATTGTTCTTTTTTTGCAAGATACTTTTGGTATATACATCAGTCCTTTCATCAAGTTTAAATTCTGCCAGACATCTTGAATTAATATAATGGTAAACCTAGACTGTCAAATTTATATTGATCTTGATTGGATATTTTGTTCTGCATGAATAGTGTAAACCGTTTCTAAGTGGTGATAATGATATCCAATTTAATACTCGTATCGTAAGAATCGTAAAGATCAGCATCTTTTGAATTAGGTTTGTTGCAGAATTAACTTAACCCTTTCCCTCATAGAGGATACCATGAAAAGACCTATGCAAACAGCATAAAACCAGATCAGCCTGCGAGTAACTTGCAGGCTGATCAGGTTTTATTCTGTTCGCTGCTCCTCAGTGGTCTGGTAATGAGGATTTTACAATTAAATTTGGTAAGGTTTGAGTTTGGCTTTCTGCAGAACAGGCTTTATGTGGTACCTACTGAATGCGTCAAAATGAGTCTATATGAGGGAAAGGGTTAAACTATCACTGAAGGTGATGGAATACCCCCTGCATATTGCTTTGTCACAGAAAAGATAGCAATTTGGCCATCTAAGCAATCAATCATTGCATGCAATCTTAGGATAATTATAAAATAAAGGGATATAATAAAACAAATTGTGTGGAGTTATGGTTCTTGGTCATGGCATGTCAACTACTCATTACCTATCTATCTTTAAAGTTTCAAGTAAATCCCTTTGATAGTTTTCAAGCTATGCTTAAGAAAAAAAATCATTATCACTAAATAAACAAAGGGCCATGACTGTGTTTAAAAAAATAAATTACAAGTAAACTTGTTGGTGATATGCACAAGACTTGGTGCCTATTAATCCTGTGAAGTTTTATCAAATTCTAGCCATTATTCAGGTTTTGGAGACTTAAGAGTGGACAAGAATCTACAATGACAGTAAGTTTGCTGAAAATCAAAGGGCCATAACTCTGTGATGATACAGCTTAACCAAATGTACTGACAATATGCAAATGTCCATAATTAAAATGCCAGAAATGCTAAATGTCAATGAGACTAGCATTTGAATCTGATCTACATGCCATAAATGTATTATTCAGAACAAAGAATGGATAGCCAGGGCTTTTGAGTGATTATTTTCCCTGTTAAAGCCCATGAGCGGTAATTACTCAAATGTACTTGCAAGTCATTTATTATTTGATAAATATAACATAATCAGCTAGCAAATCATTTACAGATCAACTGATCTTTTATACTGGTGGTATACATTTCAGTAAAGCTGAAACTGTAACATACAGTAAAAGGTTACATGATATTCACTATGGTACAGTATAGACCAATATTCTAGGTGATATTTCAAGTTATTATGGTAGAGAACATACCACTATTCTAGGTGATATTTCAAGTTGGTATGGTACAGTACAGACCACTATTTTAGGTGATTTTTCAAGTTGATATGGTAAAGAGCAGACCACTATTCTAGGTGATTTTTCAAGTTGTTATGGTAGAGAACAGACCACTATTCTACGTGATATTTCAAGTTGTTATGGTACAGTACAGACCACTTTTCTATGTGATATTTCAAGTTGGTATGGTACAGTACAGACCACTATTTTACGTGATATTTCAAGTTGTTATGGTACAGTACAGACCACTATTCTAGGTGATATTTCAAATTGTTATGGTAGAGAACAGACCACTATTCCATGTGATATTTCAAGTTGTTATGGTACAGTACAGACCACTTTTCTATGTGATATTTCAAGTTGGTATGGTACAGTACAGATATTTCAAGTTGGTATAGTACAGTACAGACCACCATTCTAGGTGATATTTCAAGTTGTTATGGTACAGTACAGACCACTATTCTATGTGATATTTCAAGTTGTTATGGTAGAGAACAGACCACTATTCTAGGTGATATTTCAAGTTGTTATGGTACAGTACAGACCACTATTCTAGGTGATATTTCAAGTTGTTATGGTACAGTACAGACCACTATTCTATGTGATATTTCAAGTTGTAATGGTACAGAACAGACCACTATTCTAGGTGATATTTCAAGTTGGTATGGTACAGTACAGACCACCATTCTAGGTGATATTTCAAGTTGTTATGGTAGAGAACAGACCACTATTCTAGGTGATATTTCAAGTTGGTATGGTACAGTACAGACCACTATTCTAGGTGATATTTCAAGTTGTTATGGTACAGTATACAGACCACTATTCTAGGTGATATTTCAAGTTGTTATGGTAGAGAACAGACCACTATTCTAGGTGATATTTCAAGTTGTTATGGTACAGTATACAGACCACTATTCTATGTGATTTTTAAAGTTTAAAGTGATGGGCATGGGGGCTGTTAGGATATCTCTTGGGCCTGGTTGAACTAAAACATTAAAACTTAATATGGAAACAATATTAAAAGGAATGGTCATATTTTAGAGAACTTTTAGTAACAGGATTAGCACACAATTTTCTCAGTCTGTGAAACATACATCATTTCCTATCTCTTGTACAAAACATGAATAAAGATTAGAAATGATAAAATCAAACTGATGTTTGTTTGAGGGTTCAATTGACCTACCTGAGGAGAAAAACAGACATGCTTAACGTCAGATAAAAAAATATCAAGAGATTTTGATATTAAACATGGGGGCCTCCATGGCCGAGAGGGTAAAGTCGCTGACTTCAACACTCACTCAGCCCCTCACTGCGTGGGTTTGAATTCCGGCAGGGTCATTTGGATTTTCATGTGAGGAAGCCTTCCAGCTAGCTTGCGGTAGGTCAGTGGTTCTACTCGGATACCTCCATGCATTCCGGGTCTTCCTCCACCTGTATTTAGCTGGATGTCGCTATATGACTGGAATACTGTCTTTACAAAAAACTAGTTCTACTTCAGCACTTCAATGGGCTTATTGCATTTCAGTACTTCTATCCTTTACAACAAACAAAATAAATCAAGAATTTTATTATTTGCATGCATTTCTTTGCTTAATTGATTTATTAGGTCTCATCATCAATATTTCAGTCATCTAACTGAGATGGTTATAGTGCTGCCACACTGCAACATAACTCAAAAGGCACTGAAGTGACATGATACCACGTCCAAACACAATATCCTGACGCCAAGCCAACAAGTTCTGGAACTAATTTTTAATTACTTCGGTTAATTGCAGTCAAAGATTGAATCAGCCACCCCTGACATCAGACCCGGGCTGAGGCTTTAACCACATGCCCACTGGGACAGTTGAAAGTACAGTTGTGTGCATGTGTGTGTTTGAGAGAGAGAGAGAGAACTGAATGAGATTATGAGAGGGAGGAAAGACTGTGAACAGAATCAAGCTAATCGGAAAGTCAGGAGAGAGTGAGAGAAAGGAGGGAAGGAGAGAGAGAAAAAAGTGAGTGAAAGCGTATTCAACAGTATCTGACCAGCATGCACACATAACCTTTCTATTGCATGTCAGGCTCTCATTAGCTGAAGACCCTGCATATTTCATTGTATGCACGTTGTCTACGTGCAGTAGAAACTGTCTTATCAGCATGCAACATCACCTTCCAACAGCTAAATAAAGGACATTTCCTCACCCTGCAGATCATCCTATTCATCAACATCCATGACTCCACACTGTCCTGATTGCACATTCCGATTGCGCAATTTTCATAACGTTCTCCCAAGGTAATCTCTAAAGAGGTATCATTAATGAGAAAATTAGATACATTTTTTTTCCAGTGAGGAGAAATTACCAATTAAACCACTGGTCCTATGAAAGACATCACTTAAAATTCCACAGGAAACGGCATAAAAACCCGATCAAAGAAGTTATATAAAAAAAAGGAAGGAAAAGAGAAACATCAAAATATCACTTTACAATGATTGGACTGAAAGTGATATTGCTCATTAAAATATCATCGAAAGACAAGATTATGGCATCTTCATGAGGGCGGAAATGAGAGTATACCAACAAAATCCATGTATTAGAGCAGACTTTCACATTCTGTATGTATTTCCCCATAGGGCAGAGCTAGAAATAAACCTGATTTGCAGTACTGTGTTAACCATTTCACTCTCCAGACAACAGATGAGTAAATAAATATCTGAAATTGGGATTATTTTGCCCATTTATATTATATGTTTATCTATCTATTGTTTCCCCACATTTTGAAGGACACTTTGAGATGGTTATGGGAGATGATTACAAAATTCTTTGATTTGCTTACTTATGTTTTCTATCTTAGTCAAGTCTTTTTTCAGGAAAAAGAAATGACAATATCTTGAATAGGAAGTAGAACTGCTTGATATTGTGCTTGGTAATAACATATCCTGCTAGTGCAGAAAGCAACATGTCACCTAGCCTGGCAGCATATCTAGTCTAGCAATAATATCCCTTGCCTGGCAGCATACCCTGTCTGGAAACAACAGACATGACCAGTGAAACAACATTCCTTTCCCGGAAACAACATATTAGACCAGTGACAACCTAGCCAGGTAGCCAGTGACAACCTATCTAGCCAAGTGACAAGTGAAGCAAAATTCCTTTTCTGGAAACAATATAATTGACCAATGACAACCTAGCCTGAGGTAGCCAGTGACAACCTATCTAGCCAGATAACAACATACTTAACAAGTGAAGCAACATTCCTTTTCTGGAAACAATATAATTGACCAGTGACAGCCTAACTAGCCATGAGGTAGCCAGTGACAACCTATCTAACCAGGAAACAACATAATTAGCTCAAGTGACAACTTAACTAGACAGATTACCAACAACAACATACCTAGCCTGGAAACATCATAATTGGCCAGTGAAAACAACATTCCTAGCCTGGCAACAACATAATTGGCCAGTGAAAACAACATTCCTAGCCTGGCAACAACATAATTGGCCAGTGAAAACAACATTCCTAGCCTGGCAACTACATAATTGGCAAGTGACAACAACATACCAAACCTTGCAACAACATACATAACCTGTCAGTAACATACTAGGCCAGACAACAGTGTACCGGTACCTTGCATCACAACAGTATACCTTACTAATTTTACAGTTACAACTACTAACAATTAATACAAAACCTCTAAATAAAACCTACAGAAAATAGAATCTACTTTTTCACATTCCAAAAAGACCTTTCCTTGAAAACCCACAAGCTATGAACCTGAAGGTCCTAAGTTTGAGACCAGTTATAATCTCTGATTAAGTATTAAGTGAGAAAACTCTTTATGGCAGTTGCTTTATCCCCAGTACTGGATCCCCTCATGAAACATGGGGTAAGGACAAAAGATTGCCGTTCAGGATGTTAAATAAACAAGAGCTGTCAGAGGAGAGCATGCTTGACTATTCAAAATGCTTGTTGGTAAACCAAATGACATCTATTTCCATTCTTGCCCTTCACATACCAATAATAGTCAAAAATGATATGCTTTGATAGTCTGATACCCCTTAATATTTTTATGAAGTCTAAAATCCCATGCTTAGTTACTGAGACGTAAGCATAATAACACTGAGCATGCAAAACTTTAACCATGTTTACAAGTTAGAAAAGGGCCATAATTTCTATAAAATTCAGTCTAAAAGTTATCTATCTTGGTTTTCTGATGCCCCTGAATACACTCCTTAGCTATCTAGTCAATTCCATAAACAATATATTACATCAAGTGTTATCTTCCATTATAGTAGAATACCCCTAAACATATTAAAGATGTTTCAAATAAATCCCATGCCTGGCCTCTGAGATATAAGCATGAAAGTACCTTGCATGCAAAACTTTAACAAAATTATCTAAGTTAAAAAAGGGGCCATAACTTGTAATATATTCCATCAAAAGTTATTTACCTTGGTAGTATGATACCCCTAAACATATTAAAGATGTTTCTAATCAATCTCATGCCTGAATACTGAGATATAAGCATGTAAGTACCTTGCATGCAAAACTTTAACCAAAATTTCTAAGTTAAAAAAGGGGCTAAGTCAATACCATGAATGCTTAGTGAGATTCAAGCTGGATAGTAGCATGCATGCAAAACTTTCACCAAATTTTCTATTGTATGCAAAACTTTAACCAAAATTTCTAAGTTAAAAAGGGACAATAATTTATATTAAATTCGGTCAAGAGTTATCTACCTTGGTTGTCTGATGCCTCTGAACATATAAATTTATAAACTTTCAAGTCAATAACATGAATGGTTATTGAGATATAAGGTTGACAGTAACTTGCATGCAAAACTTTAACCAAAAGCTGCAACGCCAACGCTGACACCGATGCAAGGGTGACTACAATAGCTCTCATATTCTTCAAATAGTTGAGCTAAAAATGGCACAAAACTCTTCACACCAAACAATCCTAGACCCAGACATGGAAGAAGTTGAAGCCAGATGCATAATACAGAGAAGTGAACAATAAACTCAATTAGAGGAGACCTTGCCCTCCTAATGTATTGCAGTCTACGCCATACGGCACCTGCTCACCTGGATTATTCCACTCTAAACTTGCTTCTTCCGTTACCACATGAGAGCTTTTGGAGGACTCATGTCATATGTGTGCAGTGTGAAACTAGATCAGCCTGAGAGTAACTCTGAATATGCAAATCATATGCATGTTAATCCTTTTATCTCATGAATATTCATGTATAAATTCATAATTTGATATAGGAAAAAACAATTTTTCTTTGCCACACAGACATACAAATGTAGAACCTGAGCATTAGCAAACAGAGGAGACCCTGACAGCTTCTTTTTCTGATCTGAGTCTGCTTTGTTTTCATTTTAGTTTCACATATGCATGGTTTATACAGTATTTTCTTACCTAAATTTAAGGAACTTTAGATTTTTCATGCTAAGGCGACTACTTTTTTTTTTAGCCTTTTTTTTTAACTATTTGAGCGCTGAATACTGTCTCAAAATGTGGTAAACAAACAGGAAAATTACCATTTACAAAATGTTTGGCAACGTTTAACACATCACTTATTTACAATTTCAGTTCGTTCCAAGAGCATTTTGTTCACAAATATACAGCAGTTCCTTTTTGGATGAAGATCTTGTTTTTTTTAATTTCTTTTGATAATACATAAATATTTGTTTTAAACATACATTGCTAATGCAGTTCTGAATATTCAAGGTTGTTTACTAAAATTTGAGGTCTTTTACTGAAAATCCAGTACTACTTTTATGTTTTTTCAAGGCTACATTTAATTCAAGTATTTCTCAAGGTTAAGGACATTTTCAAGGATTTTCAATGCCTGTATGAACCATGGGTTTCAACTTATTTCTTTTAAAGTTAATGGGTAAACAAGTTCTTTCAAATCAATATGCTAACACTTCTTGATGGTTCCTGGGTTAGACTTGTACTTTACTTGTGGGAAGATTCTTGCATCAACAATTGGATGCTACTATTGCACAATATATTCAAGGTTTTATAAGTTTAGGTTGAGGTTTTATTCTGTTGAAAACTCATCAAAGAAAGTCTAAGAAAACAGTAAAACTACGAAAGCTTTTCAGACTAAGATTTACTTGCAGTTTGATCTGGCTTTTCAATGGTGAAAATTAGCATATCAAAAAGATGAAGGGTCAGCTGACATTACATCCTTCTATCAGTATATTGGTTTAGGGATCTAATGTGCCACCTATATTATTTCGGTCAAGAGACACAATGATATGCAGCCACACTGTAGTATCACGCCATAGGCATGTGGCATGATACCGCACCCAGCCACATTATTCTGACACCGGGCCAACCAGTCCTGGAACTACCCTGATATGTTGAACGCCAAGCAATTTAGGGAGATTTACCAGTACCATTTCTTAACCCTTTCCCTCATAGAGGAAACCATGAAAAGACCTATGCGAACAACATAAAACCAGATCAGCCTGCGAGTAACTTGCAGGCTGATCAGGTTTTATGCTGTTCGCTGCTCCTGAGTGGTCTGGAAATGAGGACTTTATAATTAAATTTGGTATGGTTTAACTGTGGTTTTCTGCAGATCAGGCTTTATGTGGTACCTATTGAGTGCGTCAAAATGAGTCTATATGAGGGAAAGGCTTAATATTACCTTTGTAAGTCACAGCTCCCAGAATCAAATTTTTGACAGTCCAGTTACAGCGCTGATGCTCTAACCAGTATGCCAACAGATTAGTGATACACATCTTCTTTACGGGTATTATTTGCATGCTTTGCAAGATTCAGCACACATAAACCATGTTTTTCATCTAAAACATTTGACAATAAAATGTTGATAATTTTCATATTAACAGTTTTATTATCCGTAAAGTTTCTCTTTGAGATTAAATAAAAATCGTTTTTGATATTACAAGATTGGAGGAGAATTAAAAGTGACAGAAATAGAATCTGCATGTCAACATATTTTAGGACTAGTTAAATTGAATAAAAAATCAACAAAAGAATGAATAAGATAAAAATTGCATGAAACTAAAATTATAAAAATATCCCTTGATTACTGTTATTCCTGTTTTTTCTGATTATATAATGGAGATTTTTAATAGGTTACTCAATTTTGAGGAAAAATCATCTCCAAATAAAATATTATCTCCAAAGTGTTGTAAAGAAGTTACTGACTTTTTGCTTCATAACAAAACTACATTAAACAAGAGGGCCATGATGGCCCTGAATCGCTCACCTGATTATAAATGTGCAACATATGTTGGATTTTTCATATTGACCTGCTTTTTGACCCCACATGACCCACTTTCAAAAATTGTCTAAGATTTTATGGAAACAGACATTTCGACCAAGTTTCATGAAGATATGGCCAAAAATGTGGCCTCTAGAGTGTTAACAAGGTTTTTTCTAAGATTTGACCTCATCGAACCTGTCCAAGATTTTATGAAACAAACATTCTGACCAAGGTTCATAAAGATTGGGCCAAAAATGTGGCCTCTAGGTTGTTGTTGAGACGTGCTCAGGTGAGCTATAAATAAGTAAATCACGTTGTAAAAAAAAATTAACCTTTTACCTCATGAATTTCCATGCGCAAGATGAATATGAATTTGCTGAAAGTCAAATATTGGTCATGAGATTTTCTTTTGTTGCAGAATTTTCAGATTTTTGTAAGACGAAGTAATGGTGCATAATATTCTTGTCTGAGAATGGGCATTCTTGTATGAGGAATTATTTACACCGAGGAGACCCATATCTGGCAGCTCATGGACATGAGGTAAGAAGTTGATTTGATCACATTGGTCCTCACTTATAGTGAACTTGGATAAACCAATCACTAGGTTATTAGGAACACTTCTGCTAGGTCTTGATTTTCTGCCTTATTTATCTTAATTATGATACAAGTGTGTTCTCTGAAACACGTGTGTCACCTGCTGAAGCGTGACGGAAAAAGTGTGATGACAGACAGACAGATGGACAGATGACGGAAAAGTCTGCTTACAGCAGGTGACACAAAAATCTCATATTCACTTATAGTGTTACTTTAGTTAATAAGAAACCCCTTTTCTGGTTAAAAATGAGCATTTTTCAACTGTAATTGAGATGTTTGTAGTGAACTGCGAAAGTCGATTCAATCCTCTCTGAGACAGGTTTGTTTTCACATCCTACCTCAAACTTCAACTTGATATGTCTGTACCACTCAAGCATGATGTATAGAATCAAGTAATAATAACCAGTTCTTTTGTGTGTCCGAAGAATATAAGTCTCCATTGTTGTTTTGAAAAAGTATAATTTGCATCTTACATGTCATGCATCTGTGTGTGCACCTGCGTGTATACACATATATATATAACTTTTTGTCTGTGTTGTTATAAGCTAGTCACTCACGGTGAGTGAACTATTTCCATACAATTATAACTGTTCAAGGCAACTTATAAATCTAACGTCAAGCTTTTCTTATTTTTGTCCATATTGCATAAAGTCACTAAAATTTACATAATGGCTTTAAAAAAAAAATATTTTTTTATATTGACAGCTATGTCAAAACCTGGAACAATGCATACCATTTTATGGCAAAAGTGAAAGCATCAGGTTCCTTCACAATTCAAAATTACATGAATGGCTATTAAAAAAAAACATACAAATTATGATAAATGAATAACAAATTGTTAGAATCTGAATACATAATTAAGAATTTGTGTATATAAACTTAGGAATTTATGGTAATAAAAATAAATGACAATTCTATTTATATGTTCACTCCTCTATCATTAAAAGGTTTGCTTTGGAAAATACAGGTCGTTTATAAGATAACAATTCCTTATGCTGGATACAAGGAACCTTGGATACAGGGACCAAAAAGTCATCAGGTCCCGATGAGTTCACTTTCACCAAGTTTTATTTATTGTACATACTATATTTCAATACCCCTCCCCAATTTTTTTTTTTTTTTTGAGTCTCACGCCAAAATTTCCAAAATGGGAAAAATAAGGGCCAAATTTGGTATAAAATAACTGTCACTTTTAACCCCTCTTCTGTTTCCTAACCCATGACAAAATCTTTGGTTGATATGAATTCCAAGGGCTGACGCCAAACTATGATAAGTACACTGAGAAAGTTGGGATTAAACAGATATTTTCAAGGCATAAACATGACCATCTGGAGAGTTACTCACATAAGTTCATACAGTATGGTATCACTACCAGTCAAATTATCCTGATATAAGGACAATACTATACCAGTGGGGCATCTGGGAGCCCTTTAGTTAAGCTTCAAAGTTAAGCAATCAGAGTACCATTTTCTAAACCATTTCATTTATTTGGCAATATATTGAGTCGGGGATTAAATCTAATCCCTGGAGAATGGTTCTAATCTCTAAGCAGCCGTCAGATATTTTCAGAAATGCCTGAATAGTATTTTAATTTTCGCTAATTCTCCTGGTTATTGAATAAAATTTAACCAAACAAAAATGTTGGCAGTTGAATAGAAATGTAAGACTGCCATATATCATCAAATAACAGTTGATTAGGACAATAATATCATTGATTAAAGCATGTCTGATTGCTTACATCCATAACAAAGGCATGTCTGATTGCTTATATCCATTACAAAACCATGTCTGATTGCTCATATCAGTGACAATTTAAGCATAACAGACATTTCTCTCTTGAGGGCATAACTATAGATAATACTGTATTTATATGTGAGGATATTTCAAGATTCTCATATCCTATTGGTAAAGCTCTCGGTCGTCATTTAAAGTTTATTTATGACATCTGAGACTGGGACAAGTAATTTAATGTAGCCATTTACAATGTAAACAAAGTAGTATGATAACCCTCTGATTACACATAAACACTCTGACAGACTGGTTTCATAACCATATTAAATAAACAGTATGGCAATGTAGTCATGTACTATCACTGAGACTTAGGGCAGTGGATTGTCCTCTTAAATTTCCTCCAAATTCGTAATGCGATATATTGCGCTACAACAGCCTCCATATTGTGATGCGTATCGGTACATATTGGTATTTACTTGAACTTATTTTCTTTCTTTGATCAACTTCAAACATTGCCCAAATATTGCTTTTTGTTGTTTTGTTTGGAACAAATTCATATTCCTACATAGGATGCCATTTTGAAACACACTGACAAGGAAGGTACTCCTTTGCAACTCTTCAGTATGGTTTAGACATGAAGGGTGTTCATAGAAGTGTTCTAGAAGTTAAAATTGATGAATCAAAGCACTCCATGTGCTGAGAGATGGCAGCTGGATTAACAGGAAAAAAGCTGTGATTCTTAATTATTGATACAATAGAGGCAAAAGCCACATGACGCAAAAACTCCACACACTCTCCTTCAACTATAGTCGGTAGTATGACAATCGAAAACGCACTCTGTTACAAAACAATCTGGAATTAGGATCATGAACCTGACTGTATGAACTGCAGAAGTAGGTTATTCCCTAGGACCCGATTTATATACACTCTCTACTGTTACTTAAGTGTAGAACTTGACAAGGTACTTAATGTTTTAGATACTTGAATGTTTGTTTCAATTTCAAACTTAAGAAATGCTCTGAGAGAAACCTAACTCGCTTTAATGCAAAATTACGCGTGAACTAGTTTAGGTTAATTACAGACATTCTAAGCGCTATTTTTTTTTCTTCTTTTTACAGTAGTAGATCTCCAAGTATGTAAAATGGGTTGCTGTTCTGATTTATAAGTGTCATGGATATAGTGTTAATGCTTAAAATGGATGTTTACAGAGTAAAATAACACGTTTACAAACAACAGCACATGAATAGTGGTTACGTATTCGTAAGTGCAGAATCGCATTGCGTGGATACACACTAAGTGCGGAGAGGTACAGTTACACTTGTCATGGAAAATATGCAAATTAGCAAGGTCAGCGATGCCTGGTAAGCTTTTCTAGCTACTAAAGACGGCAAGCTGCTGTCTAAAAACACTTTTGACCCTTTGGTAGACCTTTTTGTATAAAAAAAAGGTATATTTCCACCTACCAAAACACACTGTAATATATATAACATGTAAAGACATAAGAAATAACTAATCTAAGTATATTTTCATCACAAAAAATCATATCTTATCATTTTAAAGGGAAATTCCATGACCTTTATTGTACCCTTTACCTCATGAATATTCATATTCAAATTTATATAACTTGATGTATATTGACTGAACTGTGAATAATGGATTTTTCTATGCTACACACAGATTGTGCAGAAACTCAGGAGCTGTTTGATCTGGGTCTGCTCTGTTTGCCAATGCAACAAAATGAGTCTATATAAAGTAAAGGGTTAATTTCATTAAGAAATTTCGATATGCATTGTTTTGTGAAACTCAGGCCCCCTGCATGCCTATTGGAAATATATATATAACTCCACCTACCTGATCCTGGGTGTTCAGCGTGTGCACATTCTTTGTCGTGTTCACATGCAGCACGTGAAACTCGTTTTTGTAGCACAGCTCGTACGCGATCCCTGCAAATGACGTGCTTCCTGTTTTGGGGACTCTGTTGTATATGAGTATCAGCTCATCATCATTTGGATAAACATTTTCCTGCAACGATAAAAAAAATAATATTTTTTTATCCACAGAAAAAACTGTGAAATCTATCCTTTCTTTAAAGGCCAGTCATGGAAAATCTAAAGAATGGTTGCTAAGCTAAAGATTAGTGGTTTCTAAATAGAATTAAAGTTGGATGCAGCTTACTTAATTAGCACAGGTGACTGGTATGAAGAGGTAGAATTTATGACGAAACATCATAAAGTTGGCTGTTTAAATTAGAAGGTGTCTTGTTAAATAGAGGTAACAAGCCACCTGGGAATATCAATGTTGACTATGGAAGGGTATTAACGCATAAATTGCATCTTGCATTCGTACATTACAACTTGCATTCGTACATTTACATCTTGCATTCGTACATTTACATCTTGCTTTGTGACTTGCACATCTTACTTTGTGACTTGCACATCTTGCTTTGTACATCTTGTATTGTGACTTGTACATCTTGCTTTGTGACATGCACATCTTGCTTTGTACATCTTACTTTGTGATATGAACATCTTGCTATAAATAGTGTCTGTTATTCTCGTTATTTAACACCATCAATTAACATTAATTTGATGAGATGAAGTCATGCATGTTTAATATTCTAATTTAAATAACACCTTCCTCTTAACGAATGACAAATGTCAGAGAGCATAGCAGTAACAATGACGAATAGCCGAATGTGGAAAGCCGAATGTAAATAGCACAATACACAAGGCATAATACGATGCGACACCTGGTGTAATAATGACGGGACGACCAAATTATGCTAACAGGTGGCGCTACGCATTTGTTGTCGGCAATTTCCGTAAATGACTGAAATATACTTTGAAGATAAACATAAGTTGGGGCCTACTAAAAGCCGGTCTCCAAATTATCGACGGTCTCCGCCGGTCTCCGAGAACGGAGACCGGGGGCCGGAGACCGTCGTTTAGTATGTAGTATATGGGGGGGGGATAGTTCGGAGACCGACTGAGACCGTTTACATTTATTATCAAGTCTTGTTATCGTTCAATTAACGCAATTTTAAATCGGGAATTCCGAAAGTACTTTGATGTTATGCACATTCAAAAGATAAATAAAGCATTAATTGGTGTAATTAATTTACACTGTTTCACACATTGACATTATTAATGGTAGGTATTTCACGAGAAATTATTTGTTTGGCCATTAGCAAATTGATCGTTGAAAAGAAACAAAGAAAGAAGTAAACAAACATACATTGATCTTTTTTTTTCATCAAAAACGTTATGAAAGAACATACACAGAGAAATTGTCTTTACTCGCTAAATACTCAATATGTAAATTGATTTAGCTAAGTATAAAATGAATGTAATTTTAAGCTACCCTTAATAAATTAATTAACGCCAGCGTTAATGTAAGTTTACAAATAAAGGTTTTGATGTGTTGTGCAAAGGAGGATATAGGATCCGGATATAATAAACTTTAGTATTCAGAATATATAGGTGTTTTTATATGTTGGACAGCTGTGTTGGTTGTAAATTTAGTTTTGTTTTCATTGTGTAAGTTTGCACACAAGAAAATGCCGTTGGTAATAGGGTGTATGTGAAATGCCTGAATTCACTGATAATATGGTTCAATGTGAAAAAAAAATGCGGCAAATGGTATCACCAATCATGCGTTGGTATAAACAACTTAAAAATAAATCTAGTGATAGACGCTGGTCTTGGCAGTGCATGTCATGTTCTAAAACAAACTAACTTGAATAAGTATTCAACTAAACATGATATGAACCAGTATAAATTCATCCTCATTTAAAACAGCTTAAAACGATTGTTACTTTCAAAATACTCGTATATTGTCGGCAGTTTCCGTCCAGAACCCGACAGTTTCCGAACTTGCGCCTTCTGCTGTCAAACACCGTTGGTCGCGTTCTATTTTGTCGCATGTTCTATTATTTGTTTAAAAGAAAGAAGCGAAAATTTAAAAAGAGAAAAAAAAAACGCAATGCAAATGTACGAAGGAAAGATGTGAATGTACGAATGCAAGATGTCAATGTACGAAGGAAAGATGTAATGTAAAAATTGAAATAGTTGACTGCTTAAATACAGGCAGGTTACTTAGCAGAGGTGTCTGTTAAGTTGAGGTAAGAATTATGTCACCATGGAAAATATCAAAGTTGACTGCTTAAAAACAGGCAGGTTAATTTAAGTACAGAGTTGCTTATTACAACTTTTTTGACAACTTAGTGGGAAGGGATACTATTTTGTTCTTTATATCTTAAATAAAAGAAAATATCTGAATTTGACTTTGAGATAATTCTTAAGTCTCCTTAAAGAAATCGGCATATAACCAACAAATTAATCAACAAACAAAATCTAAATTAACCTTTTTTTTTCAAAAATTCTTCCATGTACAAGCTTTAGTGTATAGCCACATTTACCTTGTGGTTCATTTACCCATGCAATGCTGTAGGCATTTGTGATGCCTTTGTGATCAGTGCAGACAAATATCAGCCTGTACTTCTGTGCAGTCTGATCATGGTCTGCACTCTT
Source organism: Solen grandis (assembly GCA_021229015.1). Lineage (NCBI taxonomy): Eukaryota > Metazoa > Mollusca > Bivalvia > Adapedonta > Solenidae > Solen > Solen grandis. The sequence goes on along the minus strand of CM037787.1, from coordinate 54,185,019 downwards.
CGTTATTCAGGCAATAAATTTTCAACAAGCATCCCCATAAATAATTAATGACACAGTTCAAAATGAAGAAAGGACAAGTCCAATTAAGAAATTCAGCATGCTAAATGTTCATAACCCTTCAAAGTACAATAATCAAATACAGACAAAATGTCTCTCAACCTGAAAACATCCAAGACCAGTGAAGGAGCTGCATTTATTGTGACAGTAATTGCCACAAGGGGCTAATAGAAGTCTGACAGCCATCTTTGAGCAGCAGTGCGCTAATCATCAACAAACAGTCTGATGATATCTCATTTTTTCTGATATAATTATGATATAAGATGCAATTGTTCATTTTATTGTAATAGCACTACATAAATTTGGTACCTGCTTAACTTGGTAGCACTTCATACTGCTTGTACCTGCTTAACTTGGTAGCACTACATATATACTGCTGGTACCTGCTTAACTTGGTAGAACTTCATATATAGCTACTGCTGGTACCTGCTTAACTTGGTAGCACTACATATATACTGCTGGTACCTGCTTAACTTGGTAGCACTACATATATACTGCTGGTACCTGCTTAACTTGGTAGCACTACATATATACTGTTGGTACCTGCTTAACTTGGTAGCACTACATATATACTGCTGGAACCTGCTTAACTTGGTAGAACTTCATATATACTGCTGGTACCTGCTAACTGGTAATATAGCTACTGCTGGTACCTGCTAAACTTGGTAGCACTACAAATATAGCTACTGCTGGTACCTGCTTAACTTGGTAGCACTACAAATATAGCTACTGCTGGTACCTGCTTAACTTGGTAGAACTTCATATATAGCTACTGCTGGTACCTGCTTAACTTGGTATCACTATGTATATACTGTACCCAGTTTGAAACAGTAAAGAACATTTTACTGTCAAGATTCCAGCCCAATTTTCTGGTCCCATGACACTTATCCTAATGCAGACAAAGTTTTTTTTGCATTTTGTTGCTTTAATTTCTGATAACCACAGATCTCCCTCTTAAGAAAGGAATTAAATCCTGCATAGCTAATGTTATCTCTGTCTCCTGCCACATCTTTTCTCTAAATCTCTCTTAAAGATAAAGGGAATAAAGTTCTCTCTACTTCCCCTAGAGGACATAACACAAAAATTAAAGCTCCCTCTCTCTTAAATATACAAGCAAAAACTTTTCTCCCTCTCTCTTTCTAAAATGCAACACATAATTGTTAATCTCTCTATCTCTCTTTAATATACAAAATACAACTTAAAGCCTCCCCACCACCCCACTTTCACTCTCTTTCTTTAAACCACAATACACATGCATGCGCAGATCCAGCAATTTGTCTCAGGGAGAATCCAACAGGGACACTATAAAATTCATCGTACAGTGGGGGTTACATGCCCCTTCACCCACTCTTTTATTCATATTTAAAGCAAAACAGCCAAATCCCAGGTGGGGTCATGCCCCTTTCTCTCCTCCTTTATGCATATTTTAGGCATAACAGCCAAATCTCAAAGAGGGGGGGGGGGGGGGGGGGGGGGTCTGGAACCTGGTACCCACTTCTGTATCCACTCATTTACATGTATGAAAGCCTCTCCTCTTAATTTTTTTCACAAAATTCTCATTTACAATCTGTCAATAAATTGTTTATCTTAAACTTCTTTTCCCTCATTTTTTGCCTGCATATACATTAACATATTTACATTTGGCTTCAGGGCAGCTGGATGTTAGAACTTAAAAGCAATTATTGTGTAAAATGTCATAAATTCTACAGAATTATGCATAAAGTTACATAAACCATCATAGAATTAACATAATTGCCCCTGAAGAGGTGTATGTAAATTTTAAGAAAAGTTTCATTTTTTCCACCATAAACCTCCTTTCATATTAACAAAAATGTATTCCTCACTTCAAAAGCTCCAAATTTATCCACCAGGATGGTTAACAGTGAGCTTTCAAATTAACTCTTACCATGCTAAATACCTAAAATGGATTTGTCCTTTCTTCATCTTGAACTGTACCATTAGTTTTTTATGGGGGTGTTTGCTGAAAACTAATTGACTTAATTAGCAGGAGAGAGAGAGCAGACCAAGATCAGACTACACAGATGTGCAGGCTGATCTTGGTTTGTACTGATCACAAAGGCAGTCACAAGTGCCACTTTAAGGGTTAAAGAACATTTTCTCTTGAAATTCAAAAGAATTTTTTTAAATTCATTGGCTCAAAAAATAAAGCTCCAATGGAAAAGCCTAAAGGAAGTTGTTTATATTAAAATTGTATGTGGTAATAAATCTATAGAACAAATGTCTTACAATTTACATTAAATTAAAAAATAATGTTTGTTTATTTGTTGGGTTTAACGTCCCACCGACACTATTTCAGTCATTTGGAGACGATGTCTACTTGAGACAGATATAGTGCTGCCACACTGCAGTATCACACCATAGACATGTGGCATGATACCACACCCAGTCACATTATCCTGACACCAGACCAGCCATTCATATGCTGAGTATACCCCTTGTGCACCATTTTTTTAAAAAAGAATATGTAACTTTCATAATTTTTGAAACAATTTTATGTAAGTTTTACTCGTTTATGTCAGCCCCCCCCCCCCCCCAATAATTGTGTATTTGTGGCAACTGTCTTAAAAAAGTTAGGTACGGTTGGGATTGAGTCTTTGACAGAGAATGGCAAACAGAGCACACCCAGATCAGACCATGCATTTCCATCCTGGAGCAGTCCGTCTGACTCTGATAAGGGTCTCCTCAGTTTGCTCATATAATGTCTGCACAGCAAAGAAAAAGCCATCAAATTCATAAACAATTTAAAGTTCAGTAAACTCCAGGTGCATTTCCCACTTAAATAGTAATACTGTGGTCCAATAAAGTGAGGGTTAAAAAACACCAGGGGCCTGTCTCACAAAACTTCATAGAAAAACAAATTTGATCTGATCTTATTTTAAGAATATTTAAGAATGTTTTATGAGGAAAAAAAAATACAAAAATCATACTTTTTTCATCTGTGAATTTACAAATACAATGATTTTTTCTATACAAAGTTTGGTGAAAAAAGACCAAAGGGGCCTACTTCACTAATCTTCACACATATATATCATAAACAAACTACACTGCATTTAAAGACCAAGGGCCAATAACATGTACTCTGCATGTCTTATTCGCATGAAAAAAACATGCGAAAAGTGAACAAGGGAGGGGTATCAAAAGGCAATAGAGGTCAAGTGCCTATCCAGGAAATGAACGACATTCTGACTGCATTGCCCTCCACTTAACCCCCTGTTATTTTTACTCATTTCCTATTGCACTTGATCTCTTGCATAATGATTTTCTTAGGTGCCTTTTTTGTCCTCCTGACTGGCCATGTTATTAACCCTTACAATGCCGTAGGCACTAAATGTGACTGCGACCAATGCAGACCAAGATCAGCCTGCACATCTGTGCAGTTTGATCTTGGTCTGCACCATTTGCTATCAGTAAATAAACTTTCAGGAAGCACCACCATCAACAATTTATGGTACAGTCCAAAATGAAAAAAAGACAAGTGCATTAAGAAATACAGGGTGGTAAGGATCAAGTCTGACTTTTTTAACCTAAAAGTGACCTCTGTTTCACCAAACGAGTGTCAAATTTGAAATAAGAGCTATTCATACCCCATAGCAATGCTATCCAATCTTATTTCCTATTAATAACAGTACCTTGACATTGCATCACCCATAACTAAACACTTTATGCTTGGAGAGTTTAGTGACTGTAATTAACTCTTCATTTTTGATCTTCTGTCACATACGCATGAATGGATATTGTCAGTCGGTACCTGTCCAGAAAGGTGTTATTCCAAATGATATTCCTGTTTCCTCCTTTAGTATGGACAACAAACTCCACCATCCATGCCAATGTGAGAGACACATGTACGTTATTAAAACTTTAAATGTTTCGCATTCTCCGTAAAATAAATGAAGTTTAGACGATAAACTGACATTGAGAAACTGTTCAGAGTTTCAAAGCTGCAGTTGAAATATTGAGTTTTCTGTGTGTTTTGTGTCTTGATGGTTACTGCTGCAACAGTATTTTCAGTCACATGGCCATATCCAGCTAATTACACAGGGGGTACAACCTCATGGTAATCCATCCATCATTAAATTCTGATCATGGTCCATCAAATGATCATGGGAATTTTATAGTAAATGCAAGTCTTTATAGACATAGAGCAAAAAAGCCTATACATGTAACTCCCAAGTCAATGGATGCTTGCATCTGCACTGAAGTCTTTTCAAGCATTTGAAGGACCATGATTATAATTTAATGATGGATTGATTACCCTAAGTAAGCCAGCAGGAAGTCTTCCACATATGAAAAATCTGACTGATTGATTTTTTAGTTTACCATTGCTGCTACTATATTTTAGTCATATAGTGATGTCGAATGTACTGAGGCATCCGGGTAGAACCACCGACCTACCGCAAGCCAGCTGGAAGGGAAAAATCTGAATGACCCTGCCAGGACTCGGACACACAGCACTGGGAGGCTAAGAGATAATAAATCTGCAATTATATATTAACCACTTGGCAAGGAAGTACCCTTGAGATGAAGATGTCTTAGACAGAATGTGGCTGCTTTGACTTCTCAATTACAACACCTAATAAATACAAGAGGGCCATGATGGCCCTGGATCGCTCACCTGGTATCATTAGGCTATGTAAAATCAAGTGACCCATGGGGCAGGGCCAATTTTGACCCTTGGGCCATGATGTGAACAAACTTGGTAGATGTCAACTAGGCCATGTTACATACCAAATATCTAAACTCCATGCCTTGTGGTTTCTGACAGGAAGATTTTTCTAGTTTTTTCCTAAATAAGCCTATGTAAAACAGGTGACCCCTGGGGCGGGGACAACTTTGACACCAGGGACATAATTTGAACAAACTTGGTAGTGATCTACTAGAAAATGCTGCACACCAAATATCTTAACTCCAGACCTTGTGGTTTCTGAGAAGTAGATTTTTTTCAAGTTTTTTTCCTATATTAGCCTATGTAAAATCATGTGAGCCCTGGGGCAGGGCCAATTATGATCCCAGGACCATGATTTGAACAAATTGGTAGTGATCTATTAGACAATGCTGCACACCAAATATCTAAACATAGTAAGCCAGCAGGAAGTCTTCCACATATGAAAAAATCTGACTGATTGATTTTTTAGTTTACCATCGATGCTACCGTATTTTAGTCATATAGTGATGTCGAATGTACTGAGGCATCCGGGTAGAACCACCGACCTACCGCAAGCCAGCTGGAAGGGAAAAATCTGAATGACGCTTTTTCCCATGGAGCCTTGTGGTTTCTGAGAAGAAGATTTTTCAATTTTTTTTTTGTATTATGCTATGTAAAATCAGGTGACCCCTGGGGCGGGAATTGAACAAACTTGGTAGTGATCTACTAGACAATGCTGCACACCAAATATCTAAACTCCAGGCCTTGTGGTTTCTGAAAAGAAGATATTTCTGTTTTTTTCCTTTATTAGCCTATGTTTAACCAAGTGACCCCTGGGGCGGGTCTAATTTTGACCCCAAGGCCATGATTTGAGTAAACTTGGTAGAGGTTTACTTGGCCATGTTACATACCAAATATCTAACTTCCAGGCTTTGTGGTTTCTGACAAGAAGATTTTTCTAGTATTTCCTATATAAGTCCATGTAAAATAAAGTGACCATTGGGCGGGCCATTTTGACCCCAGGGTCATGATTTGAACAAACTTGGTACAGGTCTAGCTACTAGAAAAAGCCACACACCAAATATCTAAGCTCAAGGCCTTGTGGTTTCAGAGAAGAACATTTTTTAAGATTTCACTTTTTAAAATCTAATTTTAGCTCCTGTGCCCTAACTATGCAACAGACCGGAACCATTTAAACCATATTTTTTATAGGGGATCACCTTAGGAACATCCTTGCAAACTTTGATCACTTTCCCATCAGTAGTTTCAGAGAAGAAGATTTTTTGTTGACGACTCACGACACCGGACAAAGGCTGGTCCCAAAAGCTCACCTTGGCACTTCATGCCAGGTGAGCTAAAAAGTGAAAGGAACAAGTGCTTTTTCTCATGGATATTAGTCACCAAACAATCTTGCTTACATTGTAGTTCAAACCCACAACCTTAACACGTGCACATATGGCAAAATACTGCATAAAAATGGTATATTGCTCAAGTATAAGAGTGACCCTGGAGAGCCCATAACTTAACCAAAGGAGCTCTCACATATGGCACCACATCAAATGAACTCTGACCTTTGATTTCACAAAGTTATCCCCCTTTTTCACATTGAAAATTTTCTTAAAATCTTTATTTCTTTCCCTTATACTGACAAATAACGGTATGTCACTGCTAAGATTTGAACCTGTAACCTACAGGACCCCAAACTACGCACCCTAGAGGACCCCAAACTACGCACTAAGCCAAAAAGACACAAACAGTTCTAGATCAAACAGTACTCTGTGACCTGAGCCATCCTATCCAGTATGGTCGTATCATGATAGAGAGCTTTCACAAAAATGACCCTTGACACCTGTATAAAACAAGATCAAATTGATCAGGCCTTATACAGTGAAGTTATGCTGTACCTAAGAGATGAGATGACAAAACACATGTTTAGACGACATGGCAAACAAAACAGACCCAGATCAGACAGCACCTTTCAAGGAACTGTCTAATCTGGGTCTGCTGTATTCCTAAGATGTTAAAAATGTATATAATATGGATTTCCTCTGTATGCTCATATAATATTGTAGTTCATATTCTACAGTTTGCAGAGTAAAGAAAAATCCATGGTTTCATATACCATTCAATTTTCACTAAAATCAATATTCATCAAGTCTTAATTTTGCATATGAATATTCATGAGGTATAAAGGGAACAGAAGGAAAAACACTCCCATTTTTTAGTTCATAACTAGAGCTATCACTAAAGGTGATGAATACCCCCCACACAGCCTTTGTTTACAATCAAGTGCCCATATATAGGAGGTAAGTCACATCTGTGCTTGATATTGAAGCTTCCTATGACCGATTAGCTTCCTATGAAGTTTGTTTCAAATCTATCCAGTAGTTATTGAGAAATAGCGTGGAAAATCAGCAAAGGGCCATAACTCAAAAAGAAAAAGTCAGTCAACCGTAACAATTTCATAATATGCACATCTATGCTCACCAGTGAAGCTTCCTATGAAGTTTGATTGAAATCCATCCAGTAGTTAATGAGAAATAGCATGGACAAAGAAAACTCCAGAAAATCAGCAAAGGGCCATAACTCAAAAGAAAATCAGTCAACAGTAACCATTTCATAATATGCACATCTGTGCTTGATATTGAAGCTTCCTATGACGTTTGATTGAAATCTATCCTGTAGTTATTGAGAAATAGCGCGGACAAAAATACTACAGACGGATGGATGGACCGACATGGTGACTCCTATATACCCCCCCCCCCCCCAAAACTACGTTTGTGGGGGGTATAATAACGAGCAAACACGGAATATGGTAATGCATTCGGTCTACTGAGACAATGGCCAAATTCTTATTTAACTTAATATCACAGTTTTAAACACTTTTGTCTCATTTTTTACTTGTTTAATTTAAATTGCTCGGCCAAATCCCTCAGATCTGATGTTGTTATAAATTGAAAGTCACCATCAACATTATCCCTGCATTTTCTTCCTGTCACTAATAGCACATAAAAAAAGAGAGCTTTTAAAAAGACAACAGTATTTCAATGCAGTCTCTTTTTATCTCTTATTGCATTCCTTATATGAAAAAAAAAACATCAACAACAAAAATATATTTGCTTTAAAACCACTGTTTATATTGAAAGGTGTAAAACTTATAAAAGAAAATAGTCAAGAATGATTAATTATCTGTATAAAGAGAATATACAATGATTTTGAAGCTTTTTATGGATACTTGAAATTCATCTGGGTTTCTAAGCCATAAAGTGACATTTTTATTGATGAAAAAGCTGTTCTGGCATAGTGAAGTAAACAAGCCTTACACACTGAACAAGGACTGAAGTACATGAATTATACAATAACTGTTGGATTTACAAGGTTATACATATAGTGTTGTAACTCCCAGTATTTTGATGACTTTAAAGTTCTTACAGTTTACACTAGGTTCCTGGATTGGACCAGTACTTTGCACCCGGGAAGGCAATGAGAACTCCTTGCCCTTAAAGAGGTTTAAACCCACAACCTTTGGTTCCACAGACATAGTCATGAACCGTAACCGCTGGCTATGGTGCTCCTTTCTTAGAACATTTGTACTTTACTGGTCCCAGTGGTTGAGTGGTTAGAGCTTCTGCCCCGGAATCCGCAGGTTGTGGGTTCGAACCCTGGCTGCACCATCAAAGTCGTTTAAAATCGTACTGGTATAGCTCCCTTGCTTGGAGCTCAGCATATAAGGTTCCAGGACTGGTTGGCCCGGTGTCAGGATAATGTGACTGGGTGTGGTATCATGCCACATGTCTATGGCGTGATACTGCAGTGTGACAACACTATATCTGTCTCAAGTTAAGGCATCATCTCCAAATGACTGAAATACTGTTGGTTTAAATATCAAGCATGTGACTGTCTCAGATATATTTTTCTAGAATCAGTAAATTAAACTCACCATATCTGTTATTATAAACAGACAGCTTGTAGAAATGAAAGATAAAATAGCAGAGTTTACTGAGAGAGAGAGAGAGAGAGAGAGAGAGAAAATTGAGACATTTAAACAGAGGAATGAGAGAGAAATAAGAGAAAAAAAAAGAGAGTTAACGTTACAGAGAGTGAGAAAGTAAGAGAGAAAGAAAATACTGCAGCTTGTTGTGCAAGTTGAAGAAAGAAATTTGTATACTTGGCTGTTTGCATAAATATGAACTCTGACAAGACATCACAAGATACAAAATGTTGTGGAGGGGAAAGGAAATTCATTTATGTCGAAGCAGATGGACCTGTCACTAGTAATTTCTATCCATGTCCGATCCAATTTGTCCACAATCATTCGGAAAAAGTAAAATTCATCAGGACTTTCATCAGCGAGAACATTGATTGCTTCAAAAAATCCAAAATCTGATTGGTAACATCAGCATCCATCAATAATGGAAAGCAGTAAAAGTGGACCATATAGAAGTATTTGTAATGTTGATTTTGGTCCCAATGGAATTTACAGTAATTCTACCAAATAACAATAACAGAGTGTGCTTCCGCAGAGTATTGAATACATTTTTGAATAGTGTTTGATTGATTTGGCCAGCTGTAATTTAAATGTCCTCCAATCAATGTCACCCATAATGTTAACATTGCTTTCTGCTTCCATGGTACATGTTACCAGAGCAATCAAATGGGCTGCAGTCGTATAAGTATTTAGTAAATAAATGTGCAATAGAGTGATTAGAGATTACAGTGAATATTATGTTTCAAAGGAATGCTACTGCATACATTTAACGCCAAAGGTTTTATGGAAAACAATATGTGCATCAGGGTTATACTGTTTCCTAAATCTGTAAAATCATTTTTTGTTGACATTAAATTTCGTTGGATATGTGATTAAGTAAATTTAGTTGGTACATACATGTATAATCGAGGAACCATATTCTAGAAAAAATTGGTTTATGAAATAAACAGTTTTCATGGGGATAAATATTTGTGGAAAAAGTCCCCCATGAAAATTAATAATTGTACAGTACTGTGGGGCCTCAGTGGCCGAGAGGGTAAAGTAGCTAATTTTAACACTCACTCATCCCCTCACCGTGTGGGTTCGAATCCCGGCAGGGTCATTTGGATTTTCATGTGAGGAAGCCTTCCAGCTGGCTTGCAGTAGGTTGGTGGTTCTACCCGGATGCCTCCGTGCATTCGGGGTCTTCCTCCACCTGTAATTGGCTGGACGTCAGTATATGACTGAAATACTATCAAAGCGACGGAAAACTCAAATAGTGAAGTCAAGTCTACAGTACTGACCACCTTTTATCTGGGAAAAACTTCTTGTTTATTCTGCGTTGTTAAATAAATCAAAATTTTCCTTGAAAGCTGAATTTGTATTTATTGTAAGAGACTCTTAGTAAATGTTTTAAGTCACACCCTGCTGCGCCATGGGCTAGAAAGAGGACTCATAGGTTGTGGGTTTGAACCGGATTCAGGGGTAAGAATCTTTCATGACAAGGGTTATAGCCTGTGATTGGAATGTAGCTCTTGTGATAGTGAACAAGTAGGTATGTGAAGTTTGATGACAGTTTCAAAGTTTTAACATCATAAAGACATTATGGCCAATATTTAACCCTTTCCCTCATAGAGGATACCATGAAAATACCTATGCGAACAGCATAAAACCAGATCAGCCTGCGAGTAACTCGCAGGCTGATCAGGTTTTATGCTGTTTGCTGCTCCTCAGTGGTCTGGAAATGAGGATTTTACAATTAAATTTGGTAAGGTTTGAATTTGGCTTTCTGCAGACCAGGCTTTATGTGAGACCTATTGATTGCGTCAAAATGAGTCTGTATGAGGGAAAGGGTTAAGTTTTTCACTACCACTATGCCAATGACAACAATTTTTCTCAATTTTATTTCTGTGAAAATCAGCTGAGCTGAAAAGGAAACAAAAATATAAATATATAAATAGACCATTTATACATGTGTAATTGGTCACTCAAAATGACAGATCAAGTTTCAGTGTTTGAGGGATATAGATTTTCCCTCTAGGTTCCATTATCGGCTGAATGCTCCTGCCTTATATTTGCTTTATAATACCACTTAAGGCACCCAGTCCTGACATGAAAGAATGAAATATCTGAATTCTGTGACTATGTTAGAATGCCACAAAAGGTATAATCTCTAATAATTGCCCCTGTCTCCCCATCCAGGGAGATTTAAATTTTCCTGAACAATGCTGTGGGCACCTGTGACTGCCTTTGCAACCAGTGCAGACTAAGATCAGAATTTAGAATGGTATTTAGCATTAACAAGGTTTAATTAGCCATTAATGAATCCTCCATTAATAATTGAATTGTTCTGTTTTGAAAAAATTATCAATATCATTTCAGGATTTGAATCTAGTACTATTTGGGAGATTCTTCAAATGGCAAAAGAGGTTTGTAGTAAAATTAACCTAGCTATGAGTAAACAAGATGATGGAATTTTGGACTGGTTTTTTTTTTCAGGCTTTTTTCATCAAAAGTAGGTCAAAGTTCATGGTCAACTGCATCATGAAGAGGTCCATTCACTTAAGGACTGTCAAAATATTGAAGCAACTAAATGAAGGAAATATTAGTTCTAGCAGATAAACCAAAAGGTCCAAAAGGTAAACCTGTCCAGATGCTGCTTTTTAATCATCAAAAGTAGGTCAAAGGTCAATTGAGGTCAACTGCATACTGCATACTGTAAAGGTCCTTCCATTTTGTGAATGTCCAAATATTGAAGCAATTCCATGAAAGACATTGAAAATTTAAAGTAGATTAAACTAGAGCTATCACTGAAGGTGATTAATACCCCCGCAAAATACTTTAATGCAGGAGAAGCCAGACTTCAGGCAGAGCATAGATAAAAACCTGTATACATAGTATATTGGTTGTGATATTAATAAGTAAAGTTTTTATTTAAAGTTGATAGAGAGTCAATAATGGTTGTTTGTCACAGTAGTTTAAAAATAAGTTACAGTTCTTGACACGCACTTCTCCTAGTCGCCATCTGTTTACATTTTAAGTTTCAAGTATATACCATGTATAATATTCGAGTTATGTTCAGGACAAGAAAAACATGGAAAAGTAAAAAGGGAAATAACTCTGTAATTACTCTAGATAGAGTTATGGTTCTTGTGCACTGCCATTCTCATAGTGTGGTTGACCATTGTATGAAATTGTTTTGAAATCAACCAGTATTTACAAGTTATACTTGGAAAGGAAAAATACAAAGGGCAATAACCTGTAATTACTCTAGATAGAGTTATGGTTCTTGTGCACTGCACTTCCTCATATTGTGGTTGACCATTGTATGAAATGTTTTGAAATCCAACCAGTAGTTACAAGTTATACTCTGGACAAGGAAAAGTAACAAAGGCAATAACTCTGTAATTCCTATAGATAGAGTTATGGTCTTGTGCACTGCACATCTCTCATTGTGCTTGACCATTGTATGAAATTGTTTTGAAATCCAACCAGTAGTTTACAAGTTATACTCCGGACAAGGAAAAAATACAAAGGGCAATACTCGTAATTACTCTAGATAGAGTTATGTTCTGTGCACTGCACTTCTCTCTCATTTGCTTGACCATTGTATGAAATTGCTTTGAAATCCAATCATACTTAAGTTATACTCCGGACAAGAAAAATACAAAGGCAATAACTGTAATTACTCTAGATAGAGTTATGGTTCTTGTGCACTGCACTTCTCAATTGTGGTTGACCTTGTATGAAATTGTTTGAAATCAAACTTGTACTTCAAGTTATGCTCCGGACAAGGAAAAGTAACAAAGGGCAATAACTCCATAATAAGTCAAGATGGAGTTATGGTTCTTGTGCACTGCACTTCCTCTCCATGTGCTTGATCATTGCATGAAGTTGTATTGAATTCCAACTTGTGGTTTTCAACTTATGCTCCGGACAAGGAAAATGCAACGGACCGCTGGACCAACCGACCGACCGACCAACCGACCGACCGACCACCGGGTGACTCCTATATACCCCCCCAAACTTTGTTTCGGGGGTATAAAAAAAAAGTCAAGTAAAAAGAGAAAAGATTAAAAAGTGTTAGCCCTATTTTTTATTTTATTTTTAAACAGGCAAAACAAGCACTAGCCTAGAATGCTTTTTTCCTATTTGCCATACATTTTTACCAGCTTGGTATCTATTTCTTTTCCAAAACACTTCAGGCTAGTGCGATTTTCAATCAATGCAAAAGTAGATTTACTAAGTGCCCCAATATAAGTCAGTATAATAAAATTGAGTGATTATTGGATAATTTCTGGCTATGAAGCAGCTGAATAACTGAAATCAGAGCACAGGTAACGTTGCGAGAAATCATCTCAGTAAAATAATGTGTTAGGCTCTCATAATTAAGGTGCAGAAAAATGCTTATAAACATATCAGATAATCATTTTGAGAGGAGACGAGGATTCAAGGTAGAAATGAGTTAAATACGAACATAAAGCTTGTAAGCTTGACCTTTAGCAAATGAGTTTTTGTCAAGGTCATGTCATACATTTGATCAAAGGTAACCTGTGTACCAAGTATGAGCTTCTTTGGTCAAGGGTTACAAAGAATGGAGTGGACAAACACTCAACAAGTGACAATGACCTTGAGGAAATGTTGTTTGAGACAACCCTATGTTATTTCATCCATGCTCCTTTTTTGTATATGGCTTCATTTCCAGTTTCTTTTTTATGTAGTTTTAATCTGGAACAGGGATTGGTTCTAATGTGACAGATGTACATGGGTTTTGATCATGATTATGACCTTAATGGATAATATTACAAAGAAAGATATTTGGAATGTAATATTATTGCAGTTTGTTTGTTTTGGTTTAACCCTTTCCCACATAGAGGAAACCATGAAAAGACCTATGCGAACAGCATAAAACAAGATCAGCCTGCGAGTAACTCGCAGGCTGATCAGGTTTTATGCTGTTCGCTGCTCCTTAGTGGTCTGGAAATGAGGACTTTATAATTAAATTTGGTAAGGTTTAACTGTGGTTTTCTGCAGATCAGGCTTTATGTGATACCTATTGAGTGTGTCAAAATGAGTCTACATGAGGGAAAGGGTTAATGTCCCAGCGACTGTATTAATCATTTATTAGGGGACATTTGTCTACATGTGCAGTGCTTCCTCAATATTGATACATTTGTACCACACCCAGTCACATTATTCTTAACTCCTTTAACCTCATTAATATTCATGTATAAATTAATGACTAAATGAATATTAATTATTTGACTGAAGTTTAGATGGTATAAGAAACAGTGAATTTTTTCTTATGCTAGTGCAGACAGTGTAGAATCTGAACTACGATATTGTATGAGCAAAACAGAGGAGACCCTAATTAGACAGTTACGATCTGGACCTGATATTGTTGTTGTTGTAGTAGTAGTTCAATCATATAGCGACATCCAGCTACTTACAGGTGGAGGAAGACCCCGAGTACACAGAGGTACCCGGGTAGAACCATCGACCTACCGCAAGCCAGCTGGAAGGCTTCCTCACATGAAAAATCCGAAGTCCCTATCGGGATTCGAACCCACAGCGGTGAGGGGCTGAGAGATTTGTAGTCCACGACTGTAACCGCTCGGCCATGGCGGCCCCAGATCTGATATTGTTTCAAAATGAGTCTATATGAAGTAGAGGGTTAAACTGGGCCAACCAGTCCTGGAACTATCCTAACTGAGAGCCACACATGGGAATACTACCAGTACTATTTAAAATGCGATATAGTAAACATACAAGTATGTATTGTTCAAAATACATTGTAACGCTTTATTTTGGGGCCCAGGTTTAGATCCCGCGTTATATTGGAACACAATTAATGTATAACTGTGCAGGGCTGTAAAATTCCACATTGAGCCCGGACTCACTTTGGCATTGAATATAAGTGCTGGGTGAGTGAAAAAACAGAACATTTTTAGGTATTTTTCTTGATTTGACTGCCCTAAATTTGTGACAAGTGAGTGATGATGTTTGGAGTATGAGAAAATGTATCTTCACAATTTACCACAAACAGACTCATTTTGACACATTGGCAAGCAACAGACCCTTTGATTGCTCATAAAATATTGTAGCTCAGATTCTAAACAGTCTGTACGGTAAAAATAAACCAAACCCATATGTTGTTATATGTGTGATTTAAAGTTCAGAAACTGAATACAGTTGAACTTGTATTATAGACCACCTGTACTAAGCAGTCAACCCCTAGTCAGCAGTCAAGTTAATATCACCAAACTGTAGCATTTTTTTATAACAGTGTTCCCAAATATCCCCATAAGGGAGTATTTTACCCACAAATTGGTCTTCAGTACCCCCAGTTTTGAGAGTAAAGTAACAAATCTCTTATAGAGAGGGTACAAAAATTTAACAAAAATCACAAATTTTACCCCCTTTTTCAAATCTTAGTGGGAACACTGAATTATATATTTAAACTTCATTTAACGGTCACCTCTGTTAAGCGGCCATTTAACTCTTGATCCCTAGTCTGACTCCTTAAGACAGGTTTGACCGTATTCGACATCAAGTCATAAATTTGTACAGAAATATAATGAGGTAATGGGTTAACAAACAAACAGCATATACATGTATATTATAATTATGGCTAAATGCTGATGGGTTTGGTTTTCTATTAGATTTTCTACTAGATATTTTACATTCAATTAAGCTGAGCTCAGAAGTGTTATCCGTATCATATTAATTTTACATCAAACTTAGCTATAATATACATTTCATTACCTCCAATTTGTTTTTATACTTGTTTAATGATTTTTTGGTGTTTTAGATACTTTCATTAAAATCCTACCAAATCATTCTGCCTGAGTCTTTAACAGGTGTATTTGCAAAGCTTCAATCCATAGAGAATTAATGATAGCAGAAAGATTTAATTAAAATATGTTGCCACACATACAAATATTTCATGTATATCAGACAGGAATTCAGGGTGCTTATAGAATACCATGGATAACTGATGATGGATAACTGTTTCAGAAATGAAAAAAAAAATTAATGAATAAAAAAATAAATAAAAATATGACAAGAGGGCCATGATGGCCCTGAATCGCTCACCTGATTATAAATGAGCAACATATGTTGGATTTTTCATATTGACCTACTTTTTGACCCAACATGACCAAATTTGGAACTTGTCCAAGATATTATGGAAACAGACATTCTGACCAAGTTTTATGAAGATTGAGCCAAAAATGTGGCCTCAAGAGCGTTAACAAGGTTTTTATAAGATTTGACCTTGTGACTTACTGTTTGACCCCACTTGACCCAATTTTGAACTTGTCCAAGATTTTATGGAGAAATACATTTTGACCAAGTTTCATGAAGATTGGGCCAAAAATGTGGCCTCTAGAGTGTTAAAAAGGTTTTAATACATTTTGACCAAGTTTCATGAAGATTGGGCCAAAAATATGGCCTCTAGAGTGTTAACAAGCCAAATTATTGATGACACACGTCGCACAACACATGATGGACGCTGGACAAAGGGCGATCACAAAAGCTCACCTTGAGCATGTTGCTCAGTTGAGCTAAAATAATAATGGTATAGCAATACTTTATATCCAGCACTAAAAAATAACTTAAAACAAAACATTAGTTACAAACAAGAAGTGTTCCTTGATTAATTGGAACATGTGTCACCTTCTGAAATAATCATGATGGAAAAAGTGTGGCAGATGCATGGACAGGGACAGACAGATCATGGAGATGTGATCCCTATGTGTCACCTTGTCTTACAGCAGGTGACAATTATTGACACCCCCCCCCCACCCCCCATAAAAAAATCACTTAAATCTCAGACCAACCTAAGCTATTGAAACTGATTCTTACATCAGAATTCATGAATTTAGATCCAATATACCTGGACCACCACAAATCTCATTAAATAATTTATCCATTACCCAACCTCCTTCATAAAAGTCTGATAGCCATCCCTCTATTACTTCCAAGAAATCCAATTAAAAGATTGAGAATGAGCATTTAAAAAAACAACCTAACTTACTTAGGGGATGTAAATAAAGTATAAAAAATGCTGATAATAATCAGTTCAACCTT
>CM037787.1:54118141-54168141 GCA_021229015.1 Solen grandis | reverse complement strand
ATACTAGAATGATGGACTTTTATTAATATCTCAAGTCATTGAATTACCTTTTTTTTTTTTTTTTTTATTTACCAGCTTTAAAAATATGCCTCCTTCAATGTACCTTCAATTCTGTGATGAAAAAAAAAAGCCGTTATTTTGGCAAGTTAGGAAGGAGTGGTTAATTTGGCACTTTCTACTTGATTAGATCATTAACAAATGATTTGATGTCTTTGTAATCATTGCTGTGTATGCTGCTATTAATGGTTTCTTCAGTCATGACTTGTAATAGCGCTATAATGATTATTATATATCTGTTTTTATACCCTTATGTCACTCTTAGACAGGAATCATTTGATGCCAGTTAGCGAAGTATGCTTTAAAAAAAGAACAATCCGTATTTGTTTCACAGCTTTGTCTGTCTTTCTGATTCTCTCCCAGAGGATGTCCAGTCTATCTCTCTCTCTCTCTCTCTCTCTCTCTCTTACTCATTGTGTTCCTCTCTTATCCCTGCAGATGATGATATCTCTCTCTCTCTCTCTCTCTCTGTAGATGTCTTTTTGTCTCTCTGTCTACCATTTCTGTGTCTCTACACATCCTCTATATCTGTCTGACTGTCTTCCCTTCTCTCTCCCTCCCTCTCTCTTTCTCGCTCTCTTCCATCTTTAATCCACCCTATCTCTCTCTCTGTCCCCCACCCCCAGTCTCTCCCATGAATAACCCAGATTCACCACAACAGAGCCTGCTTCTCACAAGTCATGTTGTTTCTAAATAAAGATTTTGTTGCACAATTGGGACTCATTATGTGGATTTATAGCAAAATTGAGATAAATTGCTTGACAATAGCATGTGTTTCATTTCCTACTTCACTCAAGGACATGGCAAGATTCCTACCACTAGTGATTCTCACAGCAATTGATTGCTTTATCATGATTTAAAGTAGCCTTGATACAAATGCCACTTTTTATGCCCTTCCCACTTATTTATGGCAAAGGAGCAAACTAAAGTGTAACTACCCTTATTTACAGATTGAAAAATATACTTTTGTTTATATTTTCCTTTTAGCTTTCTCAAAATTTTTATAACGTATGAATATTTTTCTAGGACAAGACAAAGTTGGTAGTGATATTTAAAAATCTCCACACATTTTTTTCCCTTCTTTAATAATCTAACACTTTTGTGAAAGTTATATAATTTTTTTTTTCTTTATATACTTATAATATTGTATGGTTAATAGGCATTTATTCATTTCTAAAACAGGATTGTCAGTTTCAATAAAAATATTGATTAAATTTGAGACATCTAGAGTGAAGTTATCCAGATGAACAATATAGGACCATCATGGCCCTCTTGTCTTTATTAGTCCCCTACTGTTGTTTACACCAGAGGGGACTATAGGTTTGCCCTCCGTCTGTCCATCCATCTGTCTGTCTGTCCGTCCGGAAATCTGGATCCTGTGATAACTTAAAAAACATTTAAGATAATATTATGAAAATTGGTATATGGATAGATGGCAGTATGGAGATTCTCGGACCATTATTCTGGTTGCTATGGTAACAGAAAAACTATGCATCTCTGTGGTAGGGGACTCATGTGTTGCGTGCAACACCATTTACTTGTTTTTTTAAAGGGAGGGAACTCTAAAATGAAAATGAATAAAAAATGACCTAAAAGGTTAAAAATAGGAACAGGAATATCTCATTCTCGCAGTAAAACTATCAGTAGAGATGGCAGTATGGTTATTCATGGGCTCCTTTGAAAGAGGGCACTCGTAAATCATTCATATTATCAAGTCTGTTGTCGAGTTATTTAGGTTACCTCCCAATTCCTGACTCTTTTCCATTATTAAAATGATAAGTTGAGCTTGAGAGTACTGTACTTTCAAATCATTTTCAACTGGTTAAGAACTAGATCAAACTGGAATCTAATATTCTCAGTCTTAATGGCTTTACAGTTTTGCTTTCTATCTCTTGTAACCGGGATTTTATGGGTTTCGATCAGTGGCTGCATTAGAATGGTCAACTGGTACATCTCAATTGTGCTATAAGGATAGTACCAGGACTGGTTTGCCCAGTGTAAGGATCATTGGGCTTTGTGTCTGTGATATTCTTACCTCATGTCTGCAGCATGATATTGCACTGATACATATCTGTCTCATAAAGTCATAGTCCTCCAAATGCCTTTAACCCTTTCCCTCATATAGACTCATTATGACGCACTCAATAGGTATCACATAAAGCCTGATCTGCAGAAAACCACAGTTAAACCTTATCAAATTTAATAACAAAATCCTCATTTCCAGACCACTGAGGAGCAGCGAACAGCATAAAACCTGATCAGCCTGCGAGTTACTCGCAGGCTGATCTGGTTTTATGCTGTTCGCATAGGTCTTTTCATGGTGTCCTCTATGAGGGAAAGGGTTAATACTGTTGGTGGGATGTTAAGTCAAAGCAATCACTCTTCTCATTCCCAGAGGTAAAAGTAAAGTAAATGCATTTTACAGTCTAAGTTTCATGCCTTGGGCACGTTCACCTTACAGCTTTTACCCCTGGTCATCGGGCTACTTGTATCTATCTATCGATCTCCCTGGGGAGTCTTTCACTCCGCTTATGGCAGCCCACACCATGGTGCAACGGAATTATACCGCCCTCTCAGGTACCCATTTACACCTGGATGAAGTGAAACAATGCGGGATAAATTTCTTGTTCAAGGAAATTGGCAGTGTCCTTGGCAGGATTCGAACCCGGGACCCCTCGATCCCGAAGCGCGTGTCCTACCACTGGACCACTGCTCCCCTTTGGTGAAATAACAAAAAGAATAAAACTTGATCAGTCTGCAAGAAACTGAAAGGCTGACTTGGTGATTCACTACTAACAAATATGCATATTCTGATAGTTCTCTTTATAGAAATGGCTGAAGAGATTTTTATTTCTCTCAATGGTTATACGGCATTAATAATTTAAGAGACATTAGAGAATTCTCTAGCTGATCCTGTTTCTGCCCTTGTTGAAAAGATAATTTTTGTGTCACCTGCTGTAAGCAGAGGTGACACATAGGGATCACTTTTCCGTCATCTGTCTCTCCGTCTGTCTGTCCATCACACTTTAGCAGGTGACATTCGTGTTCCAGAGAACACTCTTGTAAATCTTGACTTTGTTTAAAACAATTGGGAAACAAGTTCTTACAACTCGTACTTGTCTATCTTAATGGTTCCTAGGTTGGACCAGTACTTTGCTGCTGAGAGGGTCACAAAAGGTTCTTGCCCCAACTGCATTCAAACCCACAACCTTTAGATCCATATCCCTGTATATTTGTTACCAATTGGCCTTAGCACTCATATGAATAGATAACTCAAGTACTATGAATTGATAATTTCAAGTATTTCCACACAAATAAGTATTTCGCTTTGAATAGATAACTGAAATATTTCCCTTTGAAATTTCTATGGTTAAAACCTATCTCTATTTTTGGCATTAGGGAAATAGAATGGACATTTATCATTGATTCTAAGTTCTCCTTGTAATGGATATATTGCATGTTGGTCATGTAAAACTTGAGAGCTAAATGTCAAACATAATCCTGACAAGACAGCCCTGATATACCGTACACTATCTAATGATTGTCAACCATTCCTTATGTTTTTTTCAAAAAAGGGGACATTATTTCCGGCGAAAGATAACAAACCTTTGAGGAACCAGATGTTATATAATTATTGACATTGAACTTAAATTGGGAGGTTGCCCATCTTATGCCAACAGAGATGCTTCATAACTGCATGAAACATTTCTTCTGCCAATTTAACCCTTTATCTCATATATACTCATTTTGATGCATAATGCAAACAGAACAGACCCTAATCAGACAGCCAAAGGAGCAGTCTGATCAGTCTGATCAAGGTCTATACTGTTTGCTTTTACAAGACTGTAACTCAGATTTTATAAAATTTGCGTGTAAAAATCATCAAATCATGAATTTGTATCTGAATATTCATGAGGTAAAGGGAAAATCCATATTTCAAAATGGAGATTTTTGAGTTGAGGAAAATTATTGGCCTGATAAAACAAACCCCTGCTTCAAGCAGTTTGTTTTTAATGTTGGATTTAATATCCCTTCGACAGTATTTCAATCATTTAGAGACTATATCTACTTGAGATAGATGTAGTGCTGCCACACTGCAGTATCACAATGTAGACACGTGGCACGTGGCATTATCCTGACACCGGGCCAACCACTTGAAATGTGGGCTATATAGGAACCATGCTTGTCATGTCCCATCATTTCTGTCCCACCATGTCATGTCCGACACTCTCATATCAAGAAATATGGTAACTGTTGCTTATAATGCCTTCAGACTTGGAATAACGATGTATCATGATAAGACCAATCTGCAGACAAGTGCAGATAACTCTGTCAAGGACTTTGTAAGAGAATTATAGCCCTTTTTCTGTATCCGAGTGATACGACTCGCCTATCGTGATTTTAAAGCGGACGTATGGAAATGGTATGATTGAATAAAACTGTCTTCTTGGTATTTTATTTATTCTTTTTATGTCAGAAACTATTGATTTATCAGAGAAAGACTGAAATGCCAACAAAAGGCACAAATTTTACAGGTTTCGATGCAACAAATTCTGATATAATGCACGTTATTCAATTTTTACACGGAAGGGATTCATCAATGCACCAAGGTATTAGAGGCTAGCAGCGAGTGAAATAAAAACAGCGAGAAGTTCTCATGTTTTGAGAGACGCCAAAGCTTCAGATTTTCTAGCAATAAGTCTGGCAGGATCTAGTTGAAGAATTGATTGTGCATGTTTATTGTTTCTTTGGATATGCGTATGTTGGGGGAAAATAGAAATAGGCTAAACCGTGAAATATTGCAGATGTTATGAAATTGTACAGTAGATTGGCTCACTTTGGGAAGAAATTGATGTTGTGTTATACCTTAACATATATTCAGGTCATGTGGGAGTATTTGTAGTTGTTATGATTTGTCTTGACAATTATTAAGGTAATCCAGCCATCATTCGATAATAATCATTGTCCTTCAAATGATTATGAGAATTTTATTGTAAATGCAAGACTTTATAGTCTTAGAGCAAGATAGCTTTTAGCCCCAAGTCAGTGGATGGTTGCATCTGCTTTGAAGTCTTTTTAAGCATTTGAAGGATCATGATTTGTTTTAATGATGGATTACTTTTATGGTGATAGTCTGATCTGAAAGAATGTCTGATTCTGTTTCACTTGAGTGCAATGTGCATCATGAGTTTGAGGTTTAAAAACACCAGGAAAAAGTTCTTTTTTTTCTATCAGGCATAAAAAAAAAAAAAAAAAAAGTCATTTGATTCCGCTAACCTGACCAACCCTAATTTTTCATACCAACCCTAAATTCCCATTATCATTGTTGCGAAATGTCATTTTCCCATCCTTTATAGATTAAGGATAAGACTGATAATAAAAAAAAAGAGTTCTACCAACCCTGTTTTGTCAAGACTGCCTACAGGTGCTTGTCATAGTCACCACAGTGCTTCAGGTCGTCTGGATTTGCTTGCCCAGGCTATAACTAAACATGGTTTGCAGGATTTTCAAAGAAATTTTGCACTGATGTTGACCTCAACCTGATGAAGTGTTGTGCACAAGAGTTTGGTTCCTTGCTCAAAGGTCAAGGTTACACTTAAAGGTCAAAGGTTCATGGAACTGGATTTTCTTATCAGGGTGTAATTTAGACTCACACAGATCTTCAGATACTTTGTCAGTTATATAAACCTGAATGAGATGTAGTGTCACTGCAAGAGTTAGGTCCACATCTTTTTAAGTTCAAGGTGGCACTTAGAGGTCAAATGTCATGGAGTTGGATTTGCTTGTCAGGGCTGTAACTTAGACCTTGATCACAGGATTTTCAAATTACTTGGCAGTAATTTTTGCCTCAATGAGAGGATGTGTTCTCACTAGGGACTTCCTTAGCTCTAAGTCAAGGTCACATTTAGCGGTGAAAGGTGTACCTTAGACCTTAGGTTCGACATGTCGCCCTAGGGCATCTAGTTTTATTAGATGTTAGTGGAAACAAACAACTTTTTCTTCGGCCTTATGCCCATGACATTTGTGCTGTCTGCCATCCTGAATTTGTATGTACTACTGTATTCAGGATTGCTTCTGCAAGTCAGATATGTGTGGGGATAATATTACACCTGGGTTGTCCACACACAGTTTATATGATGTTATAATGTTTATCATAGCTGATAGTTGGAGTAATGTCTCTGAATTGTTTTTACTGTAGGGTATGTTTGTCACAGTTCATTTTCCACTGGGTACTTGATTTGCTCAATTATAATCAAACAGATCATGATAAAATGAATATTGTAATTGAACATGGAAAAAAACGTTGATTGAATTCAATGATATTTACAGTTAAAGATGATTACATCTTTATGATTGCTCACAGTAATGATGGTGCAAACGCGTGACTGCATTAGGCTGTGTGTCATTGATTAATAATCATTACCGGAATATGCTAGAAAGCACAAGACCAGCAAATGGAGGGCTCGATCAGACCAGGAAACTACTCCAATTACACATATAGAAGTAAAAAGGAGATGGCACAGTTTAGGGGTCAGCCCTCGATATACACAAAAAGCTTTAATATTACTTCATTGTATGGTATGCACCCACAGATGTCAGCCATGTTGCTTCTCAAATGGTAGGAATCAAGCTTTGGAAAAAAGTGTTTATTGCATCCTCTTCATCCCACCCCACTCCTCAAAATCAAAATAAAGGTAAAAATAATGCACACTATATATTTGGATACTGACAGAATATGAGATATACATTATTATTCATTAATCTCTCTTTCTCATATTATTATTAGATTTTATTTTCAATGTCTTAATTTTTCTTTCTTTTTTACTACATGATTTAAATGATGGTTCCTGGCTTAGAACAGTACCTGGCATCTTGAGGGCCCATGAAATATTCTTGCCTCAACTGGGTTCAAACCCACAACCTTCAGATCCACAGTCTAATGTTCAATAACCCTGAACCATGACACCCTCAGAATATTTTCAATAAATGAAGTCAGTTTTAATGGAATGCGAGGAAGTGTTTACATTTGGGAATACAGTAATGCTGTCCTTCGTCTATAATGTAATTCATTGATGAAACTTATCAGAACAATGTGTCATTTGCATACTTGAATGATAACATAAAATCTTTCGGGAAGAAAGATAAATGGAAGAAATTACAAAAAAAAATATTTTGCATGTTCATGACATCTGATTTATATTCATTTCTAGTGTTTTATCAGAAAACAGATTATTATTCCTCCAACCATTCAGTATAATTATGCAAATTGTTTCAGACTGATCCTTGTGGTACCTTATTGACCTTGTTGTATCAGGTTACCCTTGTGGTACCTTATTGACCTTGTTGTATCAGGTTGACCCTTGTGGTACCTTATTGACCATTATTGTATCAGATTGACCCTTGTGGTACCTTATTGACCTTGTATTATATTGACCCTTGTGGTACTTTATTGACCTTGTTGGATCAGATTGACCCTTGTGGTACCTTATTGACCTTGTTGTATCAGATTGATCCTTGTGGTACCTTACTGAACTTGTTGTATCAGATTGACCCTTGTGGTACTTTAGTGGTTCAAAGGTCAAGGTCACCTGTCTGTAGAATCTGTGGCTCCTTTAATGTTTTTTGATTTCCATCTCATTTATTGTTTAAGCAATTGTGTTTGGATTTGCTTGCAACTGTTGTTTTACCCTGAGCCCATTCATTAATAAATTTTTGTCCTAAATTCCTGTTTAACTAGTAATTGACTGATATTGATTTTGGAATCATTAGGTCAAAGGTCAAGGTCGCAGTAACCTTGAAGTAAAAATTGTTTCCGATTGATAACTTGAGAACATTTGAGCCCACATTCTTTAAATATCAGTTAACTATTTGATACTGGCACCTATTTTGTGTTAACTTGTTAACTGCACAAAAGTTAAGTTTTTGTTTCCCTATATTGGCCATTCCTCTGACCACACATACAGAGGTGGGTGGGGGTGCATATGTGCAGTTCCAACATCTATTGTTTTCAAATTCTAATGGGAATCCACTTGAAATATCTTTATGCTTGATAAACAACATGATAAAAGAAAAACAAAAATAAAAACATGAAGTTATTTTGAATCTCATTGGGTTCCTTCATATATACTGTTTTTGTTGGTGTTTTTTTTGGTTACTTTTTTTGTAAATAAATACTAAGACATTCTCCTTTATTGCTGAAAGAGAGCCTTTATTTCTATAGAAGCAGTATTGAAGAGGTTTTTGGTTCTCTGCCAGCAGAATGAGATGATAGAGCTGTTACAAAATGAATTAGTCGAGAATCTCAGAAACTGCTGCTGAAGTGGATGTTCGGGTGATGACGATGAATAATAAATAAGGTGCAAGTAAAATTTACTTTTATTAGCTTCCAAGCTTGACATGATTGCAATGACTTTCTGTTATCAATTGAGGGGTAGAGAGTAACCATGCCCTAGGGTATGTACAGTTAATTTGCGATAATCCAAAAACTGACGGCGGAAAAATGAAATGCTCAGAAAATTGTGCAGCTTAGAAACCAAGAGAATTTTCCCCCTTACTTTAACTTACTGTTTTACCAGTTTAAAACAAATTAGTCAACACCAGGGACCCGTTTCACGAAACTTAGAATAAAAAATAAGTTTACACAAATTTACATATCGAGGGCTCAGCGCAAAACGGTCGTAACTTATATGTATTAAATAACAAGTTATGACCGTTTTGCATTGAGCCCTCGATATGTAAAATACCATATACACCGGCAGATTAGGCGCACTTTTTTTCCAGATAATTCAAGTTTATAGAGGGGGTGCACCTTATATGATGATATACAGCTTTTCAGGTTTCTTTTTTCAATCACCGAGAAGTGAAAATTACCGGTATACGATCTCAAAAAATAGATATACTGAAAGCCAATGAATATGATAATATGACACAAAGTCTATACGAAACAATGATAAACAATACCAGATTATTGCTTTTGTTCTTATTAGTTATCCCACAGGTATATTTCATGATAAAATGATCGTGAGAAACTGAAACAACTTGATGGAAGCCATTTTCAATATAAACAAATAATAAAATTTTACGGGACCTCATGATGTATAGGAGAAACTTGACAGGTGGCAATTGTTATGTAATGTTTGTTAGTTGGGAGACTTTTGACAGGTGACAATGGTCCCCAGTGATAGAATGCGGGGACACGGTTGAGTAATGTCATGTTATGAAAATGTGTAACCTTTATCCTACCCATCATTAATGTAACTATCTAACGGTAATCTTATGCCATGTGTAAATAAAACGGTTCACCGTATGATTAGCCCGGTGACGTACGGATAGCTTTCGGTCTGTCAAAATGTACGACGACGCAAATTCTAAAACAAGTTTTCGCCGCATACAATACGATAAGTGATTTTTTTTTTTTTCAAATAAGTTACCCTGAAAGTTAGGATGCGCCTTATACGTAGCTGCGCCTAATCTGACCATGTATACGGTAGTTTAACTGCTGGTTTTTTTTTCTTTGTAAATGTAACTGCAAAATAGTTGTCGATGAGAGATTTGTGTAAGTAGTCCAGTAGCTCAGTCAGAAGAGCACTCGCCCTGTAAACTAGGGATTCTGGGTTCGAGTTCCGATTTAAATGCTGCATATTTTTCTCACATGGTTACCCAAGTAAATGACAAGTTTGTATAACGCAATGAAATAGGTCACCTTTCTCTTAAGTTTAACTTTATTTATTTTCAATTCGATGACAAAACAAGTGGTGGTGTATGTGTTTATTAATGAAAGCCTGGAGAGTTGAACCCACATTTCTGACTAGGCAACCACTTTACCCTCTCACATGCATGATCAGGAATCGAACCTAGGACGCTTTGGTGAGAAGGCAGGGTTTGAATTTAGCCAGATTTTGCACCTGCTAATTTTAGCAAGTAGTAAATGTTTTTACTTTCTAAATGAAAAATCAACTCGCAATTTCAAATTTTAAATTCTTTACTTGTAACAAGTCAAATGTCAGATTTAATGACACAGTGCAAAACTATTAACCATAGTATTCAGTGAAACAAACTGAGCATGTAAGTTTAGTTTCGGGCTCCATATGGCAGAGTGGACTGGTGGGTCTTATGTCTCTCTCCAGACATCCACCATCTTGTTACTGTGGGCTTTGAATCATAGGTCTTAAACTCAACAGTAGCTACTCTAAATCCACTCGCAAAAAAAAAAAGCAAGTACCTGAAATTGTAACTTGCATTTATAAATTTCCACTCGCACTTAGCAAGTGTGCAAGCTTAAATTTGAACCCTGGAAGGGAAGCACGTTAACACTACACTATCCAGGCACTGTTTCTATCAAATAAGACTGTGGAACACATAATGCATGACAACTTACCAGTATGACTAAGATCAAATTTGCTTGTACAAAGTTTAGTGAAATGGGCCCCAGGTCTTAAAATATAGTCCATGAATTAGCCCCATATGTCATTTTCTAAAGTACTCACAGAAATTAGGTACTGATCTGCCTCCATGAAATCAAATTTGTAAAGAAAAAAATGGCAGCTTTTTATGCACTTCATTTTAACATATTTACTTCCTGAGAAAATTGATAAACTAGGGCAAGCCTGTGTCAGGTGCAATGTAATATTGTGCATATTGGATATCATGAAAGGTTTTTACCCAGTAGTTAGATGCTTTGATGTTGGTGTCATGGGGATCCGATTTATGATCTAACTTTAACAAAATAATGATATTGAAGGAAAGTAAGCGCTTTAAAAGGAAACTGCTTTTGTTAGAAACAGATATGCATAGATTGCTGGGAAACGATGTCAAACTTGTATTAAGGGTCATCTTTGAATAAAAACCAGCCTGTAAACAAAGGTCAGTGATAAAACCTTTGAATAACAACCAGCCTGTAAACAAAGGTCAGTGATAAAACCTTTGAATAACAACCAGCCTGTAAACAAAGGTCAGTGATTAAACCTTTGAATAACAACCAGCCTGTAAACAAAGGTCAGTGATTTAACCTTTGAATAACAACCAGCCTGTAAACAAAGGTCAGTGATTAAACCTTTGAATAACAACCAGCCGGTAAACAAAGGTCAGTGATTAAACCTTTGAATAACAACCAGCCTGTAAATAAAGGTCAGTGATAAAACCTTTGAATAACAACCAGCCTGTAAATAAAGGTCAGTGATTAAACCTTTGAGTAACAATCAACTTGTAAATAAAGGTCAGTGATTAAACCTTTGAGTAACAATCAACTTGTAAATAAAGGTCAGTGATTAAACCTTTGAGTAACAATCAACTTGTAAATAAAGGTCAGTGATTAAACCTTTGAGTAACAACCAACCTGTAAATAAAGGTCAGTGATTAAACCTTTGAGTAACAACCAACCTGTAAATAAAGGTCAGTGATTAAACCTTTGAGTAACAACCAACTTGTAAATAAAGGTCAGTGATTAAACCTTTGAGTAACAACCAACTTGTAAACAAAGGTCAGTGATAAAACCTTTGAGTAACAACCAACCTGTAAATAAAGGTCAGTGATTAAACCTTTGAGTAACAATCAACTTGTAAATAAAGGTCAGTGATTAAACCTTTGAGTAACAACCAACTTGTAAACAAAGGTCAGTGATTAAACCTTTGAGTAACAATCAACTTGTAAATAAAGGTCAGTGATTAAACCTTTGAGTAACAACCAACTTGTAAACAAAGGTCAGTGATTAAACCTTTGAGTAACAACCAGCCTGTAAATAAAGGTCAGTGATTAAACCTTTGAGTAACAACCAATTTGTAAACAAAGGTCAGTGATTAAACCTTTGAGTAACAACCAACCTGTAAACAAAGGTCAGTGATTAAACCTTTGAGTAACAACCAACCTGTAAACAAAGGTCAGTGATTAAACCTTTGAGTAACAACCAACCTGTAAACAAAGGTCAGTGACTTGACCCCTGCACTGAATGTGTAACTGATTTAACCCCCTGATTAATAGCTACCTCTGGATAAAGGCCTTTTTTATAAGTTTAACTTTTATGGCTGTAACTCTAATGATTGGTAAGGATTGTGGAATTTTAGCAGATTGATTGGATGACTGCCTTACAAATAGATTTAGGAACAAGAATCATCCTTGGAGACAGGTACCAGACGTCTCTAACTTGACTATTTGAGGAATAGTATGGCTGTTGCCGTCACCCATCCTCTGGCGTTGGCCTTGCAGTTTTGGTTTAAGGTTTGCATGCTACTACTTAGTATTACTATCAGATTCAAAAGTTGAATGTGCTTGTCAAACAAACAGCTCCTGTTTATGATTATCCCTTTTAGCAGAGGAACTAACCCCACAATACTTGAAAGTAATGGCTTCTTCCAACCCTCAGGAATTCAACAAACTTCTTGCTTGAGGGGACAGGACTTTGAAGACAATACATTTTGCAAAAATGTCTAAATCCCTATAAAATGCCTCCTGTCTTTCTTTTTGGGCAAGTAATTGATAGGTGCTGTGCATAGTAAAAGATTGCTAAGCTTTTAAGATTAAAGTCATTTAATTTCTCTCCAATACATCTTGAACATTGACAAAATTTAATTCAGGTTTCCTTGAGTTCCTTCTTATTTCCTGATGACACAGACATCTCTGCAGGGAGCCATACTATCTTAGACTGGTAAACCAAAAACTTCAGCAAAGTCAAGATGAGAAATGATAACCATTCTACTTAAGACTGGTTCCAGTGAAACTGGCTAAAAACTGCATGCTTAAGAGAATGAAAAATGATAACCATTCTACTTAAGACTGGTTCCAAGGGTAGCTCAAAACTGCCTGCTGAAGAAGAATGAAAAATGATATAACCCTTCTTAGTAAGATGGAGAGGCCCAGTCAAGTGGGTTCATGTTTAATGGCTAATGATTACACAGTAAAGCAAGTCCGATTTGTCATCCCCGATTTATTGTTGGCAGATAGACTGTTTATCTGAATCCCACCAGCGTAGTCTGTAGACATATTCATTTCTAGTGTGGGTTTAGAAAAAGGCTGATAGATGATACTCAATATTTTATCATTAAAGTCAATGGTTTCCTCTGCATTTGTTCATTAGTCTGCTGGTTAGCTCAGAGTTCTGCAAATTAATAAAACTAAATAAATTGACACCAGGTTGGGCAATTTAAGAGAGGCAACAAGGATAACCTATATGTGTGGCTTATGAAAATAGCATGAGGTCCAATCACAGGGATTAGCATGTTATGAAGTACATATACAAGGACGGGCATGGTATGAGGTACATTCACAGGGGATGAACATTATATGAGGTACATTCACAGGGGAGGGGGCAGGGTAACATGATATGAGGTACATTCACAGGGATGAACATGATATGAGGTACATTCACAGGAGAGGAGGTGGGGTGAACATGATATGAGGTACATTCACAGGGGAGGGGGTGGGGTGAACATGATATGAGGTACATTTACAGGGGAGGGGGCTGGGTGAACATGATATGAGGTACATTCAAAGGGGAGGGGGTGGGGTGAACATGATATGAGGTACATTCACAGGGGAGGGGGTGGGTGAACATGATATGAGGTACATTCACAGGGGAGGGGGCAGGGTGAACATGATATGAGGTAAATTCACTGGAGATTGACATAGGAAGAGGTACAATTACAAGGATGACCACAAAATGAGGTACATTCACAGGAGATGGACATGATATGAGGTACATAAACAGGGATGGACATGTTATGAGGTACATTCAATATAGATGAACATAACCCCTGGTCTGTTGAAGTTAATTCAGTTTATCCCCCATAAGCCAGATAACTCATTATACATGCTCCTATCTATGCGTCAAACAATTAACAGATAACAGTATAATTATATAAAGCACTTGTTCCTATAGAAGTCTGTCATTCAATTGGCACATCACAAGCATATAAATTTCTTGCCATACAGCACTTGTATATAAAATCATACCACTATCCATGTAACTATATCATAAACATTCCTCCACATTACAAAAAAAAATAGATTTATGACATCTAGAAGAAGATCGTAATTTATTGAGATTGTATACGTATTGTGATAAAAAGCCAAGTATTTGATGGCATTTTCTAAAACAAAACATTTTTGAGTACTTGAGTAATGTATGTACTTGGTGAGGTTTTTCTTACACTTGTACCAGTAGGATTCCTGATACAGCATCATTTCCCAGTCCATTGGAAACTGGTCCTTGTTTAACTGAGTGGCCAAAGCATCTAAACCTTAACTGAGAGATTGTGGGTTTGATCCTCGGCCATCCATGACATTCCATAGTCTTTAAAAATGGTACTGGTATATCTCTCTTTTGTTAAGGAGTAATGGAGCTCCAGGACTTGTTGGCCCAATGTCAGGATAATGTGACTGGTGTTGTATGATGGCACTTGTCTATGGTGTGATATCACAGTTGGGCAGCACTATATCATGTCTCACGTAAATTCAAGTCCCCAAAATGACAGATATTATATATAATAATATAATATATATGTATCTGTAAGTGGGATGTAGGATGTTATACCCAGCAAATATAGACCATTTGAAACCCTGAGTAGATTGACAGCCATTTTCAGTCTGAACAGGTTTTTTATTGTTTTCCTCTTTATACCAGAGATATTGATGAACAGAGCAGAACAGTGAAAAACTGATCTACGTCTACCAGTCTTGATGGCAGAGCAGTTCAAGCACCCGTCCTTGAATCTGGACATCGTGGTTTCGATCCTTGGCCACAACATACCAAAATCATAAAAATAGTACTAGTATGTATATAGCTCTCTTGCTTGGCGTTCAGCATATAAGGGTCAGTTCTAGGACAGGTTGGCCCGGTGTCAGGATAATGTGACAGGGTGTGGTATCATGCCACATGTCTACAGCCTGATCCTGCAGTTTGGCAGCACTGAATCTGTCTCCAAATGACTGAAATACTGTCTGTAGGACATTGAACCCAATTATGAAACAAACAGAATATATAAGTTTTTATTAGGTAAATAAGTCTGATAAGAATGAGAGGGAGGGACAATAGTTGAGTATCTGTTTCATTTGTTTTCCTTTTTTTTCTCTGGAAAATGTCCCCCAAGTGGCAACTAATTGGGAAAATATGGTATCTGGACTTGTCTCTTTCTCCTTTTTAGCTCACCTGAGCACAACGTGCTCATGGTGAGCTTTTGTGATCGCCTTTTGTATGTCGTCCGTGCGTGCGTCCGTCCGTCGTCAACAATTTGCTTTAAACAACATCTCCTCATGAACCGCTGAAGGGATTTTGACCAAACTTCACAGGAATCATCCTAATGATGCCCTCTATCAAAGTTGTACAAATTATTCAGATTGGTTAAAAAAGTAGGTCACAGGAGCTAAAAATAGATTTTAAAAATGCAAACTTTGAAAATCTTCTTCTGCAAAACTGCAAGGCCTAGAGCTTAGATATTTGGTATGTAGCATCATCTTATGGGCCATTACTAAGATTGTACAAATCATAGCCCTACAGTGATAAATGCCCCCGCACCAGGGGTCACTTGTTTTACAAAGAGTTATATAGGAAAATCTTTAAAAATCTTCTTCTATAAATCCATAAGGCCTAGAGCTTAGATATTTGGTATGTAGCATCATCTAATAGTTCATTACCAACATTGTTCAAATCATAGCCCTATGGTGATAAATGCCCCCGCACCAGGGGTGACTTGTTTTACATAGAGTTATATAGGAAAATCTTTAAAAATCTTCTTCTATGAATACATTAGGCCTAGAGCTTAGATATTTGGTATGTAGCATCATCTTATGGTTCATTACCAAGGTTTTTCAAATCATAGCCCTATGGTGATAAATGCCCCCACACCAGGGGTCACTTGTTTTACATAGATTTATAAAGGAAAAACTTTAAAAATCTTCTTCTATAAATCCATAAGGCCTAGAGCTTAGATATTTCATATGTAGCATCATCTAATGGTTCATGACCAAGATTGTTCAAATCATAGCCAAACAGTGATAAATGCCCCCGCAATAGGGGTCACTTGTTTTACATAGAGTTATATAGGAAAATCTTTAAAAATCTTCTTCTATGAATCCATAAGGCCTAGAGATTAGATATTTGGTATGTAGCATCATCTTATGGTTCATTACCAAGATTGTACGAATCATGACCTTATGGTGATAAATGCCCCCGCACCAGGGGTCACTTGTTTTACATAGAGTTATATAGGAAAATCTTTCAAAAAAATCTTCTTCTATGAATCCATAAGGCCTATAGCTTAGAGTTTTGGTATGTAGCATCATCTAATGGTTCATTATCAAGATTTTCAAAATGGTGGCCCTTTGGAGATAAATGACCCTGCACTAAGTCTTCTCCTCTGAAACCATAAGGCCCAGTGCTTATATATTTGGTGTGTAGTATTGTCAGGGCTAAAATGTTTAAGATTGAGTTATATCAGAATTCTTGTCTGTTTAAAAACCTTGACATCAGTTTTAGCAATGGTACTTAGGTGAGCGTTTCAGGGCCATCATGGCTCTCTTGTTTTTTGTGGCATTCCCATAACACTTTCTTTTCCATATTAGTATTTGAATGAAATAATTGATCAACTGCACTTGGGGTCCAAGTTATTTTTCGAATTATCTGTTGTTATATATGGAACATTAAGCCTAAGTAAACAAACAAATGATAATCTTAAGTAATTTGGGGTCTACGGTTTTTAGCTGACATGAGCACAATGTGACAGATAAATGTCAACATTTTAATTTTAAAATGACATCTCCTCAAATACTATTGGGCAAATTTTCATCAAACTTTACAGGAATGTTCTTTGGTAGTCCTATTCCAAAGTTGTTTAAAGAATTGAATTCCATTCAGATATCTGGTTGCCATGTCATCCATAAAGGAAAATAATGTGAAAACTTCTTGTTCAAAAGTGCTTGCTGGATTTCAAAGTATTTCGGCAAAAATGTTTCTTGGCTAACACTATACCAAGATTTTGGATCTGTCGAAAAATATGGCAGCCAGGGGCCAGAACCATTTTCCATATAATTTTATGTATATAGCACAAATTTTAAAAATCTTCTTGTCCAAACATACAAACTGGATTTCGTACAGATGTGCCTTAGGCCACTCTCCACCAAGATTGTTGAAATAATTTGAATTGGTTGACAAACATGGACTCCATGTGGCAGGGCTTTTTACCTTTATGTTTATACTACAAATTTGAAATATCTTCTTGTTCAAACATACTGACTGGATTTCAAGGTTACAGAATTTGGCAAAGATGTTCCTTGGATCACACTCTCTACCAAGATTATTGGAATTATTAAGGTCTGTCGAAAAACAATTGTCTGCCAGAGGGAGCAGAGCCCAGTCTATGGGATTGCCTTATAATGTATCATAAAGTGCACTTGCACATCCAAACAAAAAGAAAATAGAAAAAATAAAAAATAGTACTTTGAAATCATTACATAATGAAGAAAATATTTGGCACAGGTTTGTTGTTAAACAGAAAGTATTTCAAAATGAATTTTTAACAATTACTATAAATCAGTGGGAGATCATATTCAACATTTGTAGTAACATTTTTGAAAATGGCACTGCATTTGGCCATTAATCATTTCAAAAGATAGAAATGACTCACTAGAAAACCTATAATTTAGCCATATGGTCCATGGAAAGAAATTGGTTGAAATATGAATCATCTACAATGAAATTACACATACTGATCAACACCATGAGGTGGAGAGTTGGAGCTGGTAGAGTGGATTTTTAGACAGGCAATTACCCTGTGTACCTCATGAATATTCATGTATAAATTTTTGTTTCAATGAATAGTAATTTTCTGAACATTTAATGGAATATGAAGCAATGGATTTTTCTGTCACTGCATAATTTTATACAGTGTACAATCCAAGCTACAGTATTGTACGAATAAAAAGAGGAAAGAGGAAACAGTATTGTGTGAGCAAAGAGGATAGGCCCTGGTCAGACAGCTTCTGGAAGGAGCTGCACGTCTGACCTGGCTGGCCGCACAGGTCTACAGTTTGCCATGGCGTCAAAATGAGGTAAAGGATTAATGTACCGAGAATAATTTTACTTCAGCTTTTGATGTGACGAAATTCGGCTGTCACCCCACATTGCAGCCGATTTTGCGATTGCGTTATGAAACTCTCTCTGGTATTTTGCGATAGATGCTCAGCACCCCAGTAAATGCCCCGTGTCGAGACACCTCTCCATAAATCGGCTTTAGCTTGATCCTTGAATGGTCATTTTGCATTCATTTGTCATCGCTTAGCAATCCAATCTATTTCCGCAGACTGACTTCTGCATTCCTATACAAGCTAATCAGTTTACGCTCTTTCTTAAGTATGCAATCAGAGTTGAGGCGGGTTCGGTTATTCTGCTCATCAAATTTCTCCGGTCAATAAACCGGTGCTTTCGCTAAATTGTGCGCTTTTTTCTTCCGTCTTGATTTCCTCTCACCACTATTTTATGTTGTTAAAATTGGAACAGGATGGAATAGAAGGCTTCTTAACAGTATCATCTGTTAATTTCCTGTTACACAGTTCTGGTCATTGGGAAGACAATACAATTAGATGGGCGAATGCTATAAAGCTGATGGTATATCTCGGGTTTCAGGAAGAAACTGCAAACTAAGCTTTTTTTTCTTTGCAGACTAAAGATACGGTGTATAAGACTCCTACGAAATTTCAAGAATCATCCCCCAAATTGACTTTAAGAAATGGCCTGTCTATTGTTCTCATTTTTTTTTTTATTCCTTATTGATTTCTTCTTATCATTTTCCTCATATTTATAATACTTTGTGTCATGGAAGCTTTATCCTATCTTATTACATATCATTGTGTCAGGGCCGTGAAGCAGGGGCACTCATCACCTGTATCATTTCTGCATATTCATTGACGAGGGGTGGGGGACTCCATGGTTATTGTCAGTGACATACTCCAAGTAGCTCCTCACAGCTGTGGGTTCAAGACCAGGCAGGCTCACTCCAGTTTTTCAAATAAGGAAGCCTTTCAGCTGGCTTGCAGTTGGTCTAAGTAGTTCTACCATTGGTACATCTACACTAGACTAAATAAACTACATTAATGTTAAGTTAAATTGATTAATTAAATAAATTGAATTATATTCATTAAATTGATAAGTTGAAATTTTAAGGGTTTGGTGCAAAGCTATGATAACTACATACAAATAAAGAAGGAGTTACAATAGTTTTGCTCCAAGCTACCTATTTATTCTGTCCTTTTCTGGTCTTCTTAATCCCTTTCAATTAGCTAGGTGTCATTTTATGACTGAAATACTGGCACAGCAATGGTAAATGTAAGCCGGACAGTGTATATGATTATGTATTTAATTTGATGGTAAATGGAGATATTTGTGTCAAAATTTGTCTATTTAATTTGCACAGGGGAGTCAAATGGACAAACTGGACAACAATATGCTGTGAAAGTTGATATTATATGACTCAGTTCCAATATAAGTGCGGGGGGGGGTGGGCATTGAATGAGATTTATTTCGTAACCTGTAAACAATAACTTGAAGAAATACTCTATCTTTGACATTTTTGTTAGAATTGTTGTGTTTCTAATATAAATAAAAATTCAGTCTCAACTTAATCTTAATGGATTCCTTAGGAAAAAAAAATTATAGTTCTTCCCGACCAACCCTCTTTTTTTAGGACCAACCCTTAAGTTGTTTTTTTACCCTTCCCCATAAAAAAGATCTTTCCTTTTTAAACAAAAAAATCCCAACCTACCGACCCTCATTTTTTTTTTTGCTGGAGACCAGAAATGGAACTTTTTGGGGGGGGGGGGGCTCTACCTCTACTTCTGATGATGTTGTGTGAAATCCTCTCAGCAGTTTATTGGTTGGACCATTACTTTTCACCTAGACAAGTCAAACAAGAATTTAGCCCTCCATGTAATGCCACCATTCGGCTGAATAAAAAGTTGATACTATATTTTCATTCGATAAAGGGGGGGGGGGAGTAATGGAACAGACTGTCTTTTGCAACCTTTTGGCTTATGGACAGATCTTATCGATATATTTCACCAATCCTAGCATCTAGGACCCAGACTTGGGGCATTAGCAACAAGTTTAATACTGGACAATGGCCATTTTCTCTATCGTCATCAGACTGCAAATTGGCTCCCAGTTGAAATGCGGGTCGTAACTTAACACATGGGAAGAACAATAGAATGTTCAGACACTTTCATAAATTGGCCGGATAATTGTACTTGTCTATTTCCGTCCCGTGTTACTGAGCCGGACAAAGAGGAATTTCTGAGGAATAATATGAATAGGAAATAGATTTCGGTACTTTGCCGCATGGAATTTCGGAGAGAGAATTTGAATCCTGAATAGAATAGCGGAGGAAAAGGGTTGTCATGTTGCCCTTTAATTGATTCACCATGCATTTTCAACTATAATATTGGGGGCCTTCATGGCCGAGAGGGTAAAGTCACTGACTTTAACACTCGCTCAACCCCTCATGGCATGGGTTTGAATCCTGGCAGGGTCATTCGGATTTTCATGTGAGGAAGCCTTCCAGCTGGCTTGCGGTAGGTTGGTGGTTCTATCCGGATGCCTCTGTGCATTTGGGGTCTTCCTCCACCTGTAATTAGCTGGACGTCGCTATATGACTGAAATACTGTCAAAGCAACGGTAAACTCAAAAAGTCAAGTCAAGTCAACTATAATATTGTATAAAAATTCAGAGTATGCCATTGAAAATTTGCATTCATGAATTTGCAAAAGTATTTTAGCTGTAAACATCAGCTGAATTCAGGAAACACTGTCCTATTGTTTGTTAAATTATTAAAAAAATCTTGTTGGTTCCGCATACTGAAGTGTTATAAAGACATAATTATATCCCTGGCCCACAAAGAATACTTTAGTATGATCTCTGAGGATTAATCTCAAATATATGCTCAATTTTGAGTTTGAGCCAAAGTATGATATTTGAGCGGCATTTTGGAGAAAAATATTGTGACTAAAAAACCAAGTTCAAGCTTAAGCTTCTCTCATAGAGAATGTTCCTCTAGGTGCTGTCTGATCTGGGTCTCCTCTGTTTGCCAATGCACCAAATGAGTCAATATGTGGTAAAGAGTCAAACCCAATTAAACCTGATAACCAACACCCCCTTTGTTTTCTGCTGCTATAATGAGTTGGGCTGTAACAGTGTGCGGATTGCAAGCCTTTAGTGACCAAGTTGGTGAACATTATGGGTTGAGGCTCGGACAAATGAATAAAATAATGAGTTGGTATACCATTAGTGGGATTTAAAATCAGAAATTATTGGATTTTTTAAACCTGTTTTTTTATCTATCATGTCCTGTTTTGTTGGCATCCTGAGCGTGTGCAACCCAACCCTATCCCATGTCCAAACCCTACACATGTGACTCAGAATCCCTCCCATTATCATGTCAGCAGAACTAAAAATTCATAAGCAAATATCCAGCAGATAAAAGATAAAAAAAAACAACTTGATATCTCCTCCATAATGCATTTTGATAGAATCAAATTACCTTCCAAAGAATAACGTATTGTATCGATGCACATGATAACAAAATAGATTTCCCCGTCATGTTGTTGAAGAGAAATTTCTTGATATATTCCGCTGCTCTATAAACCATTACGATACTCCATTAAGATTGCTTTCCCAGAACCTGCTTACAGATTACGCAATATGTTCGGAGAAAAAAAAAACTCTTGTGAAGATACATTTTGATTAATGAATCAAAACAAATAATTTCAGGCACAAGGATGTAACCCGTGTTCTCGTTACCGAGTTTTGTACTTTAGGCGTGATATATTACAAGGATACTCTGTTAAGATTAGTTCGCTTCTTTCTAAATCTTTTAATGACACTGTCAGATCTCTGGAAGTCGAAGCTTCAATATTCTGTGAAGTATTTTTTAATGATTTTCCAAGCTTGAATTGTAGGCAGTAAGATTCTTTAGCCAGGATACACTGGCGTGTTAAATCCGAAAGCTCAAAATGAATAATTATCAATTTACTTCATTTCGAGGCATTGGCAAACAGAAATGACCCTGATCAGACTGCTCCTATGGGAAATGTCTGATCAGAGTCTCCTCTGTTTGCTAACAGTTTGTGTAGCTAAGAAAAAATCTTTATTTCATATACCACTTCACTAAATGAATATTCGTCAAGTTTTGAATTTTTACATGAATTTATGAGATAAAGTGTTGGATTGGGAGTGGGTGGGGTGAATGTGAAAATACAGGGGACTAGAATTATACAACAAATGATTTCCAGCATGGAATTGTGAGACATATTTTGGAACTTGGATAAAATTTTATGCACCAGGGGTCAGATGAAAGAAGCAAACTTTGCATTATTAATTAGCACAAGTGTGTGTACAAAGTTACATTTTCCTGACCTTTTTTTCCCTTATTATATTTGATAGAAGACAAGCAGATCTGGCATGCTTTTTAGTTCAAAAAAAAAGAAAAGAAAGAAAATTATTACAAATAAGCAATTGGATCATACATTGTAAAAATGTTCCAGGTAGGCTATTTTAACCCTTTCCCTCATAGAGGATGATACCATGAAAAGACCTATGCGAACAGCATAAAACCAGATCAGCTGCATATCGCAGTATCAGGTTTTATGCTGTTCGCTGCTCCTCAGTGGTCTGGAAATGAGGATTTTGTAATTAAATTTGGTAAGGTTTAACTGTGGTTTTCTGCAGATCAGGCTTTATGTGATACCTATTGAGGGCGTCAAAATGAGTCTATGTGAGGGAAAGGGTTAAGTCTTAATCAAAGTATAATGATAAATGACATCAAATCAATGAATAAGATGTCACATATAGAATTTGAATGATATGAAGAGGAAGTATTAAAGAAAAGATATGAAAAATGATAGTAACTTCAGCATGAATAAATAGAAATTTTATTTTGTTGCCACAGAAAATCAAATTTTCATTCATGCTTTTACCAGTATTAACTCTAACAGTGCTGTTTGGTGTTGAGCCAAAATGTCATCTCAGTGTAGAAGCTTCAATATTCATACAGGCTTAACTGGTTACATTGTTGTCCGGGGTGAGAGTGACTTTCTGAGTAATGTCTTCAGTGATCTTGTATCTTGTTTGTCCATCATCTTTCCGATTAAGTTTGGCCAATGGTCACTGCATGATGGCCAATCTGTATCTCTTCATATGTGTATTATTTGGCAAGCTCCTGTAGATCATGATTCATCAGTCTCTCACTGACGCTTGGTCCTGTATTGTGTTGTCCTTTGAATGTCCTTCGGAGAAATAAAAGGCAAAGTCCAAAATTAAGATGGTTGTTTGACATATTGAATACGTCTTTTATAATGTGGTTTTTGAGATCCGAGTCCTGATGCTGTGTAGTAAGAGCTTATATGTATATAAATTGACAGTCTTATTAACTTACTTGTTACTCGTATCAGAAACATTTTATTCTGCTTTCACTAAGGGCCCCATGGCCCAGGGGTAACTTACCCTACTTCGGATCAAAGGTTGTGGGTTTGAACTCCGTTTGGGGCAAGGATTTTTCATGACCTTCCCAAGCACCAAGTACTGGTCCAACCCAGGAACCTTTGAGAGCGATTTGTATAAATTGTGAATACTAATGTTTCCCTATAGACAGAAAATAAATAACTTTAAACCTAGTGTGTGCCCTATCATTGATTATAATGGATGTTGATCTGTAATGCCTATGTCTGTAGACTGTTGATAGTTATAACACAATATCAATTATTCTGTCTTCATGCCATTTTCAGAGTTTCTGGTATTTCATTTCCATTTGTACAGTTAATTTTTGAATACTTCTGTAATGGCTGGATGCTGACACAAATGTTATGAAGATATTTCAAATTAGTAAAACCTCCCAAAATGGCACCTCTGGGAAAAGGCCACATCTTAGCAAAAACAGTTTTATTCCCCCACCACCCCAGTAGTTTTTACCCGGCCATCAGTCAATACTTCTGTACAGAAACACCTCTCAACTACAACACTTTTCTGTGACTCCAGCTGATGTTGCTGCTGAGAGGTTCCACTGTATATTTTTTATAACTGGGTATAAACATATATATTAACCATAGGTATATTGCCTAATATAGCAGATAGCATATTATTAACACTGTCCAATATGTAAATAATTTGTACCGGTAAATAATTATTATTGAATATTGATTGATAAGTATTTATTTTCATTTATAACATTATAAAGCATGCAATATCCATGAAAAATATCTATATCAAAAATTTATTTTTAATCAATGGTTGATCGGTTTAATGTAAGAATTTTCTGATTCCAAACACTAATTAATCCTGCTTGACAAATATACCATGTAGAAAAGTTTTTGCTCCCTGAGGTTGATTTATCCCTTTACTTTATATAGACTCATTTTAATGTATTTTTATATGTACAGAGTAGACCCAGATCAGACAGCTCCAGGAAGTATCAAGGCCTCCTTCAATTGCTAATACAGTATTGCAGTTTGTCCCACTTAATCATCTAATGAAATTAATGCCAAATTAGAAAAATATATTGCATAAAATATTGCTTGCGATAAATTTCATAAAATTTAAAATATAAACGATAACTACTACTAAATGTAGCTCAAATTCTATGCAGTCTACATGGTAAACGAAAATCCATGGTCAAGTTTGGTCAGTTAATATTCATCTAGTCACAAATTTGTTCATGAATATTCATTGATGATGTAAAGGATTATTAGGCATGATGCTAATAATAGAGGTGTTAATTTAGGAGACTTACTGGAACTATTTCTTTATAGTGGAACTATTTCTTTATAGTGGAACTATTTCTTTATAGTGGTGTAATAATTTACTGAGTTCCTCAATGATTGGTTATATGCAATGGCATGTGAGCTGTAAAGTAAAGAGGATAAGATATTACTTTACAAATGTTTGATTTTTTTCTCCCATTATTGATTATAACTGTCCCATATTGTCAAACTTAAATATTAACGCATTGCACTGCCATTTTTTTTCTCACTGCTTAACCCTTTCCCTCATAGAGGAAACCATGAAAAGACCTATGCGAACAGCATAAAACCAGATCAGCCTGCGAGTAACTCGCAGGCTGATCAGGTTTTATGCTGTTCGCTGCTCCTCATTGGTCTGGAAATGAGGACTTTATAATTAAATTTGGTAAGGTTTAGCTGTGGTTTTCTGCAGGTCAGGCTTTATGTGATACCTATTGAATGCGTCAAAATGAGTCTATATGAGGGAAAGGGTTAAGCAAACTGAAAGAAATCACCTTTAAATATCATACGCTAGTATGTGCCGAAAATCAGATGTTTGTTCTGCTGGGAATTACAATATATACTTTATAAAGCATGCTAAAATACCCCTTTTCGTGACATAGAAGATAGATGATTACTTAACATGTAAGATAGCGATTTTTTCCATGACGGAAATCTCTAGCTTTGTATGCTGAACAGGTCTTCTGCATGCTTTAAGCATGAGCATAATTCCCACTTGGGCTTAAAGGATGAGTCTACAGGGTGACACGTGCTCATGAAAATTTTAAATTATTACATCATAATTGGAATGAAGATTGATTTAGTAATTGAAAGCTCGCCAGATTTTCATTTTTCTGGTCGGTTTTGTGTGATTGTATAATCACTAATTTGAATTAACTATGTATAACACAATCAACGCTAATTGTTAATTAACTATGTATAATGTATTGTGCTGATGAACCAACTGGGATAGGTTAGATTAAGACATTACATCATTTAATTGCCTGATTATCTCATGGGAATAAATCATTACTAGTGATTGATCATTGTTTTTAAAGCTGTTTATTTTTTATTCTTTTTTTTATGGACAGAACGAAACCACGAAGTTAGAAAGAAATAAAATGAAAAATGCTGTCAATTTAACTATTCTTAACCCTTTACTTCATGAATATTTGTGTACGAATTTATGACTTGATGAATATTAATATATTTCTCTGAACTTAAAATGGTGTATGAAATCATCAATTTTTCTTTGCAGCACGGACTGTGTAGAAACTAAGCTACAATATTTTATGAGGAAACAGAGAAAACCCTGATCAGACAGCACCTTTAGGATCTGCTCTGTTTACAAATGTGTCAGAAGGAGTCAATATAAGTAAAGGGTAATGAATAAACCTTTACCTCCTATATATTTGGATTGACACAATCATTGGCAAACGGAGCCGACCCTGATCAGTCATCTCCTCAGCTACTTGCTTTTTTGATAAAATATTGTTGCTCATTGTTGCTCAGATTCTTCACAGTCTGCATTGCAAAGAAGAATCCATTGTTTCAAATACCATTTAAAGTTCAGTTAATCAATATTACCTTCAAAATAAGAGAGAGAGAGAGAGAAGTAGAAAAATGTAATTTTTTAATTAAATACTTTGGGATTCAAAATTGAACCCTGTTAATTATCAGCATTGATATAAACTCAAGTAAAGTCCATATATAGTTATGGACCCACAATGATATTAAAACAAGAATAAAATACATACATTTTTTTTTTCAGCAAGAAAGAAAAAAGAAAGTTATGCATGCTTAAGTTGTTGTTTCTGTATACAATATAAATGCATGTATAGGGTTTTGGAATCTATGGAAACAGGTTTCACAATGAATGTTTTTGCCTTTTTGTTGCTACGTCACCAGATGATTGTTATGAAAGAGAATTATGAAAAATCATTTTTATGTTGAAGTCCTGCTGTATAATTATCTAGTTTTAGTTTAATTAAGCATGCAGGGTGTCTTAGTATACAGGAAATAAATAGAATTGTAGGAACAAAACTCAGGATTGAAATTAGCAAAACAGGTGATTATTCACATAATAAGGATGTTTCCTGGTGCAGCTATGTGTTTACTGATCCCTGCAATGCATGGTTATTTGCAGAATTTGTTCGGATTATTAGCGGAACGCAGGAAACCCTGACAGTTTCGGGTGATAATCAGGAGTTATGCTGCTCTGATCACCATTTCATCTCACCCTCGTTCCAAGAAAGACAGTTTATTGGACCATTTACATAAGCTAGAGAACCGTAATAGCAATTTTTTTCCGGTTCTCTTCGGTCTGGACAATGTGATCTTGACTATATATCTACGTAGAGAGAGATTGTAAATTGTTCAGCTTTCTGTTGCTTTGCCCATTTATCTTCCGTTGTGTCTATCATGTTGAAATTTGTCATTTAGCATCGGACATTTGTCGGTAACTCTACAATCAAGGATGGGAAATGATATTTGGTGCAAAAATCTTTTGCAGCTTGTCTCTATGCACCAATGGCCTGTCAACAAAAAAAAACGCAA
Source organism: Solen grandis (assembly GCA_021229015.1). Taxonomy (NCBI): domain Eukaryota; kingdom Metazoa; phylum Mollusca; class Bivalvia; order Adapedonta; family Solenidae; genus Solen; species Solen grandis. Next base: position 54,140,781 of record CM037787.1, on the reverse strand, counting down.
AAACATATGTTAAAATCTTTTAACTGAAAATTTGATGTCAGGTGATCAACATCTTGCTCCCAGCTTTATATAGAAAAACTAGTTTGAATTCTTAAATTAAGTAAAAATGCAGTCCACATTCTTGCTTTATGAAATATCAAGTACATGACTCATTAATTGACATAAATTATTACCATAATAACTCCAGTATTTGTAAAGAAATGGAATATTTGGGTGAGATATGGAAATTGACTGCATGCTGATCTTACGCTGGTTCCCAGTTAAAATTAAATAAACCTTTTCAATGGAAAATATATGTTGGTTCCTTGTTCAGATAAAATATATATATGTTGGTTCCTTGTTCAGATGAAATATATATATATATATGTTGATTCCTTGTTCAGATGAAATATTATATATGTTGGTTCCTTGTTCAGATGAAATTATATAAGTTGGTTACTAAGTGTTCAGATGGAATAATTATATAAGTTGTTTACTAAGTGTTCAGATGGAATAATTTATATGGTACTAAGTGTTTCATATGGTTAATTTATTAAGTTGTTACTAAGTTTCGATGAATATTATATAGTTGTTTACTAAGTGTTCAGATGGAATAATTATATAAGTCAGTTTCTATGTGTTCAGATTGAATATACAAGCTGGATCTTTATTCTGGTGGAATTTAAGCTCAGGTTGCTAAGTGTTGATGGAATATATAAGTTGGTGCCTTGCTTATATTGGAAATCCATGTGAGTCCTGACAGTACAATATGGTAGAAATCACGCTACATCCTTCATCATCCATCATCAACAATTTGCTGTGAATGGCATCTCCTAGCAGAAATGCAATATTTCGTGCACAGTCCGGTTTGATTCCACAAGTGTATGCTTGATTAAAAGAGACAGTTTTGATGGACAGTGTTCTTAATTATGGCTTTGATTTTTATGTTTTGAAATTCCTATTTATTTGTGACATTTTTATTTACTTTGAATATTTTAACAATATTACTTTCTCACAGTAATTGCAGATAGACTTGAAAGGAAATCTGAAGATGTGTCGTTAAGTGAAAACACCAAGCCTTACAAATTTCTCTGGGCACTTGTGCGTGCCTTTGTAACCCGTGCAGTCTGATCATGGTCTGTCGTCTTCGCTTTTCACAGGCTATAAATTTTTCAACAGTAAACCCCATTAACAATTAATGGTATAGTCTAAAATGAAGAAAGGACAAGTGCAGTTAAGAAATTTAGTAGGGTATTAAAGTGTTACTTTCTTAGAACCTTCATTTTCCTCTCATATAGAAATGACTGTATAGAGATTGGCCCATGTTTTCTGAAAATAAAAATACATTTAGGTTTTATAAGACTGTTTGGTAATGTTCATTTTTTATCTTTTTTTACTGGCTTGTTATATGATATTTTGATGCTCAAAACTGGTGGTGCACAAGTAAGATCACTGTTGTCTTGAAGAGTTTCTTTGAAGGTTTTGCTCAGATGGGCTCAAGTTGGGAACCAGGAAAAAAGTTGACTCTCTGTTAAATTTGGAGCCATAGGTGTGGAATGTGGCTTTCTAAGTTTAAATTTACTTTATTGTTAATCCGTCTTGATGTCCCTAGGTTGGACTAGTACTTTGTGTATGGGAAGATCTAAAAATTGTTGCTCCTCAGTAGGGACTAAGTTGGGAACCAGTAAAATGTTTAAATTGGCTCCCTGCTAAGTTAAAAATAAGTATGCTTTTTGAGTTGGTTCCCTGTTTTGTTGGGAACTTTTACAGATATTTTTATTTTGGTTCTCTGCTCAGTTAGAAGTCAGGTATAGATGTTGAAATTGGTTCCATCAGATTAGTTGGGGACTAGTACAATATATAACAGAGAAGTCCTAATAATAATATTGTTACAAAGTAGCTTGCTCTGTAGATAAGGAGATAGCTGAATCTCCTCTAATGATAAAAACCTGATCACCACCTCTCACAGTATGCTAGATTTGCAGCAGTTACCATCATTTTTAGATCAGTTTTGGAGTGCCAGGGATTTTAAGTCAGATTTTACGAGCTCCATAATTTGTCGAGGTGATGATGAAAATTTGGAGATACCTTCATAGAGAATCCTGACGATCTTGAAGGCTGAATCATGGCATGGTTGTTATTGCCAAAAATCTCCCGTTGAGAACATATTAAGGTTCATATTTATAAAGTGCAGGGAGCTGTATACGTAGTATGTTTCCACTAACATACAGATTATGAAACAAGATTTTTGTTTGAATTGTTCATGCTGTGAGTGTATATTAATCTGTATGTATGGAATATCTCCTGCTGAATCCAATACTCAGTTCAAGGGCTTTTATTAACACTGTTACCTTTGCTATGCCACCAGGGTAACAGTCAGTAATTATTTATATGCAGGCTGATTAGGTTTTTTATTGTTCATCGTTCTGTAGCACATTTGAGATCTGGCCCAATTTCATCCAACAACTCTTAGTGCTAAGTTATACTTAAATTATATAAGATAAAAATGCATTTCACCTTTCCTGATTTAAGAATTTAGATATTTTGTTTTTATTACAGAAGCATCTTATACTTTTGTATAATATTAGGATCTGTCTCAAATATGATACTCTTGTAAAAAATCATACCAGTATAGCTTTCTTGCTTGGTGCTCATCATATAAGGGTAGTTAAAGGACTGGTTGGCCTGGTGTCAGGATAATGTGACCAGGTGTGGTATCATGCCACATGTCGAGTGTTCACTATGTATATTGACTTTTGTGAACACGTCTGTAGAAAACAATGCAGTATAGTTCAGATTAAAAAGGTTATTTTTTTTAAACTTTAAAAGGTATGTAAATATAGTTTAAATTTAAGAAACAAGAGGAGGGAGAGAGTAGAGAAAAGAGTGTTTTCACAGTAGTGTCAATTTGACCCTTAACCTTATGAATATTCATGTACAAATCTTAAGATGTGATGAGTTTTAATCGTCTGAACTTTAAATTGTAGATAAATCAATGGATTTGCTTTGAGGTATCTTAAGATTGTAGAGTATCTGAGCTACAATAATGAAAGAGCAATCAGAGTAGACCCTCATCAGACAGATCCTTTCTGTTTGGTCTGGGTCTGCTCTGTTTTCCAACTCCTGGAAGAAGCTGTCTGATCTGGGTCTGCTGTTTTCCAACTCCTGGAAGAAGCTGTCTGATCTGTGTATGCTGTTTTCAAACCTGAAAGAAGCTGTTTGGTCTGGGTGTGCTCTGTTTTCCAACTCCTAGAAGGAGCTGTCTCGTCTGGGTCTGCTGTCTGTTTTCCAACTCCTGAAGAAGCTGTCTGGTCTGGGTTGCTGTTTCCAATCTGAGAGCTGTCTCGTCTGGGTCTGCTCTGTTCTGTTTTCCAACTCCTGGAAGAAGCTGTCTGGTCTGGGTCTGCTGTTTTCCAATTCCTGGAAGGAGCTGTCAGATCTTGGTCTACTCTATTTTTCAACTTCTTGATGAAGCTGTCTGATCTGGGTCTGCTGTTTTCCAACTCCTGGTAGGAGCTGTCTGATCCTGGTCTGCTCTGCTGTTTGCCGCTGCATCAAAATGTGTCTATATATAGTTAAAGGATAAAGGGTATTTAAATAAATAATAGTGTCTGAAAATTGGCCTGATCACTATGTCAAGTCGCAAGTCTTAGCACATTAATAGTGATAAAAACGGTCTCCCATTTCACTCCATAATCAAATCATATAAGAGCATTCGATAATGATAAAATGGAAAAATTGGTCCGTTAAGAAATTGTGAGTCTTAATATGCATATCAATAAGTATAAGCAAGTAAGTAAGTAATTAAGTAAGTTAAGTCTTAATTTAAAGAGATAACATATTTGGCAGAAACCAATCTTCTATACAGTCCACAAAATATGTGGTAAATACAATACATAGTCAGAAGTTTCTCATTCTTGGATAATTTGTAGGTACATTTATCAGTGAGACTTACCATGTACGACAGGGTTTCTCAAGAGACGAGCCAGTCTCCGAGCTAGAGGTTCAGTCAATTAGCTTGCTAGCAGGACAATATACGTAAATGTTGCGGTTAATGTTGGCTTGGGGTTACGAGATGAAGCTGATAGTGATGAAGTGACTTAGAACAGTCGTTAGGAGAACACGCAGGATCTCAAGGAGGGAGAAAATGGCATGTATATATATAATCCCTGATTAATGCCCTTGGGGGCTTTGTACTCTTCTTAAAAGAAGTCCCAAATATTTACAGAATGGATCCTGTGTCATAAACAGCCCACCTGTCTCCTCATCAGGCATTTTGAGTAGAGGAACTTGTTGATTTATAATTGTTGCGTTTGTTTTAAATGAATTCGCCAGAACTGAAGTATATCTTCAAGTGTTTGTTTCTAATTTCTCTGAGCAAGTTATCTTAGGAGACTGAGTTTTAATCAGTGACAAGGAGTTGAGCTCAGAAATTAACAGATAAGGTTGACAGACTTTATCCCCATGGCATGTTCTGACGATTTGGCAAACAGAGAAGACCCAGATCAGACAGCAGTCTCCCTTGTTGACTCCTGTAATATTGTAGCTCAGGGTCACATTCCACCAACAATTCTTAGTGCATAGAAATACTTAAATACTTAAGGGCGAATTCCATTATTCTTGTTTCTCTAATAAAAGTATCCAAATATTTCATTTTTTAACAAATATTGTAAGATATATTAAGGTAATAATTGATTCAGTTAGTCATGTTCTTGAATATTTCATAAAATAAGAACGGAGGAATGTCTGTCTACCTAATTTAAGAATTTAAGTAAAACTTAGCGCTATAAGTATTGTTGGGGGAATTTCAACCAGTTCCTGTACAGTCTGCATGGCCAAGAAAAAAGTGTTACATAATTCTTAAACCATTTAAACTTCAGTACATTAATGATAAGCATGTCATTTATTTCTACTGAATAATCATGAGTTTTTCCAGAATTTCCAATTCAGTCAAGAATTTTAATTCCCAGTTTAGTTGTAAGTAATTTTCACAGTTAAGTGGATAAGTTTGTACATGTATTCTGAAATTCTTCAAAACAAATAAATCTGAAAAGCTTGAATTTAAGGTGTCCAATACCTTGAAAATGCTTAAGGTAATCTATCCATCATTAAATTATAATCATGGTCCTTCAAATGCTTAAAAAATATTCATTGCTGATTAAAGCATCCATTGACCCATTTTTGCTCAAAGTCTACAAAGGCTTGCATTTACTATAAATTTCTCACTATCATTTGATGGACCATGATCACAATTTAATTTTAAATACCCCTTTATAAGTCCCCAAATTACTGACTTAGTTACTGAATCAAAATAAACAAACATTACTTTTGAGTTATCATAATGAATAATCATGGATTAAAATGGAGAAAATTTTAATGACAGAAGAAAAAGCTGGAAGGTACTTTTTTAAATGCAACAATTAATAAAGATGGGGGAAAAATTTCATTATTTTAAAAATATGGAAGTCACCATTAGGTCATAATGATGATTTTAAGAGGTTTGTTCTTTTGGAGGTTTTGGAGGGAATAAGCCTTCAAAATGAAAAGGAATATAAAATAAAAGTAAAGCAAATCTTTATTTAAGAGGTAAAGAAGAAAAAAAGAGAAAATTACTAAAAATAGAATTTATATGTATTGTTATTATTGATTTATTGACAAATTAGTCAGTCTGTCTGACCTTTGTCAGTGATAATGTGATATAGGAATAGAGAAGTCAATGATGTAATTGAGAGTTTTGAGTCATATGTCATTAACGATGCTAGGTCAGCATTGAAAATTGTCGTTAATTGTGTCTCCACTTACTGGTACAAAAGAGGTTTGCAGCGAAATGAGAAATTGTAATTACTTAATCACTGCGAGAAACTGTGTTTAAAGTTAATGAAATAAAAATGTGGAAGTTGTTGTTGACGATTAGTGGCATGAGGGAAGCTAAATTGAGGTTGTTAGAGAGAATTATCTGCCGCTCCATGCAGAAATTTCATTCATTTTTGGAAGCTGAAACTATTTCCTGGTCTTTTGAATTGATTCTGTCGTTATCTGGTTAAAAAAAATCATGGAAAAGCCATGTTGTGGAAACTGCATTGTAAATTGATACCCTGATGTTTTTCATCCAAGTACAATTACTTTCCTGTATTGGATTGAGCCATTTTCAAAATTCAATCACTCAGTATGTTATGAAGTGCTTGATAAATGCACACTTAGTTATTTACTGCCTGGAAATGCGGGGAAGGGGCTACAATTCCGTCAGCTCTTACTGCCATTGGTTCAAGTCCCCACCAGGTCACTCAAATTTGTCATGTGAAGAAGCTCTCTAGCTGGTTTGCCTTTGCACATCAATGGTCTTCTTTCACCTGTTATTAGCTGGTTATTAGTTATGTAACTATATGACTGAAATACTGTAGCTGTACAGTAAACTTTGACAAAACAACAACCAACTGAAGTCACAGAAAAATCTAATCAGACTGAAAGGAAGGGTTTATGATTATTGTGATGGGTTTTACAATGAGATTGTCATATCTTAAAAGTACTAATGGGAAATTAAGTACCAGCTGCACCATGACTGCTGATTCAAAGGCACGTAGAACTGGTCCAATCCTGGAACAGTATTTCAGTTGCGGTGAAATCTGACTTAAATTACAAGCACAAGAAGACCCCCCCCCCAGATGCGCAAAGTCACCTGGGATGAAAAATCTACCTACCACAAACATACGATCACAAACCTACCACAAGTCATTTTAAAGGTTTTTTCATATGTAAAAAACAACAACAAAAACTAAGTGACGGGAATGGCAAACTCAGAAACAGGGCTAGGTAAAAAAAATAGTTCCATTTCTTGTCTCAAGGAAAAGAAAAAAAAAAGAGGGTAGGTAGGTAGGGATTTTTTTCGGCGTAGCTGTATAATTTCGATTTCAACTCGCATCTTAAACCAATCAAATGTACGCTAACAGCGGTAAATAATTCTAAGCTGAATAAAAGGACTCCTGTTATTGGTTAACGCATCGTTATGGACTATAAAATTACTGTAACTAAGGGGTGCAGCTTGTATATATCATTCAGCTTGGTGTTATTACTTTTCTTTTTGATGTAAACATAAAAGTGATTTCAGTAAGTTAAATACAATCCTTTTCCATCAATTGAGGAATGCTACTTTGTGAAAATGATTTAAAACAACAAAAAAGAATCCACCGTGTTATGACATGAAACCCCTTAATTACTATGTATATTGAATTCTTCCAGCCTGCCGAGATGCTCTCATTGAAAATTAATTCGCCAAAACCAAAACAACTAATAACGCTTTTATATCATAATTGTCATATGCAATAATGATATGAACAAATATCAAACAAGCCTATTTACAGATATAATTTTTTGTATTACCGTCTATAAATAAGTATATTTCATAGAAAAAATACTGAACTATTTCTAGAGCGTACTAAATTTGTTGTGCGTCGGTCTTTCGCGCGCTTTTCCTCGGAATGTTCTAGAAGACTGGAAATCTCGTTTTTCTTTCATCCTACGCCGAATATCTTTTTTAAAGTTATTTCTTGTTTTAATGAAACGAAAGGTAAAAAAAAAAAAGATTTTTTAAATGCCAAAAACTTAAGGGTCTGAGTCACTAAAAAAGAGGGTAATTCTGAAGACCAGAAAGGGATTTTTTTTTTGGCCGTAGGTGATAGAAATTCATAGAGCATAACCCCATAGCCACAGAAAACCATTTATTTATGACTGAGATACGGTAATGAGCGTTGATCTTGATCAGCTTTCAGAAAATACTTGATATTCTCAGACAATTAGGAGACTTAGTGACTAATGCTGATTGACAGAATGAGGATTGATTAGAACTTGTTGAAAAATAATCTTTCTTATAATTTTCTCCTCCAAAGCTTGCATTTTTTCTTGCTGATCAGTCCACAGTGACTAAGCAAAAAATCAATGTTACTCAGACGCTTTAAGTCAAGCCTCTAGTCTCAATTTGATTGATCAGAATCATTAAGAGCTTGCCAATCAAGTGATTGGAGAGCAATACTTATCTGTATTATAAGTCTGTAATTATTGATAATTATATGGATAGGGTGGAAAAAAAATCTTTAGTATGAGTGGTTTTGCTTTACTGGTCATCAGGAACATAGATACAAAATCTTAAACCAGTCTCTGTGGCCAAGTGGAAAGAGCATATTCATCCTGTAATTGGGCGGTAGTGGGTTCAATCCCCGGCCTTGATGTCGACATGAGTCGTAAAAAATGGTACTTGTACAGATGAGCATAATTATAAGAGTATATCCAGGACTGGTTGGCCCGGTGTCAGATAATTGTGACTGTTGTGGTATCATGTCACTGGTCTACGGCGTGATACTGTAGTGTGGCAGCACTATATTATTATTTGTAGAAATAGGCTTCAGAGGACTGAAATAGTGGTGATACATTAAACCCAATAAAAAAGCAAACAAAGATATATAAGGGAGGTGTTCCAGTGACTCAGTGGTTGGGGTGTCCACCCTGCTTTATAAAATCGAAAGCTTGTATGTTTAACCCGTTGCAGTGTCATACCAAAGTCACTGAAAATTGTACAGTATTTGTGTACTCTGAGCACATAAGGGTAGTTCCAGTACTGGTTGGACAAGAGTCAGGTTATATAACTGGATGTGGTATCATGCAATGTGTCTTATCACTGTTTAGGCAGTACTATATTTGTCCCATGTAGACAAATGTCCCCAAGTGAATGAAATACTGTCAATGGATGCTAAACCCAATCAAACAAACAGACAAATCTCCAAAAGATATGTAATACTTATCGGTATATATGGCACTATGATGGCACTATGATGTCACACCTTTTCAACAACACTCACACATCCTTTCAAGTTGACATTTATTTTTTCACCAGACATTTCTGTTGTATGACAGCTTAGCAGAAATTCTGGAGAATGTTTGAATACTCAAATGTGTTTTCTTACTGATAGAGAACCATAAAATTTAAAGTAGTTTCAGCATGGCTGAATCTTATGGGATACAGTCCACTTCTGTGTGATTTCTTCCTTACTTATTGGTATTGATACAGATTTAAGTAAAAAATGGTCTTGGTATAGCTTCTTTGCTTGGCGCTCAGCATAAAAGGGTAATTCCAGGGTACTTTCATGCTTATATCTCAGACTCCAGGCATGGGATTGATTTGAAACATCTTTAATATGTTTAGGGGTATCATACTATAAAGGAAGATAACACTTGATGGAATATATTAAAAATTATGACCCCCTTTTACCTTAGAATTTTGGTTAAATTTTTGCATTCAAGCTACTATCCAGCTTATATCTCAGAAATTGCTTGTGGAATTTACTAGAAAAGTTAAGGAGTGTCTTCAGGGGCATCAGAAAACTAAGGAGGATAACTTTTGGACTAAATTGTAAATGCAAATTATGGCCCTTTTCTAACTTGGATTTTTAGTTAAAGTTTTGCATGCACAGTGTTATTGTGCTTATGTCTCAGTAACTAGGCATGGGATTTGATTTTAGACATCATAAAAATATTAAGGGGTATCAGACTATCAAGGTATATCATTTTCGACTATTATTATGTACAGGGTATGTGAAGGGCAAGAATTGAAATAAATTTCATTTGATTTACCAACAAGCATTTTGAATAGTCGAGTGTGCTGTCCTCTGACAGCTCTTGTTTCCATTATAACAGGATTTTTTTTCTCACTAAGCACATTTAAGTGAGATCTCAAACAAAAATAATAAGAGCATCTTAGAATATTGCTCCAGACCCATCCCTGCATATAGGTTAGGAACTTCCCTTGAGTGTAGCAATTTTGTCTTGGTTATTGGAACTAGGCCTCTGTCTTACATCGCAGATGAGTGATATGCTGCAGAAGCTGTTTTACGATGATGGACAATTCAAATCAATGTTTACGCTTGATTGGCAGCACCTGAATGTTGGGGGCTGTTAATTGTTGCTAGATTGATGTTGTTACCTGGTCGGTGAAATTCTTTCCGCACACGCTGTGTTTGAGGTCGTTATTCATAGACTACAATCAATATTGCGCATGACTTAAGATTGGTTCATAGCAAAATGCGATTTCCGCTGAAATGATTGTGAGGATTATTTGATAACATCAAAGTGGAAGCTTAATAATTAGACTACCTTTTCTTCTTCTATGGTTATGGCTAGCAATCTTTTACTGAATTTAGACATTGTGGTCATGGGTAACAGTGAGTGGGGTTGGGTCCTTTTTTTTTTTCTTTTTTTTTTTTTTGCTTAAGAGACAATGGTTGGGAGTCCTGAGATGCGATACCCCCTAGCTCATTTTGCAAAGAGACCCATCAGTTCTTTTTTATACCCAGTGTATAGCACCAGTACATGGGTGACAAGTTCCTGGGGAGAACCAGTACTGAGTACTCTGAGTTTCCATAGCAACCTCAAGGGTGTATCTGGTACCAATTTTATACATCTTTGGTTTTACTGAAGGTAAGTGTCACTGAAGGTAAGTGTCCTGACTTTGGTAGGATTATTTGGTCATATTCAGGTGTTTTTATTAGACAAAAAGAAAAAAAAAAAAAAAAGGGTCGGTAGGTAGGGATTTTATTTTTTTAATTTTTTTTACATGAAACGAAAGGTAAAAAAAAAAGGGAAATATTGTTTTTAAAGATAAAAAAAACAACTTTAGGGTTGGTCGTTAAAACAGGTTGGCAGGAGACCAGAAACGAACTTTTTTTTTTTTTTGCCTTAGATTAAGGAATAAGTATGTTAAATAGTGGTATATTAAGATTTGAGGTGGTTATTCTGTTTTGAGATGGTCTGAATATGGAGGTGGTCTGAATATCAATGTGGTCTTAGTATTGATTATCAAGTAAGACTAGGAAAACGTAATGGAAGAGGATTTTAAAGAAAGTATGGTCTAGATATTGAAATGGTCTTAATATTGAGGTGGTCTGAATGTTGAAATGGTCCTAGTTTTGAGATAGTGTAAATATTGAGATGGTCTTAGTTTTGAGATAGTGTGAATATTGTGATGGTCTTAGTTTTGAGATAGTGTAATATTTTGGTTTTTTAGTAATATTGGATGGTCTTATTGGTCGATGATCGAGTTAGATTAAGGAGTTACATTTAAGGCATATGGTCAAGGACAGTGGTCTGATTATTGAGATGGTCTTGATCTACTGTATTTCCGACTTTAATAAAGGCTGATTATTAATGGCGGATGGTGGAAATCCCAAGTGGTGGGGGAGATATATTACTAGTTGTGTGTGGAAGGAAAATTGATTTTTTTTATCAGATTCAAATTATCATAATCATAGCTCTTTATTGAAGTGGATATCCTGGCACTGTGTTATCAGGGTCTCCTCTGTTTGCTTAACCCTTTCCCTCATAGAGGACACCATGAAAAGATCTATGCGAACAGCATAAAACCAGATCAGCCTGCGAGTAACTCGCAGGCTGATCAGGTTTTATGCTGTTCGCTGCTCCTCAGTGGTCTGGAAATGAGGATTTTGTAATTAAATTTGGTAAGGTTTAACTGTGGTTTTCTGCAGATCAGGCTTTATGTGATACCTATTGAGGGCGTCAAAATGAGTCTATATGAGGGAAAGGGTTATACAATATTGAAGCTCAGGTTCAGCTCAGGTTCTATACACAGTCTACAGGGCAAAGAAAAATCCATTGTTTCATAGGCCATTTAAAGTTCCAATAAATTAATATTTATTAAGTCATAAATTTGTTCATGAATATTCATGAGGTGAAGGATTAATCTGTTCTCTAAGGCATTAATGAGAATTTAAAAGTATAAAATATAATCAGCCGACACTTTATTTTCAGTGTGGTCTGATTTTACACTTTAACGAGCATTATTAGGTCATTTGCGTTATAACTCTAATGTGTTAATTAGATATAAAGGCCATGGAAAATATATTTACCATAAATTATTTTTACTCCTCAAATGTCAACTTCGATACAGTTTTCAGCTCTCATTAATCTAGGGTTTTCTAGGAAATTTCTATATTAACTTATTTCTCCAACTTCATAAGATTCAGAATTTCTTTCTTAAAACTTAAAATGATTCTCTCTCATTTTTTCCTTGATTGGACCAGTACTTTGTGCCTTGGAAAGTTGCTGGAAAATGTTGGGAAATTTCTTACATCTCTGATTGATTTTCTCTCAATTGTTCCTGGATTGGACCGGTACTTTGCAATTTGGAAGGCCAAGAAAGATTATCTTACTTTCCCCTGTTCAGAAGTGCTTAACTTTGACAAGTTACCTTAATTATGATCTACCTCTAGACCCATAGCACTTTTCAGAGGAATTTATACCTCCTTAACCCTTTCCCTCATATAGACTCATTTTGACGCACTCAGTAGGTACCACATAAAGCCTGATCTGCAGAAAACCGCAGTTAAACCTTACCAAATTTAATTACAAAGTCCTCATTTCCAGACCACTGAGGAGTAGCGAACAGCATAAAACCTGATCAGCCTGCAAGTTACTCGCAGGCTGATATGGTTTTATGTTGTTCGCATAGGTCTTTTCATGGTTTCCTCTATGAGGGAAAGGGTTATTCTGTTTAAGTTCTTCTTCCACTGACTTTTCTTCACCAAATAATCTTATTGAGCTAATTTCTTCTAGCCATTCATGACTTTTCGCTTGTGTTACGATATCAGCATCATTCATTCAGTCCCAATCATTAGTACAACACCGGGGGTCTCATGAAATCAATCAATTCTTTCTTCATACCCTTCCTCAGGTCATGCACTCAATCAGTTACACTGATAATTGCAATAACCAATCAATCAGTCCACCGGGGGGCATTGTAACACACAGAGCAGGCAGTGCTACAAAGGGAGACTACTCACAGTCATTAATTTTCCCAAAGGAAGATAATTTGAAGACTCTGTATCCATCAATTATCATATTAATGTTACAACAGACAGTTGTACCAGTATGTAATTTGACATAAAAAAAACAACTAGGATAATCACATACTTTTCCATAAATGGCAAGTTTATTTATTTTATGTTTACTGATGAAAATCCATATCCCACAGTGTGAGAGATATAGATCTGCAGGGACTACTTTTTAGCTCAACTGAGCAAAGCTCAGGGTGAGCTATTGTGATCCCGTGAGCGTCCGTCGTGCGGCGTCAACAATCTTTAGTGTTTACACTCTATCACCTTTATTTCTTCAGCAATCATCTTCAAACTTTAAGACAATGTTTATGACCATAATGTCTCAATCGAGTTTGATTATGGCTGAGATTCATCAATCAGGTCAGGAGTTATGCCCCTTTTAATATTCAAAAAATGCCATATTTCACGTTGTTTACACTCTAGCACAGGCTGTCAACTGATTCCTATATTCCTATATTTTCCTATATTTTTTAAAGAAGTCCTATATTTTTGAAAACCTCCTATATTTCCTATATTTTCCTATATTTTGATTCTTTTTCCTTTATTTTTTGCACAAAAAAAATGTTGCAAGTCATAATGAAAAAAGGATAGATATATTGCTGCCTCTAGATAACTACAAGTCTGCAGTTCAACTTCAGAAAACTGTCCTTTTTCTGGCAGAGCATCTCAATCTTTGAAAGATGCAGTTATATACATGTGGCTTTATAATCCGTTTGGGAATCTTTGATACAGGGTCTGCCAAACTACAAATTTTAAGACATGTCCCAGCTAGGCCTAGTTGTTAAAAGTTCTTTTGCTTTGGGGTGATGGGGCCATCTTTGACTACCAAAACCAGTCATCTGACAGATTAGTAATATGCATATAAGGCATATTCTTACTTGCACTGATAAATCTTGTTTACAGCAATCAAAAATAGGTCTAAAAGCTTCAGTAATGTTTATCCTCTAAAACATGAATGTTTGAAAATCAATATGAAACTATAAATTCAGCACTGAGATAAGATTGCATAATATTAGTATTAGTTATTAAGGAAGAACAAAGTCAGATTGACAATAACATGAAAGTTCTGATAATTGCAATATGAAATAATTATTAAATGGTCTTGGAGATACTAGAGAAATATCTGTAATGAAAAAACTGCCAAACAGTAATTCTATACACAAGAATTTTAATCTGAGTCTCTACACATCAGCAGTGGAACTTTAATTGAAATAATCCCAGCTGTAGAATATCCTGTCAGATGGAAAATACATTTCTACATATTTTTTGTGTCACCTGCTGTAAGCAGATGTGACACATAGGGATCACCTTTCTGTTGTTTGCCTGTCTGTATGTCTGTCACACATCTTCCATTATGCTTCAGCAGGTGACACGTGTCCAAAGATAAATTAAGATTTCAGAGTATGAAAACTTTTCATGTAATAGAAAACAATGGATTTGGAATTCCTTTATTTTTCTGAATGATATTAGAAATGCTGTTCGTTTACAAATCTTACATACAACTGCTACTCTTTTTTAGGGAGATTTTCCCTTTTCATATCCTCTGGAGAAATGTACAGTTACTAATATGATATACATAATTATAAAGAAGAATAACTTGAATTCATAATTTTCTGTGGCAATAGTCTTAGATGCCTGCTTTTATAGTTATCTGAGCTACATGCAACTGAAATTCCAGCTTCATATACCTTTTTAACTTGAAAAAGCAGCAGTACAATGAAGATTTGTGGTCAAAGGTTGTTGATACAAAGAATTCTGCAGATATATTTTCACCTAATTAAGGCATTATTGACTGGAACAAGAAGAAAAATTCTTCTGGAAATCTCTAGGATACCTAATTTAGGGTCTAATTTTGATTTTTTATAGGGGGAGATCCCCCAAACCCCCCTCCCAGTCAGTGAAACTTTGAGTCTTAAAGCACCCTGTACTATTAACTTTCTGGCTGGAGCACTGCAAAAGGTGATGGGCAGTGTGTATGTTGCTCATTGAAAATTTTGTAGAAACATTTGCTTTAAGTAAAATTCAAGTTTAATGATTATAACAGGTACTGTTAAACAATTAGTATAAAGTAGATTTACACTTCAAATGCCTCCGAGTGAAGATTTTATACTGGAAAATTCCTATATTTTGTTCAATAAATGGCCTAAAACTCCTATATTTTTGAGGAAAAAAATCCTATTTTTTTCCTATATTTTGATCAAAACTCAGTTGACAGCCTGCTCTAGCATCATCATCTTTTGAGCAATCATCTTCAAACTTTATGGCAATGCTTATGACCATAAGGTCTCGTTTGAGTTCGATTATGACTGAGATCAGTTGATTAGTTCAGGAGTTAAGCCCCTTTTAATATAAAAAAATGCCAGATTTCATGTTGTTTACTTTCTAGCATCTTCATCTTTTGAGCAATCATCTTCAAACTTTATGACAATGCTTATGACCATAAGGTCTCAATTAAGTTTGATTATGGCTGAGATCCGTCAATTAGGTCAGGAGTTATGCCCCTTTTAATATAAAAAAAATGCCATATTTCACGTTGTTTACACTCTAGCATCTTCCTTTTTGTAGCAATCATCTTCAAACTTTATGACATTGTTAATGACCATAATGTCTCGATTGAGTTCAATTGTGGCTGAGATGAGCCATTTAGGTCAGGAGTTATGCCCCTTTTAATACAAAAAATGCAAGATTTCACTTTGTTTATTCTCTACCAACTTTATTTTTTTAACAATCATTTTTAAACTTTAAGACATGTTTATGCCCATAATCTCACAATCGGGTTCAATTATAACTGATATTGACTTGTAAATTTAGGAGTTATGCCCATTTCACCATAAAAAAAAAGCCAGATTTCACTTTTACACTCAAGCATCTTTATTTCTTAAGCAATCATCTTTCTCAGGTGAGCGACCATGGGCCATCTTGGCCCTCTTGTTTACTTACTAAGGGCATGTAGCAGCAAAAATAAAAAGAACATTTGTTTGTTTTGGGTTGATATGGAACATATCTCATCTTGAAGTAATACAATTTTCACATTTTCACTCGGGCTTCGCGCTCGTGAAAATATTAAAATTGTATCACTTCCATATCAACTCAAACAAATATTCTCTATTTATAATGAGTAAAAATCTATATTTTGAGTAAAATCTGTTAAATTCTTCATTCATCAATAATCCATTTCGTTTGTTTTCATACCAATACGTACTATGAAAATAGAAGTGTGTATAATTATTATATAATATAGGGAAAAAAGAAAACATATCTGGACAGTCCAAAAAAAAAAAAAAGGGAGAGGAAAATAAAATAAGGTCAAATGTGCTATGAAAAAAAAAGGGGAAAATAAAATAAGATGAAACAAAATGGTCTAGTTAAAAAAGGAGAGAAATGAAAGAGATAAGGTAAAATTGGCTAAGGAGGGAAACAAAAGAAAATGAAAGATAAAATACAATGGTTTGGAAAACAATGTTTAAAAAAGCCATAGAAAACGAATCTATATATCTGTATTCCAGCCTCCCATAAAACTTCAATTTAATTCTTCAGCCAGTAAATGTATTTTAAAGTAAAGATGTTTGGTAGAAATTGATACAATTCTGAATTTCCAGCAACAAATCATGACAATTTTGAGACCATTTCAGCCCCACAGTAAACTTTATCTTAAGACCTTGTGTCTCCAGAGAGTACTTCCTTGTGTTCCTTTGATGTGCCTAGACACTGAATTTGCATCAAACTCTCTACATTTATTTGCTGTGATTTTTTTATGCAATCAATTTATTTGTCTCGCTGATTTTAAGCCCTGTTTTACTTACCAGAGGTTATCCATTTATCTTGTTAAGTTGCTTTGTTGGGCAGAATTTATTAACGTCTGCCTCAAGCCAATTCAGGATTTTTTTTTAGCTCACCCGAGCACAACTATGACCTCAAGAGTATTGAATGTTCATCATTTGTCTATCCATCTGTTGTCCACTGTGAATTAGTTTATTAACACTCTAGCATCTTCATTTCTGAAGCAGTCATCTCAAACTTTGTAAAGATGTTAATGGCAGCAATATCTCAGTGGAGTGGATTTTTGACTGATAGATCTCTAGTCTATAGACCCTTGAAGTATCAAATCATCATGCAAATTTGCTGTTTTTACACTCTTAATTAACTTTCTCTTTTCAGAATGAAGACAATTTGTTTCATATTTGAGTGACTTCATGGTCACCTTTTTTTGCATTACTGCAAGTGGTTTTAAACATAAATTTAACCCTTTCCCTCATAGAGGACACCATCAAAAGACCTATGCGAACAGCATAAACCAGATCAGCCTGCGAGTTACTCGCAGGCTGATCAGGTTTTATGCTGTTCGCTGCTCCTCAGTGGTCTGGAAATGCGGGTTTTGTAATTAAATTTGGTATGGTTTAACTGTTGTTTTCTGCAGATCAGGCTTTATGTAGTACCTATTGAGTGCATCAAAATGAGTCTATATGAGGGAAAGGGTTAAGATAATATTAAGACGACCGCTTATATCTGGCGCAGAGTTCTCAAAAATACCAAAGTACAATATCTCTGATTTAATTTTCATGCTCCAATCCCTCAACATAATATCTGGTCTTACTTTGAGTTTGAACTTGAAAATCATAATTATCTCCTATTGCATCATCAGAACTGTTTTCACACTTGTTGCAAACATCAAGTAACAGACTCATGGTCTCCTCTGATTGTAACTCAGATTCTACACTGAGTCTCAGCACAGCAAAGAAAGTTCCATTGTCTTATATAATGTTAGTTAATTGATATTCATAAAGTTATTAATTTGTACATGAATATTCATGAGGTAACAGGTTAATTTCAGGAGCTCTCTGATAAGGTTCTCCACCGTTTGCACATATAATATGGAAGCTGAGATTCTACACAAGAAAAACCCATTGTTTCATATACAATTTTAAGTTCAGTTAACCCTTTCCCTCATAGAGGAAACCATGAAAAGACCTATGCGAACAACATAAAACCAGATCAGCCTGCGAGTAACTCGCAGGCTGATCAGGTTTTATGCTGTTCGCTGCTCCTCAGTGATCTGGAAATGAGGACTTTGTAATTAAATTTGGTAAGGTTTAACTGTGGTTTTCTGCAGATCAGGCTTTATGTGATACCTATTGAGGGCGTCAAAATGAGTCTATATGAGGGAAAGGGTTAAAAAATGTTGTTTGAGAACATGAAAATTCAACAGAGCATCTTGCAAGGAACTGGCGCACTTACCAGGCTCTCAACAGATCAGGTTTTATGCTGTTTGCTGCTCCTCAGTGGTCTGGAAATGAGGACTTTGTACTTAAATTTGGTAAAGTTTAACTGTGGTTTTCTGCAGATCAGAGGGAAAGGGTTAATTAATATTCATCAAGTCATACATGTGAACATGAATATTCATGAGGTAAAGGGTATGAGAAAAATATCTGAAGATAGATGTTATTTGGTCATTCATGTCATCACATTATTAACCCTGAACTAATTTTGACGCATTGGCAAACAGAGCACACCAGGACCAAACAGTCTGATCAGGGTTTATTCTGTTTGCTCATACATAATGCAGCTCAGTTTCTACACAGTCTGCATAGCATAAACCTTTGAAGTAGTGTAAATTGATACTAATCAAGTCCTAAATTTGTACATGAAAATTTATGAGGCAAGCAGTTAAAAAAAAAACAAATCTGAAGATTGATGATATCAGGTCTTTGATTTATTACACCATGAAGAATGGCAGAATAATTACACTTCAGATTATCCAGTTGTCTGTAACCAGAGTAGCCCAGTGTTCCAACATTTTATAATCTCATGGAAAGTAATGCCAGGACTTGGGGAATATGGACTGTAATCCCACTGTACTATTGCTTGCTCTCTAGGACACGATACATTGACACTGTTCTTGGTGTAATGTGGGGTCTGCATAGACCACATATTATTCAGTAAAGAAGGGTTCTTTTTTTTTGCCGCAATATTGGTTTGCCAATATCTTGTGCATACAGTTAGGCATGGAATTTTGGAAAACATCGCGATATCACTGTAGTACAAAATTTGGGGTCATAAAAATAACATTTACACTTTGATTTAAATGTATGACATTCAAATGTAATGACTAATATCTGAGACTCCATGTTGAAGTCCATGTTGAAGTTGAAAATATATTCTTTTCTAAATAGTTCCATCAAGATTTTATCATATTTTCTACACTTTTTTATATTACTGACAAATTTTTAAAAAAAATATACTTCATGAAGACCAGCATGTGTTGAAAATTATTTTCCCACCATCGCTGTTTAATGACATTTGAAACCTGTTCAATATTTGACATGCTCTCAGAAATTCAAGATCATCAAAGAATCTAATATCAGATCGTGAAATGCCGCTCACACAATTAAGGTAATCCATTCATCATAAAATTGTGATCATGGTCCATTAAGTGATCATGGGAATTTTATAGTACATGCAAGCCTTTATAGACTTTGAGCAATAGAGCCTATAACTCCAAGTCATTAGATGCTTGCATCTGTATTGAAGTCTTTTTAAGCATTTTAGGGGTCATAATTATAAATGATGGATGGAATACCTTAATGGGAAAAATGATTTTTTTATATATCTAATTCAACCTCAAAATGCAGATAGTTTTATATCATTCACGATTCCACTGTGTTTTTCACATGTTCACTTTATGTGAACTTGATAAATAGAGAAAAAATATGTAAGAATATCAGGAAGTCTTTGCACTAAAATCACAAACGTGTTACGGCTGTAGCAGAAAATAATCAGTTTGTCATTTCAAGTGAATCTTTAGTAAAGTTAGACTCAGTGGAAATCAAAATGAACAATAGAGATACGGTGAAACCAGACTGGTCCGTGTATTCAATCATAGATATCAGCATTCCATTCTGGTTAGGAAAAAAGTAATCAAATTGAGAAACCAGTCTTTGTGAAAGTACACTCACAGTACTCAGCTTTAGAACCAGACTGAAAGTGATTTAAAGATGGTTGAAACTTATTAAAGTGCATTGATGTATTGTGTTGGTGGCATAAAAGAGACATGGAAAATATTTTTTATATTGCATGTGCATGCGATAGCTATTGCATGTGAAGGCGATATAAAAACTATCTTCCATGTCCTCTTTATGCCACCATAATTGTGGAATATGGTTTTAATCTGATCCTTTTTTTAGCTGAAGTTCTCAATTCTAGAACCAGACTGAAAAATAGAAATTGGTTTAAAGATGGTTGAGACTTATCGTTAAAGGTGTTTGAGAATATTTTTTTCTAGCAGACAGATTTTTCTAAAAATTTGCATATAAGCACTTTGGACTTTAACTATCAAAAAGATATATGAATTAAAAATAGGGAGTCGATCGCTATGCTTGTTTCAGAGATAAAGCTTATGGTACTGCATCCCTGTTTGTTAGATTTTGTTGAAAAAACAAGGCATTAAAAATAAGAAAAATTTCATTTCTAAATTCTGTAAGAGTATATGGAAATGATATTTAACAAAAAAATGTAATTTTTAATGTATTCAATTACATGTAGTTTAACAGGTAAAAATACTGTTAAACATGCATTGAAAATACAAATTGAGCATGAAATTTCATTTGTGCCAGGAATAAAATGTATACAAAAATTACCCCAAAACTATAAAATTTTGTGAATTGTAAAAAAAAAAAAAAAAATGAAAAAAAAAAAACGAAAAAAAACTCAACATGTTTTTTTTGTTTTTTTTTAACTAAAACTGCTTTTTTACTGAAATTGTTTGCCAAATTTGCATTAAAGCACTTAAATTGTGACTTTTGCACCTTCAGATTTTGGTAAATATACTTTAAATATGATCTTAACACATGAATCTTAAGATTATGAGTTTCCTTACCAATTTTCTACTTAAAATAAATGAGAAATTCCCTAAGAAATTATCAAAATTAAAATCAGTATTAACTTGCTGAAATATCCTAAAGGAACATTGATGCATTATGGAATAAGATATAAATTGTGATTTTTTTTCTCATACAAAAGTATTCAGTTTTGGAACCACACTGTAAAAAGAAAATGGTGTAATTATAGATGCTTGAGACTTCTTAACCCTTTCCCTCATATAGACTCATTTAACCCTTTCCCTCATATAGACTCATTTAAGGAGCATTTATATAATTATCATAATGGGAATTGATTTCAGTGTGATTCTTAAGCTTTTTAATAAAGAAAAAATATGAACTTAATCTTTATATGAAGTATATATTAACCCTTACATTTGCTCACAGTGGGCGCCAGTGCAGACCATGATCTGCATGCACATCCATGCAGTCTGATCATTGTTTGCTCTGTTCGCTTTTCAGTTACTGGTTATATTTTCAGCAAGCACTTCTATAAATGAATAATGTATGGGTTAAGTAGGATAAGAGGAAACAAACAAGAATTTGAGTTACTAAAACTATATATATAAATAGTATAATCAAATAAATATTTAAATCTAATACAAAATCTTGCGTTTGTATCAAAGTAGATGCATTTTTTACTGTTGAGATTTGAGAATGAAGACTGACTTTCTCTTTTTAATCTCAAATCAGATGTAAATTATTAACCCTTTCCCTCATAGAGGAAACCATGAAAAGACCTATGCGAACAACATAAAACCAGATCAGCCTGCGAGTAACTCGCAGGCTGATCAGGTTTTATGCTGTTCGCTGCTCCTCAGTGGTCTGGAAATGAGGACTTTATAATTAAATTTGGTAAGGTTTAACTGTGGTTAAGGTTATTGAGGGCGTCAAAATGAGTCTACATGAGGGAAAGGGTTAATAGGTAAAATGTCATTGTTTGGACATGACATAATTCAAAGACATCTTCTGTAAGCAAACTGCTCCACATTATAGCTTAGATAGTTTGGGTTTACTCAATTATGAATAACATGAGTTATGAGGTAAATATTTTTGATGCCCAACTCAAATATTACAATCATATTCCTAATTCAAACTTTGAAAGAGATATGATGATTATAGCTCTAGTTTGATCAATGTAGTATATTTTAAAACAGTTCTCTTCCCTATAAGCCAAATTATTTCTTCTGGTTATATCTTGGACAACTTAGTAATGAATTAAACTTTCAATGACTTTTAGTTAGTAGGTTTTTGATACCATTCAAATACCTATCTGCTTGAACAATTAAACTTAACAAATTTGAATTTTTAAAGCTCATTTAGAACTGAGATAAGAAACTATGTAGCTGCATTACACACTGATCTTAATTTATTTCCATAGGTTTTCAAGGTGACTATGAGTAATGGGATTTAAGTTTCAATCCTGTGGCGTGGATTTTCAATTCTTCAGCATCGTAGAAATTAGCCTTTTGTGATGGTAACTTATTCTAGAGGCTGAAATTTATTGTAAGACCTAGCTGTTCCAGAACATTCCCTATAGTGGTCCTATAGCTCCTAATGCTATATCTATGTAACTGCGCACCTCACTCGAATAATGAAGTCATCAAGGGATCAGCAAAGTAACCCTGGTCATTGCCAGATCACCAGGCTGTCTCGTTTCCGATTAATTTGACGCATATTTTTTTATTGGGTAACAGATGATTAAGCTCAGCTGTGCATAAGAACCGAGGGCCTTTGAGAATTCGAGTCATTCAAATTACTTGTTAGAAGTAATTCATATACGTCCATGAAAATAGGCTTAATCATTGCTGATCATTCATGTAGTCCGAATACATTACTAACTGACACCCAGGAAGCTGCTTGCTATGCCCCATGGGAAATCTTCAGCTGA
>CM037787.1:54102821-54118041 GCA_021229015.1 Solen grandis | reverse complement strand
TTGGATATGTCAAAATATTTTTCTTGTTAACTTTTTGGCATTGGAGAGCTTCCACGAAGGGTTTTAAAAGGAAAAAATTTTTAAATTTAAAAACCGTGTTGATCTGTTTATCTTCAAAATTTTAATGCATTCTCGATTCGTTTACAGAGGGGGAGGTCTAGGGAAAATACAAAAAATTGATACGAAAATATTTAGGGGGAATCCGGTTAGTCCCATTTTGAAGGTCGTCGTCGCCTTCAAAGGACACACGACTTTCCCAAAATGGCACAAACCCGGATTTAAACGCCCACACGAAATTTTAAAACGAAAAACACAAAAATGCACACGACACTCAAACATTAATTCGCGAAAAGGGTCGCGTTGCCCCTCCATGATTTTTCACAAAATATCGCAATAATACGAATGCCCCGTTTAAAAAGTCGAGTCCCCAGGGGCCCGTTTCATAATGTCGTGCAAAAAACGTTGCCCGCGAAAAGGTCGACGCACGACAATTGTAAACGAATACGACAATATGAAACGATACACGGCATTATAGCGCGAAATATCGTGCTAATGTCGTGTGTCTTTCAATTTTGTCGCGACACACGACATTATAAAACGATGCTCGACAATGCGACGCGATACACGACAATGCGACACGACACTAGACATTATAGCGCGCAAATATCGCGGAATTGTCGAGTGTCTACCGGTGCGCTAGTGAATTGGTCAAAGTTACTTTGTCACCTTTTTTTAAACATGGCAGATGATGATATTAGGGGACTTTTCAATGCAGGCTATACATACCATGAAATCCAGGTATTGATGTCATTGGATTTTGGAATTAACATAAGGTAAATGTTAAAGTTGTTTTGACGGTAAATTTATTGGCTTATATATATTCTATAGATCTACAGAAATTTGAACATGTTTTCAAACACGTATATTCTTTATTTCCTCCATTTCTGATGATTTCAAGAGTTACTGCAAATAATATTATTATAACAAAACAACATATAAACATAACAGAACCCAATTGATGATAATGATGTTTATGGTGACGTTAATGACATTTCATGCAGTCCCTGATGATAGAAACGACACCAATAATGAAGATAAAACAAACATGAGAAGATATAAACAGATGATGATGATGGTGATGATGATGGATTATGGTGGTGACGATGATGTGTTTGCAATAATGTAAACACGGAAAGATACATAATGATAAAATACTATTTTAACCAACATACGACTGTACTATATAATGAGAGAAAAACAACTTTATACCCTCTTACAGTATTATAGTAGACTAATCGTATCAGGTTAGAATTGCATACAAATCGATTATATTGACATCTTATCGAAACGAAATTTAATTAAAATGAGGATTAATATGTTGATATTGAAACTGATGATATTACTTTGGTATATGTAAATTATAATATTCCAAGCAATTAAAACCCCAAAAAAAAAAATCAAATCATGAACTAAAAAGTATAAAGACATTTCTATTAAACATGTTTAAGCAACAGACAAAATTTGTTCCATACGCGATCGTAAAACTGTGGTGGTATTCAGAGGCCTGATGGTCCGCCGTCGGCATTGACCAAATATGGGAATATATTACGGAAGGATCCGGAAAGTGCCGTTGCACGAACGTATGCACGAACATTGTCTGTCTGAGATGATGCGATATAGACCTTTGCCTCGTGCAAAATTCATCTTCTGCGAGCAAAAGCATTTAAAAAGCATTTTATTTGTTGGCTATCTGGGAGAGAGTTGACTGTTTATATTTGTTTTATTTTTGCGTCATTTTTCAGCTGTTATAATCTGTTTGTGTATCGACCGATAGAGGAATTGAGACTTGAGTCGGAGGTTTACTGCCTTAACCAGTTTTCGCGATATTTCGTCTGATTTTTTTTTTTTTTATTCCTTTGAAAGCATTTGCAATATTTTTCTCTCGCCTGAGAATCGGTGTTCATTGATTAAACCCTTTAATTTGTACAGGATGGAACATTACGAAAAGTTTGAGAAGTTTATGTTTTCAGATGTGGATCCTGTACTTGTGGCTGGCGATTCGAATGTCCATCGTATCAACAACGTGGTCCTAGATGAATCTGATGTGTCCATTAGATGTCTGCCAATCTCCGGTGAGTATATATCAAGTAGCTGTGCTTGTGTTATTTACATATCTAGTTCAATATTCACAGTGTACGTTCCATTCGTGACAAAGCACTGCCAATCAGGTTTTGAATATTCATGTTAATGCATTTTTCAATCTTTATTGCAACAAATTTAAAAACAAATGATATTACTCAGTCAATATATCTGAAGTAGATCTATAATTTATTCCTTTTTTATTTTTTTTTAATAAAAGATCTTATAATGTGCTTTTTACTGTGGTTTTTTTTTTTTTTAAAAAATTGAAAAAATTTTTTAGGAGAGGAACTACAGACGGCATCTCTTCCAGGGCCAATGATGTATTGACTTCAGACCACACATTCTACAGGTTGTAAAAAAAAATCTGTACAGATGTTGCTATCACTGTATTATGTATCTGTAACAGGTGATGAAAAATAATGGCTGGACTGGGATTGAACCAAGGGCCTAAGGAATCCTGTTCTTGCTCTCTACCACTGAGCTCTCTATTGATTTATCACCTGTACCCAGCAACAGCAGCCTCCAAATTAAGAATTTGTCCTGAATTCTTAGAGACAAATAATCATTGTGAAATCTTCTTAATGTGCCAATTGAAGCAGTAGCCAGATATTCATGTTAGGTGCCAAATGTAACAGGTGTTGAAATATCACTATGTTACTGGGACTTGACCCCAGGGCTTTAGGAATACCGTTTCTGCACTGAGCTACCAAGCCACATGCCGATTTGCCTATTGATTTATACCTGTACCCCACTACATGTCTCCTGCCCATGATTCAGCATAGCTGTGCCTGGTAATCTGTTCTCTATGTTGTATTTTGCTCATGCTAATATTTATTGAAATGGATATTTAATAGATATTTTTCTATAGATGTTACTTAAGAGAAAAGACGTCATCTCTTAATACATAAATCCTGATTATCTATGGCTCCCTACTGTAGGATAGTTCTTTAAATTATTGTCACAATTTCTTTGCATGATGCATGAGCTCTATTGTAGTCAACATAGATTTTTTCCAAATTATTTGGACAAAGACACTGAATTTCCTACTCCCAGAGGTATAGACCATCTTCCCAAAATGGTAGAAAAGACCTAGCAGGTATGATTTAAGTGAAATTCATTTCCTGCCCAATTTTCTGCTGTAAAGGACTAAAAGTACGTAATTAATATCTTTCCAATGTTTACAAAGTTTAAACTTTCTGATTAAAAATTCAAGCCCAAATTGGTATTTTAAGTTGAGGTAAAGCTGGATATCTTGGGATTATTACCAGGCTGTCAAGTCCCATGCCACATGGCGTGATTGTATATTTGGCTCACTTTTGTCAACATCTACCTAAATGTCTTGTCTGTCTCTTGAGTGTGAGGGTGTGGGTTCAATCCCTAGCTGTGACATATCAAAGTTGTTGAAAATGGTACTGATAGCTCCCTGTTTGGCACTCATTATATATATAAAGGGTAGTTCCAGGACAGGTTGGCCCGATGTCAGGATATTGTAACTGGGTGTGGTATCATGCCACATGTCTACGGCATGATACTGCATTTTGGCAGACCTATATCTGTCTCAAGTAAGCACAAGTCTCCATATGACTGGAATACTGTCGGTGGGATGTTAAAACAACCAAACAAACCTAATTGTCTGTCATTTTATTGATGACTGAATAAGAAAGCTATGTAATGTGAACATATCACAAGCTTTGATGCAAAATAATTGCCTCCAACAACATATCATGTGATTGCTTGTTTACTTGTTTAGAAGTTCTTTTTTTTTTTTTTATTGATTTCAGACATGATCATGCATAAATGGAGCAAACTAATGGTTGTCTCAGTCACAGAGATAGAGAAAAGTTTAAATAATGGGGTTCCATATTTGAGATTAAAAGTTTGAACACTGGAAGGTATGAAGAGTAACTGTTACGTAAATATGAAAAAGAAGAAAAAAAATTGTGTATAATAAATGTAACTGCTTCGAATAAAAACAATTTAAAATTTTTTTTTTAAAAAGGGTAGTAGTGAAGGGTGGCACTGTGGTACCGTGGTACCATAATTTTTTTGTACTTATGGTACCGTGGTACCATAAATTTTTTTTATGGTACCGAATCTATACTATAGTACCGAATGGTACTATATACGAAAACAGATTTATGATACCGTATGTAATAAAATAAACATGTCCTACCTGTTAGATCTAACTAGGATGACTTAAGATCGGATAGAGAGAAAGAGTATGACCTTGCATACCAAACATTCGAATGACGCAATATTGTCATGTTGACGTCATGTTTTATTTCTTAAAGGAGGACCACTTCTTAACATTATGTAAGTTAAAGGGGGGTTGACAATTGTAAAATGTCCTTTCGAGACATTTGGGTTGGCCCTGAAAAGGGCCGTTTTGTTTCTTATTAATTGTGGTCCATACCACACGTTGTACAGTCCCATCACATATTGTGGTCCATACCACACGTTGTACAGTTCCATCCCATGACATATCTCTTCATCCATCCTGCAAGGAGATGCAAATGACAACGGGTTAGATCCTTGTCACCTATGAAGTTCAGGCTGTCTCCCGATCCCTGTAGTAGGGTAGATGGTACATCTTCAAAGGTAACTGACAGGTAATTAGGGAGATCTCCCCTTTTTATAAGAGTGAGATATTGATCACACACCTCAACTCGGTCGTGATAGCTGTCTGGGTCGCTCTCTTGTTCCTCATAGCTGGGATTGTCGAGGAACAATTTAAGCAAGTCTGGGGTGGATATACGTGTGTACGGTCTAATGTTTCAATCATGAATAATAAAGTATAGAGTATGTGCACTGTTTTATAGTACCGGATTGACCTACTTTCTTGTGTTGGCGCACACCAATCAGAGAACGTTATTTTTTCATCCAATAAAAAAAAAATGATGTGTTCGACCTTGACCTGAGTTAGATAGCATTGTCTTCGGCCTTGACATTTGGGGTGGATTGACCTACTAACTTACTTTTTCTTGACCATAAATTGTGTAATGCTGTGTATGTATTCATTCTTCACCATGAAGTTCCTTCGTAAGTTATTCCGACGTGCAAGGAAGGCGTTACGAAAGGAGAAGAAAGTAGAAGTCAAGGAAGAGGGTATAAAGGAAGAGGGTGTCAACTTGTACCCGAGTTTACCCCCTTTGCCATTGTACCCGGATTTGTCAGGGTTTTACCTGGCATACCCAGAAGCCAGCAGGCATTACTGGCGGTATTTGTATTTGAGTGAGTGCTAGACACTTCTCAATAAATAACGGTCCTTTTCAGGACCATTACAATGATGTAGAAAGGGTAACTAATACAATTGTCATATGATTTTTATTGTGTTTAACAACAAACATGTGTCATACAGCAACAATGAATTAAACGTGGGTCATACAGCAAATAATGAACATAACACAACTTTGTTTTTTTCAAGTCTAGTGTTCAAATGTCACATTTTTCGCTTCTTAGCTGGTCGGTTACACTCTGTACTGCTTGTTGATGGGTGAGCCTCAGGACACACGATGCATGTGTTGACGCTTCTCTTGCGTTTCTTGGGTTTTACGGTAGGTTTCTCCAACTCAGAGACAGCCTCTAGTAACTCAACATCACTGTCCGTCTGTGGCACTGTCTCAACTACGTCCATTTTCTGCATTTCACTGTCCGCCTGTGCGTTTACTGTAGGTACAGTACTATTCATTCCTTTCTTAGGACAAGCGGATGCAAAGTGGCCTTGTTCGTGACAGCTGTAGCACACTGCAGGTTTTGGGCAATTAGAAACAAAATGTCCCGGTTCATGACAACGGTAGCACACCCGTACTGTTTGAAGTGTTGAAGCTTTCTTCGTACATGCCGATGCATAATGCCCCTTTTCCTGACAGCGGTAGCATGTCACTTGTCTTTCTGTTTCTAGTCTGATCAGCTTGTCACTGATAGCTTGTAGTTGTCCTTTCACCCAGAACTCAAATGTATTGCAGGTCATTCTGAACAGAGCAGTCTGAATCAGGTTTGAGAGTGATGAAGTGGACGGTCACACCGCACTTTATAGGCCTGAGATCAGGTGGGCGGAGCTTAGATGTATAAAAAAGCTTTGCTCACTTACTTATAATCACAACGATGTCGAGTAGTGAAGAAAGCAGCGATGATGAGCCACCTGCAAAAAAGACCAAGAGGGATATACGGGAATATTATTCCATACAGCCACGGTCACAGAGAACTTCAAGAAAGTTTAAAATGAATGGCCACGTGTACGATGTTACTTTTGAAAGATATAAAAAAACGTTTGAATTTACACATCAACTTTTCAATGACACGGTGAAACAGTTATACAGAGAAGCACGGGTCAATGACAACGATCAAATTCGTATCTCCATAAATCATCCTGACCTAGCATTTGGTATCCACATTCCATTCGGGAATGCAACACACATTTCAGGAGATACGCTGTTGAACGAAATAGAGAAAGTATCACAAAGCAACCACAAGTTTGAGATTCATGACGGGCATCTCCAGTTAGAAATGACACATGTCATTATGCCCGAGGGAGGTGGAAGAACAAAAAGAACGTTTGGATCGCACCTAAGCATTGAGAACATGTCCAAAGTCAAACGAAGTATGGTAAAGATAGACAATGTTCACGACAGTATGTGTTTGGCACGATCAATTGTGGTAGGGATATGTAAACTCAATAAAACGGACGATACAGCCTGGAAGAAGCGATGGAATTTGATGGGACAATCTGCAAAACTTCTTCAAAGCCAAGAAGCCAAGACATTGTTAGATAGTGTGGGCATTAGTCCAAATCAACCTTGTGGTATAGAAGAATACAAGAAGATTCAAGCCCACCTTTATCCAGACTATGTGATCAAAGTGTGGCCACAATTTGAGAAAATGGACGTGTTGTTCAATCACCCACCTCTGACAGACAAAAGCAAAGTGATTCACATTTATCATCATGATAAACATTATGATTGCATTACATCAATCACTGGTTTCCTGGAATGCAGCTACTTCTGTGAACACTGTTACTACGGTTATAACAACAGAGAAGCTCACTTGTGCAAGAATATTTGTCTGTGTTACGCCTCGACACTATGCCCAAAAGAAGGATTCTTTCCATGTGGTCACTGTGGTAGAACATTTCATAGTCAGAAATGTTTTGATCAGCACAAAGCGAAACCAGGAAAATCTACAAAAAACATCTGTGAAAGTGTATGGCAATACAAGACCTGTGGTCAAATGGTTGTGGGCACAAAGAAGAACCATCTCTGTCCTGGCACTAAAAAATGCAAGTATTGCAAGAAAGTTGTGGATGCAGAACATCAGTGTTATATCCCCACGTACAAAGAACCAGAGAACATGAAGTCACCGACTGTACCTTTCATCTTCTTTGACTTTGAGTGCCAATTTGATTTGGGTGAACATATACCAAACTTTTGTGTTGCTCAACGTGCTTGTGGAGACTGTATGTGTCAATCCATGAAAAGCCCGTGTCAGAAATGCGAAGCTGTGGATGAGCCAAGAGAAAAAATATTTCGTGGTAACAACACTTTGTCAGAATTTTGTGCATGGCTGTTTCAACCCAGTCACATAGGTACCACAGTGATTGCTCACAACTCACAAGGATACGATGCACAGTTTATTTTGAGGCACTTACTGACACATGATACAGTCAAACCAGAATTGATCATGAATGGAAGCAAAATTCTAATGATGAAAGCCCATCAAGTGAGATTCATCGACTCACTGAGTTTTCTCAACATGCCTTTGTCCGATTTCCCCGACACGTTTGGATTGCCTGAGATGGCAAAAGGATGGTTTCCATTTTATGCCAACACGGATGAATACCAAGACTACAGACTACATTGGAGACTATCTCCCCGTACATTTTTACAGACCCGACAGCATGAAACCTGACAAGAGAGAAGCGTTTCTGAAATGGTACAATGCAAAGTGCACAAAGCTGTGTTTCATTTCAGTTTGAAATGCAAAAGTACGCAAATCAGATGTGACATCTTGAGACGAGGTTGTGGAGAGTTAGGAAAGAACGTTGGCCAGTGACCAAATTGACCGTTCCTGAAGCGACCAATCTGCAAAAGTGTGCACAAAGCTTGGCGTAAAAATTAAATGCTCCAAAAGACCTTGCTGTAATCTTGATGACGGGTATCCAAACAAAACTCGATACTCAATCAAAGGGATTCGTTGGATAGAAACAACTGCTTCCATTGGAAAAAGCACTTCGCATGCATTAAATGGAGGTGAAGTACAAATTGGACCTATTCTTGACGGATTCCACAAAGAGCGAACACGTATACGAATTCATGGGGTGCTGGACACACGGTTCCAAAATGTTACCCAAGGAGAGACAGGTGAACGGTTACACACTTCAAACTATGGAGCAGTTATACAATGCCACAACTTTCGGTTGAAAGACTTGTCTCAACAAGGTTACAACACAGTTGTAATGTGAGGTACGAATAATTGACAGTTATAGATACAACTTCGTAAAACTGTTACAAGTTTTGTAACCAGAAGTATTACATGAGATACAGACAGTGTGAACCGTTTCTTTCCCTTCCAAGAACCTATTATACCTCGGGATGCTTTGTTTGGTGGACGAACCAATGCCGTTCAATTATACCATGAAGTGGATACAACCACCAAGGAAGAAATCAAGTATGCTGACATTTGCTCACTGTATCCATTCGTGAACAAGTACAAAGCATACCCCGTGGGACATCCCGGCATCTTAAGTCAAGAGATGATTGATATAAAGAACATTGGAATGTACAAGGGACTCATCAAATGTCGTGTATTGCCACCACAAGACCTGTGGCTACCAGTCCTACCTATTCACTGTAACAAGAAAATGATCTTTACACTGTGCCGTACCTGTGCTGAGGAAGAGTGTGAAAAATGCAATCACACTCTGTACAAACGCATGTTGACAGGTACCTGGACCCATGTGGAAATAGCTAAAGCTCTTGAGGTAGGATACCAATTGGTAGACGTCTTCCACATCTGGCACTGGGACACATGGAGTAAAGATGTGTATAAACAGTATATTAACAAATACTTGAAATTGAAACAAGAAGCAAGTGGTTACCCTAATTGGGTAAAAACAGAAGATGATGAAGCCTGCTTTAAACAGAATTACTTTCAGATAGAGGGTATCTGGCTCGACAACGTGAAAAAGAACAAAGGAAAAAGAGCGTTTGCCAAAACCATGTTGAACTGTTTGTGGGGTAAGAATGCACAAAACAATGTTCAAACCAAAACCGAGTATGTGACTAAGGTGAACCGGTTGTATGACCTACTCTCCGACCGTCATGTCACTGTGCAGTTTGCCGAGATTTTCGATCATGACAACTTCATGTTGGTGAATTACTCGGATGAAACAGACGCAACACAGCCCCATTCATCTTCAAATCCAGTGGTAGCTGCCTTCGTTACGTCCTATGCTCGACTTGAACTTTACACCCAGTTGGAAAAACTTGGAGATCGGGTACTGTATTTTGACACAGACAGTTGTATGTACATCTATGACCCTGACCAGTACAACATTCCAATTGAAGAGAGTCAGTTGGGAAAGTGGACAGATGAAGTACCACATGGACGCATTGTCAAATTCGTGGCATTAGGGCCAAAAAACTATGGTATGAATATATCGATGAAAAAGGAAATCGACATCAGAAATGCAAAGTAAAAGGCATCACTTTGGATTACAATGCTAGGCTAGTCAGAAAGTCAATTTTAAGACTATGGTCGACTGTGTACAAGATCGCAAATATTACAAGACAGTCATCGAATATGAATCCCGAATCAAGAGACATAGAAATCGCAAAGTGATCAGTGAGACACAGACCAAGACGTTCCGCTCAGTGTATACAAAACGCGTGGTCGTGGACAAATATAAGACAGTGCCGTACGGTTACCAACCGTCATAACCAGTTGGCTTGTGATCGTGTGCATAGCCTGAACGGTGGTGGAAACATACGGAGATTCATGATGAACACTCTACCAGTAGAAATGCAACAGATGATCTACAGACATCTCGTTGAAGCTAATAAGAAACCTGCTGCATTTTGCAACGAGTTATTTTTTACTTGGGCACAGCGCGTTGGAAACAGATTAATTCACCAGACGATGGAGGATCCCTCTTGTTTAAACCAAGTTTATGATATCTTTAGTGATGTACGAGGGCGTGATCTTCCAAGCAGCTATAAAAGTGTGGTCTTTCAACGGATTTTTGCCATTTACAACCTGCTACGCAACCTGATCTCTGACGTGTGATACATATACATTGATACCCTAAACATTGATACAGTGGAGAAACTGAACCGTTTTGATCAGCGTATGTATCTCAGATTTGCGATTAACCACCGGAACGACACACCAGAGGATATACGTGCCATTTTACTGACTCCAGAACCTATCACTTGTGAACAAGTATTTAACATTTTTGGTAAACATTGCGCCGCAATATTCAAACAAACGAGGCCAAATCCTATTGAACAGTTCTTTCAAGATCCCGATTTCAACAACTTAGAAAGGTTTGAGTTGGGAGACGAATCCCTCTGGGACACCTACAAAATAAGATACTACGCAGAGTACTTGCAAGACGAATGAGAAGCCAAAACATGAGAAATACTTCACTACAGGAAAAAAACATAACTCCAATTCGGAATCCATGGCGTAGAGCTGTGTTGTTGGCTGTGCGTGTACTTGGAATTCAATCAGAACAGGCGTTAAGACAATCCGAGGAACTGTTTGACGAAGTGTGCATGGCTTTAAATGCTATGGGATATACCATGATATTGCCGGAATGGATGATGTATAAAGAAAGACTGATTCATGATATGTGTCATACTTTACATTTTTGACTGATGTTGTTCAAGTGTTTTATTTGCTATGATGTATAAAATAAAATGTTGTCATGTCAAAGCTGTTATTATTTCTTGGACCATCATGGAAAGTAGTTTACTTTTTCAACATCCTAGTAACATTTTCATCTCAGGGCCAAGTGGTTCAGGAAAAACTCAATTTATAAAAAAACTTATTGAGTACAAAACCGATTTATTTCATGTGGTACCACAACACATCGTCTGGTGTTACAAAGAATGGCAAAGTGCCTACGCACAGTTACAAGAACGTGAAGCTATCAAATTCATTCAGGGTATCCCTGAGGATGATGAAGAGATAGTAGACGATACAACCTTACCACACCTCGTCATATTTGATATGTTAGGAGAAAAAGATGAGGAGAAAATTAAATTATGGTTCACACGAAAGGGACACCGTAGAAATGCCACTGTCATTTACATCACACTAAACATGTTCCAACAATCCAAGGCTAGTCGTACCATCAGCTTGAATGCACACTACATGGTATTATTTCAAAACACAAGAGATAAAGGTCAGATCAAAACACTTGCGAACCAAATACAACTACCCCATTTGGTGATGGCGTATGAAGATGCAACCTCTACACCTCATGGATATCTTATCATTGACTTTCATCCAAGAACACCCGACCAGAATCGTTTAAGAACAGATGTGTTCCATCGGTGGGTAACAGGTGAAGATCGAGGACCGATCGTCTACACTACAGTATAAAATGACAGGAACATGACACCCGATCATCATTAAGGATACAGCTACCATGGAAAACACACCACATACAGTGATCAAAGCTCTAGAATCGTTGAGTCGGGAAAAGAACCCAACAAAACGACAAGAGCTGGTAGAATCAGGATTAACAGAGATGGTGAAATGGTTCACCTTAGCTGCACGACTCATCTTAGAGAAAAAAGTAACCGTGCCAAAACAGACGATGAATTTTATGGAACGCAACAAAGACATTTTAAGACAGTTAGCTGATCAACATGTGGATCTGACCACAAAACGACAACTTATTTTAAAATCTGGTGGTGGAGGTTTCCTTGGGGGCACCATCATTCGTACACTGCTTCGATGGAACGGGACCAAAGCTGTGAGAAAATTTGGTCCAGTAGCAAGAAAACAACCACCCAAACGAAAGTCACCAGCCAGGAAACGGTCACGACAACAACCACGAAAACAGCCAACCAAACGCAAGTCACCAGTAAGGAAACAAACAAGGAAGAAGCAGACATTGCCTCATGATCGATTTGTCACTGTAAGAAGAAAACGCTCTGTATCAACTGGAACACCAAAAGTGTCCCCCATACTGATTCGACGTGATGTTACATCAGGGACAACATCCAAAGCATCACCACTTGTGGCCCAATTCCCTCCACTGACCTCATCTACTCCCCGTTCTAATAGAAGTTCGATGAGGTCCGGGTTGGCTACACCACAAGGATCAATGACGGTTTCTCCAAACCCTACAGTTCGACGACAATTGTTTGACCTTTCCAATTCTTCAAGTGGGCGTTCATCATCATCATCATCATCATCATCAAGATTTTCACCAATCCCAAGTCTCCATTCCCCTTTACCTACTGCCGTTACTGCGATGAGAAATTCAGGACCACTGAGTAGTGCTGGCAATATCGCTTTACAAGCCCTTCAACAGTGGTATAAATAAAAGAGACCAAACATTTCATCATCATTTGTCATCATGAAGCGCAAACAACCACTCGTTCGCAAACATGGCAAAATGTTGCTTGCTTTGACAGAAGCCTCGCCCAAATTTCGAAAGAAGATTATTCAAGAAGCACCAAAAGAATTGGTGGATTGTATTGCTGAATGTTGTCACAACATTTTAAAAGGCAATGTACCACTGTCGGAGGCTCAGAAGCGTCGATTGCATTCTAAGAGACAACACCTCCGACAGTTAGCGACCAAGAAAGTATCAGTTCGAAAAAAGAAAATCATTCTCAATCAGAAAGGTGGTTTTCTACCCCTGTTGGCACTTGCACCACTCTTAGCCAAAACAATTATACCTCTTGCTGGTGAAATCATTCGGAAAATATGAAGAAGATGGCCTATGTTCCAGTTCGGTTGTTGGAAGAGATGAATCGATGGAAGAAAGAACAACGACCTCGGTTACCCCCATCCCCTCAAGTGAGTCAGACTTCATCATTACAGAAAGAAATGAATCAAGTTCTTGACGACAATCAATTGTCTGAGTCAGAAAAAGCACAACAATTTGGAGAAGTATTACATCGCTTTCAAGTGTCACATAAAAAAGCACTCAAACCCTTCAGACCACACATGGCTGAGAAAACAACAAGTACAGTGACTGAAAAGAAAGAGGAAAAACCGATGACCTTGAAAGATCAAATTCTAGACAGTGTTCCTACGACCATGCGGCGAAAGGCTACTCTTTTGTTTTGTTAAACATGCTGAAAGACCATCCTCACTTAAGTTGGGATGAACATGGCCTGTTAGAATATGATGGAAAACCCGTTGAAGGTTCAAATATTATTGATCTGGTCAATGATGTACTTCGACAGCGGAAAGGGTCAAATCCACGAGGATGGGAACAATTTTCTAGGGGACTGAGAGAGGTCAACATCCCACAAGAAGTCGTGGGCAATAAACGTCGATGGAATTTCATACAAACACCAGATGATGATGAAGAAGAAGAAGAGGAGGAGGAATATTTTTATGATAGTTTTGCCTACCCACCTACATCAAAGAAACGAAGACCTATTAAAAAGGAAGAACCCGAGGAGATATTAGCCCATTCGTCATGGGACGCCTACTAAAGAAGGACACGTTACTTCGCCACCTGTACTATGATACTGATAATCCTACGAGTTTTGGAGGAATTCAGGGACTCTACAAGGCAGCGAAAAAACAGCTGAAATCTATCACTTTAGAGGATGTGCGAGACTGGTTGAGAAGTCAAAGAACCTACACGTTGCATAAAACAATACGACGAAAATTTCGACGTCGACAGACTGTGGTAGGAGGTATCGATCATCAATGGCAAGCTGATTTCGCAGATATGCAATGTATGTACAAAGAGAATTCACCATATCGCTACTTACTGTGTGTCATTGATGTGTTTTCAAAATATGCTTGGGTAATACCCATCATTGACAAAACTGGAAAGACGCTCATCCAAGCATTTCAGTCTATTCTAAAAGAAGGCCGAAAACCACTCTCTTTGCAAACAGACAAAGGCCGAGAATTTTTGAAAAAAGACTTTCAGAAGTTTCTAGACAAGCATGACATTCATTTCTTCACGTC
This sequence comes from Solen grandis, assembly GCA_021229015.1. NCBI lineage: Eukaryota > Metazoa > Mollusca > Bivalvia > Adapedonta > Solenidae > Solen > Solen grandis. Next base: position 54,103,731 of record CM037787.1, on the reverse strand, counting down.
TGAAAACCCAGAAACTAAAGCGAGTATTGTTTAACGTTTTCAACGTACGCTTAAATCAAGAATGTGGAAATATTTTACTCATCACAAGACCCGTCATTATGTGGATGTACTGCAACTATTGGTACATGGCTACAATCATCGTTTTCATCGAAGCATCGGACGTACCCCTGCATCTGTGTCTAAAGAAAATGAGCATGAAGTCACCAAGACATTGTATGGTAACCATCAAAAGAAAAATAAGAAATCAACTGATTTGAAAGTGGGTGATATAGTGCGCATCAATAAAACCAAGCAAACATTTGCCAAAGGCTATCTACCTAACTGGACAGTGGAATTGTTCAAAGTGGTTCGCATCAACAGAACACATCCATTGACCGTAAAACTTGAAGACTTGGCTGGAGAAACTATCGCCGGATCCTTCTACAGGGATGAAATTCAACATATAAAAGATGATGAGCTATACGAAGTGGAATCAGTTCTTGATCGGCGTACAAGGCGTGTAGGCGGTAAAACTTTTCAAGAAGTGAAAGTCAAGTGGCTTGGATATCCTAAAAAGTTTAACAGTTGGATTCCAAAATCGCATTTAGTATAAAGTATAAACGTCATGAACAGCATGTCTCAGTCCGATACCAGCAGTGTTCAGGTAGACAACAGTATACAGACAGGAAAAAGTGAGGTACCAAACAACAGAATCACTTTCTTGACACAGATTGTGATCATCTTTATCATTGTCATCGTGTCATTAGTGAACCTGTGTCTCAACAGTCCAGATCGTGAACTTTGGTTGCTGCTGATGAGTACTTCTATCGGATACATTCTTCCAAACCCAAGTTTAAAATTTAAGAAATCATGAACTCTTTCTACATCACTCTCATCAGTGATAGTTCGATGGCATTGAACCCAAGCAACA
>CM037787.1:54052721-54102721 GCA_021229015.1 Solen grandis | reverse complement strand
GCTTTGTGATCATCAGTCGTGCGTTGTCAACAATTAGACTTGTTAACACACTAGAGGCCATATTGGCCATATTTTTAGGCCAATCTTCATGAAACTTGGTCAGAATGTTTGCCTCCATAAAATCTTGGACAAGTTCCAATTTGGGTCATGTGGGGTCAAAAAGAAGGTCATGAGGTCAAATCTTAGAAAAACCTTGTTAACAGTTGGGTCAAAAAGTAGGTCAATATGAAAAATCCAACATATGTTGCTCATTTATAATCAGGTGAGCGATTCAGGGCCATCATGGCCCTCTTGTTTTGAAAATATGGAATTTTATGCTTGCGACTCACATAACTCTGAAGGTATTTGTGCTACAGACTTTAAACTTCATGGATATATTACTCAAGACATGACTTGTGCACCTGGGTGTTAGCCTTTGTTTTTGAAACTGCAACAGGTTGGGGCATCTGTGTCCTCTGGACACATTTCTATTTTTTTTCTTCTTTTTTTTTTTTAGCTCACCTGAGCACAAAGTGCTCAAGGTGAGCTTTTGTGATCGCCCTTCGTCCGGCGTCCATCGTCGTGCGTCGTCCATCGTCAACAATTTGCTTTAAACAACATCTCCTCTGAAACCGCTGGACAGAATTTGATTATACTTGGCAGGAATGTTCCTTGGGTGAGGCTCTACAAAAGTTGCGAAAATAAAGTTGATCCATGAAGAACTCTGGTTGCCATGGCTACAAAAAGAAAAATAATTTGAAAACTTTAAAAATCATCTCCTTCAAAACTACTGGCCAGATTTCAAAATAATTTGGTACAGATGTTCCTTGGGTCAACCTCTACCAAAGTTGCTAAAATTATTCCGATCCGTAAAAAAACATGGCTGCCAGGGGTGGGGCTTATTTGCCTTATATGTATATAGAGAAACCTTTAAACAACATCTCCTCTGAAACCACTGGACAGAATTTGATTAAACTTGACAGGGATGATCCTTCGGTCAACCTTCACAAAAGTTGCTAAAATAAACTTGATCCATATAGAACTCTGGTTGCCATGGCAACAAAAAGAAAAAAAATGAAAATTTTAAAAATCATCTTCTTCAAAACTACTGGCCAGATTTTAAAATAAATTGGTACAGATGTTCCTTGGGTCAACCTATTTATCTCAGGTGAGCGATTTAGGGCCATCATGGCCCTCTTGTTTATATATATATTTTTATTATTAGGACTTTCTGCCTAAAGCAGAAAGTCCTATTGGGTTTGTTATGTTTATTATTATTATTATTATTATTATTCTTTTCTTCTTCCTAACTAAACGCTTATTTTTATATGTTGCAATAGTCCTAGGACGATGAAATTTTTATAGCTTATTAGTCACGTGAGGAAATTTTGATTTCAATGATTTTCAGCACCCTATGACGTCACATGACGTCACAGCTAAAAATAGTGAAAAATGGTGTTCGCGCTCTACAGCCGTCATTTATGGTCGGATTTTCTTCAAATTTTAACAGATTGTACATCTTGAATCAAAGGTGTGCATATCCTGTCAGCTAACCGAAATTGCGAAAGACCGAAGTTCTGTGGCTGAAATGAGATTCGAACATAGGACCGAAAATTTCATTTTAGGATTAAAGAGCTTCAGGATGAGATAGAAAGTTGAAACTTACACAGTTTGCAGTTCTGCAGAATTTCTACATATATTTTGAGTTGTGACGTCATAGGACGTCATGTGACGTCATAGGCATAATTCTTAATTTGCATTTTAGGGCAATGGTTTCGACATGATGCCAGTTGTTCAGAATAATGAAAATTTCAGAGTTATGACATGAAAGTATGCGCTTTTGAACAAAAGCATCTTCAGCACCCTATGACGTCACATGACGTCACAGCTAAAAATAGTGAAAAATGGTGTTCGCGCTCTACAGCCGTCATTTATGGTCGGATTTTCTTCAAATTTTCACAGATCGTACATCTTGAATCAAAGGTGTGCATATCCTGTCAGCTAACCGAATTTCCGAAAGACCGAAGTTCTGTGGCTGAAATAAGATTCGAACATAGGACCGAAAATTTCATTTTAGGATTAAAGAGCTTCAGGATGAGATAGAAAGTTGAAACTTACACATTTTGCAGTTCTGCAGTATTTCTACATATATTTTAAGTCGTGACGTCATATGACGTCATGTGACGTCATAGGCCTACTTCTTATTTTTCATTTTAGTGCAATGATTTCGATATGATGCCAGTTGTTCAGAATAATGAAAATTTCAGAGTTATGACAGTAAAGTATGCGCGTTTAAACAAAAGCATCATCAGCACCCTATGACGTCACATGACGTCAGAGCTAAAAATAGTGAAAAATGGTGTTCGCGCTCTACAGCCGTCATTTATAGTCGGATTTTCTTCAAATTTTCACAGATGAAACAATTTAAAACTAATGTGTGCATATCCTGTCAACTAACCGAAATTCCGAAAGACCGAAGTTCTGTGGCTGAAATAAGATTCGAACATAGGACCGAAAATTTCATTTTAGGATTAAAGAGCTTCAGGATGAGATAGAAAGTAGAAACTTACACAGTTTGCAGTTCTGCAGAATTTCTACAAATATTTTGAGTCGTGACGTCATATGACGTCATGTGACGTCATAAGCATACTTCTTGATATTCATTTTAGGGCAATGATTTCGACATGATGCCAGTTGTTCAGAAAAATGAAAAATTCAGAGTTATGAGAGTATGGTATGCGCTTTTGAACAAAGGCATCTTCAGCACCCTATAACGTCACATGACGTCACAGCTAAAAATAGTGGAAAATGGTTTCGTAGTAAAAAGGAGCCATCGGAAGCATGCTGGAGTAAGATTCAAAAAGGAAAAGGTTTTCCGTCATTTATGATCAGATTTTCTTCACATTTTTACAGATGGTACATCTTGAAACTAAGGTGTGAATATTTTGTCACCTCACCTTAATTCCGAAAAACCGAAGTTCTGTTGAAAGAACATAGGACTTTTAAACTAGAAATCAAGTTTGCGGTCATGTCCTGACGTCATATGACATCATGTTACGTCACAGACTAATACTTAGTTCTTATTGTTTGCACTAATTTCGGAATAAAATGTCAATTGTTCAGCATGAACATGTAATACAGAGGTGAGTCATTGCACGAAGCTTCTATCTCCTGCTTTTTGCATTAACACAGTTTGCAGAAAGTCCTATCATTCGTTTTCACGAATGACATCTAGTTATTATTATTATTATTATTTATTTTTTTTATAAATATGTACTGATGATTTGTGAATGGGCTGCTTTTAAAAAAAAGTTAAAAAAAGCCTTAAATTCTGAGAAAGGGATGAAAATAACATGGGGGGGAAAAATGCAGCAATTTAAATGTCAAGAAAATACAGGGGAATATTTCAACTGAAGATAAGTGCAGAAAACATTCAGAGAAATTTAAAAGAATACAGTTTATTTAAAAACAGCCTTTTGTTTTGGCAGCCCGTTACCTGGGGGACCAGAGGTTCAGCTATAACCAGTTACTGACATACAAGCTGCGTATTGGAGAAGACCAGGCAGCTGCTTCCATCATTGACATCATTATTGAAGGGTCTGGCCAAAGGATCTCGGCCCCATTTTATTCCCAGGGTAACCCAACCCCTGGAATTGAGGTCCAGGAGTACAAGTTCCGCCTGAACGAGCATCCAAGCTATCAGTGGTATCCTAAATTGACCGCAGAAGCTTTCCTCTCTATCCTTGCAAACATAACTGCTATCAAGATCAGGGCCACATACAACAAGAATGGTGAGTCCCCCAGTCTCCTGCATACTGACATAACACTTAATGTTAACCTCTTACTTCATAGAGATGCAGTCTGACACATTTCCCCTTACTTCATAGTGACTCATTTTGACGCATTTACCTGTTACTTCATGCAGACGCTTTTTACTCAATTACCTGTTACTTCATGGCGACTCAAATTGATGCAGTTGGTTTTTGAAACTTTAAGCATATAACAATCTATATAAACAAAAAAAGTAGTGTGTAGGCTTAAAATAATTGCAGTAGGAACAATCTTTGACACCTGGGGTTGCTGGTTTGTGTGCATGCTCATAGGAATCATAGGTTGAGACAATTTCCACCAATAGGAAAGATCGACATTTCCCGCGATTGAAATATTTATCTTTTTTTTTTTGTAATTGCAGGTTTCTTTAAAATGAAATGTAAATATCTATTGATTAAATTCAGGAATATGACTAAATAAATAGTTTGATGCGTGTCAGATTTCTTTTTCTTTTTTTAATGCTATGCAAGTTCTATCAAGTTCAAAATTATGTATGCAAATTAAGTCTCCTCATGATATTTTTGAAGAAGAGGGGGCATATTGCTTTGCATATGTTGGTATGTCTGTAGGTTGGTCCGTCTTCAGTTGGTTGAATTTTAAGTCTAACTTAACATGGTTGTTGCTTATGACTAGTAGAAGCCTATAAATTTTGGTGTCAATACCTTAAAGGTCAAGGTCACATGTTAACATGTTTTTATATGAAAGCTTGTCTGAGTGATAACTTCAGTTCTATTTGGGGGGCCTCTTTGGCCGAGAGGGTAAAGTCGCTGACTTTAACACTCACTCAGCCCCTCACCGCGTCGGTTTGAATCCCGGCAGGGTCATTCGGATTTTCATGTGAGGAAGCCTTCCAGCTTGCTTGCGGTAGGTCAGTGGTTCTACCCGGATGCTTCCGTGCATTCGGGGTCTTCCTCCACCTGTAATTAGCTGGACATAGCTATATGACTGAAATATTGTCGAAGCGACGGTAAACTCAAATAGTAAAGTCAAGTCAGTTCTATGTGATTCTGAGATCTCAAACTTGGTATGGTTGTTGCTTATGACTAGTTGAAGACCCCTCTTGATTTTGGGATTTGTACCTCAAAGGTCAAGGTCATGAGGTAATGAAACACTGTGTAAATTAAGCATTGTCTGACTGCTTACTCAAAATCTGATTGACTGACTAGTAGAAGAACCCTTTTGATTTTAGGGTCTGTACATTAAAGGTCAAGGTCACAAGGTCATAAATTCTCTTTAACGTTTTGTTAAGGAAGCATTGTCCATATGATAACTCTAAGTATCTCTCTTGTATCAAATATTGCATAATTCTTGCTTATAGGTAACAGGAAACCCCTTTTGATTTTGGGGTATGTACCTCAAAGGTCAAGGTTACATGGTTATTAGTTGAATTCTAACAAACAATGTGTTAAGTCAGTATTGTCCGACTCACCATGAAACACTTATAATCTTTTGATTGTATATTCCTGACTTATTACTTATGTTACTTTACTTAAAATTTCAAACACTTATGTAAATAATCTTCAGTTCATTTACTTTGTGAAGATTTAGTTTACTTTGTGAAGATTTAGTTTCATATTTTCAGCAGTGTTCATAATTATCATTAATAAACCTTCACTAAGATAAGTTCTGGACTTTGTGACATGCCCATGTTATGAAGTCAAACATCATACATGTAATTTAGCTGTATAGATATTGTTGCATATTAGGCAGACATATATATTTTAAAAACATTTCTTGTTAAACAACAGCGTCTGTTTATAAAAAGAAGCAATAGAATCATCAGATACCATAAATCAAACGCCACATCTTGATCATATGGAAGTATGTCTAGACATGCATCTTTACAACTGGAAATCAGTGAATAACATGGTTATAAATTTTGGCAAGAAACTGTCAATAATGGTTGAAAAACAAAGGTGAGATGAGGAATCAGAGTATTACTGAGGGAGTAAATTATATTACACATGTAATTGATTTTTCTGCACTTTCAGATTAGATCATAATTATTTGTAAGAACATCGACTGTCGCAGAATGGAAAATCTTTTTGATTGCAATTCTGACTTGTCTGATTTTTCAGGTTTTGCTGCATCTGAATTAAAATTGGATAGAAAGTCAAACAAATTACAATCCTATTTATACTTTATTTGATAAACAATCAAAACCTCCTCATATATCCAATATTTCTGCCACTCATCATCTTCCAAATCCTAGAAGTATAAATGATTCCACTTCAACTTCAAGTTAAAATAAAATCAAATAGTTTATTATTACCTGCTGTTTTCTTGAGACAATAAAAATGAAAAAAATACATAAAATTTATTTGCTTTTATTTGTAAGTGGGTATTTCTTGCTTTTTGTTTTGGGTAGGATGGGTTCACCTTTGTGACATACTAAAAATTTGCATCCCTCCAGATATTAACTTGAATAACAATTATTTATTTCATTTCTATCGGGGTGAAAAAGGTATCAATAGCAAGGTAATTCTTTTCTCCATTTTTTTTTAAAAACCCCAATATTTGGTCAGTTGTCAAAAATAGCGTATATCTTTCGTATCTCATCGTATCGTATACTCAATCGCATCGTAACGTATCAAATCGTATCCAATTGTATTAGACATAATCAACGGGATTGTATTGCATTGTATCGTAAAGCAATGGTATATCGTAAATCATATATCGTACATCACATATCGTATATTGTATCAAATCACTCTACGATTTTTGGCTAAGTTTCGGGACACCCTTTATTTATTTTTTTCTTTATTTATTTTCTTAAAAAAATAATTATCTTCGTGTCTCTAAATTCAACATTTTGCATATGTGTATTAATTATCTGATGTTGCTTCCGTGGAATAACTTATTTTCTTGGACATTTTTCTCTTGCAGTGTTCACTCGCGTGCTCTTATTAAACACATTGAAAAAGATAATCGTAACTTTCGCATATACCTACATTGTAGTGCTAATGTGCATTTTTAGCTCGACTATTCGAAGAATATGAGAGCTATTGTAGTCACCCTGGCGTCGGCGTTGGCGTTGCAGCTTTTGGTTAAAGTTTTGCATGCAAGTTACTATCAACCTTATATATCAATAACCATTTATGGTATTGACTTGAAAATTTATAAATATGTTCAGGGGCATCAGACAACCAAGGTAGATAACTCTTGACTGAATTAGGCACCTTTTTAACTTAAAAATTTTGGTTAAAGTTTTGCATGCAATAAAAAATTTGGTTAAAGTTTTGCATGCAAGATACTATCTAGTTTGTATCTCAATAACCATTCATGGTATTGACTTGAAAGTTTATGAATATGTTTAGGGGCATCAGACAACCAAGGTAGATAACTCTTGATGGAATATATTACAAATTATGGCCCCTTTTCAACTTAGAAATTTTGGTTAAAGTTTTGCATGCAAGATACTCTCATGCATATATCTCAGTATCCAGGCATGCAATTGATTTGAAACAACTTTAATATGTTTAGGGGTATCATACTTTCATGGTAGATAACTCTTGATGGAATATGTTACAAATTATGGCCCCTTTTAACTTAGAATTTTGGTTAAAGTTTTGCATGCAAGTTTCTTTCATGCTAATATCTCAGTATCCAGGCATGGGATTGATTTGAAACATCTTTTATATGTTTAGGGGTATCATACTTTCATGGTAGATAACTCTTGATAGATTATGTTACAAATTATGGCCCCCTTTTAACTTAGAAATTTTGGTTAAAGTTTTGCATGCAAGTTACTTTCATGCTTATATCTCAGTATCCAGGCATGAGTTTGTTTGAAACATCTTTAATATGTTTAGGAGTATCATACTATCAAGGTAAATAACTTTTGATAAAAATATTACAAGTTATGGCCCCTTTTTTACCTTAGAAATTTTGGTTAAAGTTTGCATGCAAGGTACTTTCATGCTTATGTCTCAGAGTCCAGGCATGGGATTGATTTGAAACATCTTAAATATGTTTAGGGGTATCATACTATAAAGGAAGATAACACTTGATGGAATATATTAAAAAATATGATCCCCTTTTAACTTAGAATTTTGGTTAAACTTTTGCATTCAGGCTACTATCCAGCTTATATCTCAGAAATTGCTAGTGGAATTGACTAGAAAGTTAAGAAGTGTCTTCAAGGGCATCAGAAAACTAAGGAGGATAACTTTTGAATTGATGCAAATTATGGCCCTTTTCTAACTTGGATTTTTGGTTAAAGTTTTGCATGCACAGTGTTATTGTGCTTATGTCTCAGTAACTAGGCATGTAATTAATTTTAGACATCATAAAAATATTAAGGGGTATCAGACTATCAAGGTATATCATTTTTGACTATTATTATGTACAGGGTATGTGAAGGGCACGAATTGAAATTGATTTCATTTGATTTACCAACAAGCATTTTGAATAGTCGAGCGTGCTGTCCTCTGACAGCTCTTCTTAGTTCTTTACAACTAAAGATTAATGGACTTTTTAAAAAAAATATAGTTATCACATACGAGTAAGTCTTAGAGGATTTTTATGATTGATAAAACAAATAAAAATATTTTGATTGTTAAAACAGTGAGTAAAATATAGCAACAGTTCTTTTATAGGAAAAAATAATTTGTACTTATGATTTAAAGCATGGGACCACTTTAGAAGTTGTTTGCAGATTAAGTAGATTTTCTGCTATCTTCTTCAGAGAAAAATGGATTGGAGGTCAAACGCCACCCAAAACATAGAAACGTTAAAAGTTGCTTAGCTACTGATTTATTTCTCTCATGCTTTCCCCCTGTATAGATGTCAATCTAGCAATTTAAATTTTATATCAAATTTTATGCAAAACTTCAGTTGCAATCTTATATGAAAGGGCATGGACCAGTTAGCACATAGATTAACTTGAGTGCTAGATGATGACAGTAAGATTGCATTATTGATTTAATGATTTCCTGCACGGAATTGAAATTTTTTAAGGACCTGTCCAGTAAAGGGGAAAGGACAAAATCACATGCACAATATTTAAACCATAAACATGGAATATTGTCCAATATGGATAAGATTTAGTCTCTCTAAATAATAATAATTTATTACGGTTGTTTGGATTGTTTGACATGCATGCCAAAAAAAATGTTTACAGCTGAAGAATATACTAAACAATGAAACAATTTCTGTTCTTTTTAAAATAGCAGCTGATTATCCGAGTTCCATTATTTCATATATTCTTTCAATAAGTCGGACATTCACTTAATATATATTGGATATACAATAAAAAAAAATAAATCAAAGCTTACTAAGTTTTGTTAATGAGAAAAATAGATAAGATATGTCTCGCTCGCTCGCTCTCTCTCTCTCTCTCTCTCTGTGTCTCGTTAGGTACTTTCTTAATACCTTAAATATCATCTGTAGTATGTGTACATTTTATTTAGTTCGGTGGGTTAATGTAAATTTGAAGAAAGAAAATGGATAAAAAAAGATATTGTGTTAATTAACACATGTGGCAGAGTACTAGATATAAGTAAATTACTGTTTTCATATGTTTTTATTGCAATTGTTATCATAGCACGTAATCATAAAAAATATATATTTATAAATAATCTTCATTAAAAAAAAAACGAAAATATTTCTCTCATTACATGTGCTTAACGTTGGTCTCGATGGAGATGGCTGAGTCCGTCGCTTTTTCAGAAGGACCGCAATTTAGTTAGTCCCTATGTTTATTTCAGATTCATGAACACATGGTTTACCAGTTATAGGTGACGATAAATATTATTTACAACATGAAGTTTTTGCATATTTCTGAACTTGTAGTCAAATCAAGCAGGTATAAAAATGTCATGTAAACCGTTCTTACCGTGTATCACATAACTTAAATCGCATATCGTGGATCGTATGGTATCAGATTAAAAACACATTGCATTGTATTGTATCGAATCGTACAGGTAAATCGTATGTGCTATCGCACATCGCAGATCGTGTATTGCATATCGTATATTGTTCATATTTCAATCATATTTTTAGCTCACATGAGCACAACGTGCTCAAGGTGAGCTTTTCTGATCGCCTTTTGTCCGGCGTCCGTCGTCCGTCGTCCGTGCGTGCGTGCGTGCGTCCGGCGTCAACAATTGCTTCAAACAACATCTCCTCCTAAACGGCTTGGCCAATTTGAAAAATATTTTGCAGGAATGTTCCTTGGATGAAGCTCTACTAAAGTTGTATAAATGGTTCTGGTCCATCGCATAATTAGGTCACAGGAGCTAAAAATAGATTTTAAAAATGAAAATTTAAAAAATCTTCTTCTCTGAAACCACAAGGCCTAGCCTTTTGATTTTTGGTTTGTAGCATGATCTTATGACTCTCTACCAGGATTGTACAAATTATGACCCTGGGGTCAAAATTGGCCCCGCCCCAGGGGTCACTTGATTTCACATAGGCTAATATAGGAAAAACTTGAAAAAATCTTCTTCTCCGAAACCACAAGACCTAACCTTTTGATTTTTGGTATGTAGCACCATCTTATGGGCCACTACCAAGATTGTACAAATCATAGCCCTATGGTGATAAATGACCCCACACCAGGGGTCACTTGTTTTACATAGAGTTATATAGAAAAATCTTAAAAAATCTTCTTCTATGAATCCATAAGGCCTAGAGCTTAGATATTTGGTATGTAGCATCATCTTATGGGCCACTACCAAGATTGTACAAATCATAGCCCTATGGTGATAAATGACCCCGCACCAGGGGTCACTTGTTTTACATAGAGTTATATAGGAAAATCTTAAAAAATCTTCTTCTATGAATCCATAAGGCCTAGAGCTTAGATATTTGGTATGTAGCATCATCTTATGGGCCACTACCAAGATTGTACAAATCATAGCCCAATGGTGATAAATGACCCCACACCAGGGGTCACTTGTTTTACATAGAGTTAAATAGGAAAATCTTAAAAAATCTTCTTCTATGAATCAATAAGGCCTAGAGCTAAGATTTTTGGTATGTAGTAGCATCTAATGGTTCATTACAAAGATTTTCAAAGTCTTGGCCCTACGGTGATAAATGACCCTGCGCCCAAGTCTTCTCTGTAACCATATGGCCCATTGCTGTGTACCATATTTGGTGTGTAGTATTGTCAGGGGTAAAATGTTTTAGATTAAGTTATATCAGAATCCTTGTCTGTTTAAAAACCTTGACATCAGTTGAAGCAATGGTACTCAGGTGAGCGATTCAGGGCCATCATGGCCCTCTTGTTTTGACAACTGATACGATAGCACCACTGTAACCCATATGCAGATTAAGTAAGTAAATTGCTAGTTTATCTACTGGATACAGTTTATCTGTACACTGATAGCAGCATGAGGTGTGGGTAGCTGTTATGCATGGTTGGCTATGAAGTAAAGGGTTGATAAACACAGAGGGGTGATTTATGGGCTGTTTCAGCATATTAACAGATTTATCACAACAAACTGAATGATACTATAATATTGTTATATTTTGGAGAGCACAACATGCTCAAGGTGAGCTATTGGGATCACCCTCCGTCCGTCGAGTATAAATTGATAAGCATGGATCATTCTTTGATGAACCTCCGAAAAGTTACTAAAATAAATTTGCAGGACTCAGGTTTTCATGGGAACCAACAGAATTTTACTTGTTCAAAAATCTTCTCCTCAGAAACTAGTGGTGAGAATCTTATTTCCTTTTGCACAAATGGTCACCTCTTAGTGCTCTACCGTAATTGCTAAAATGAAGTTGATCCCTTAAAAAATGAGGCCCGTAGGGGTTTGCTAATTTACTTTAATACTTGATACAGAACCCTTAAAAAATGAGGCCCCAAGGGGGTTGGCAAATTTCCTTATATACTTTGTATAGAACATTTCAAAATTCTTCATCTGTGAAAGCAATGGTCAGAATTTATTATATACTTAATATAGAACATTTTATAATTCTTCATCTGTGACACCAATGGCCAGAATTTAAGTTCATGTCACACAAATGGTAACCACATGACTGTCTACCATAATTGCTAAGTATAGTTGATCCCTTGAAAAATGAGGCACCTAGGGGGTCAGCTAGTTTCCTTATTAAAATTTAAAAAAAATCTTCTCTTCTTGAACTACCCTTTACACCGGCAGATTAGGCACACTTTTTTTTCCAGATAATTCAGGTTTATAGAGGGGGTGCGCCTTATATGATGATATACAGCTTTTCAGGCTTCTTTTTTTTAATCACCGAGAAGTGAAATTTACCGGTATACGATCTCAGAAAATGGATATACTGAAAGCCAATGAATATTATAATATGCCACAAAGTCTATAGGAAACCATGATAAACAATACCAGGTTATTGCTTTTGTTCTTATTAGTTATCCCACTGGTATATTTCATGATAAAATGATCGTGGGAAACTGAAACAATTATAAGCTTTTTGTAAAAAAATAGTATTTATTTTGGGTGTTATGAAATGTGTCATGTAATGAAAATGTGTCACCTTTATCCTACCCCTTATTAATGTAATGGTCTAACGGTAATCCTATGCCATGTGTAAATAAAATAAGTTACCTGAAAATTGAAATGTGCCTTATACGTAGCTGCGCCTAATCTGACCGTGTGTACGGTAATGATTAGAATTAATTCTTGTTTTGCACCAATAATTACCTCAAGGTTTTATACCATAATTGTGTAAGCTTTTTCGATCCCTTGAAAATTGAGGCCTCCAGATGATTGACTAACCTAAGAATTCCTTGTATCTGAAATTTATATCTAGTTGCTGCTGGAAGAAACCAGGTAAACTCAAGTGACTTGAATTGTTTTAAATAAGATGATGTACTCAGGTGCACGATTTAGGGCCATATGGCCCTCTTGTGTTCAAATATTTATTATATTCATTGAATAACAATGAATTAAATTATATGAACAGGTGTGGGTTTCATTGATGACATCCACCTGGAGACTGCCAGGCGAGGGTTTGATGGGGATGATGAAGCAACATGGATCGAGAGCTGCACCTGTCCAGATGGCTATGTGGGTCAGTTTTGTGAGTCCTGTGCCCCAGGGTATAAGCGCGATCCTCCACATGGTGGACCATTTGCCATGTGTGTGCCATGTGAATGTAACGGACACAGTGACCAATGTGACCCAGAGTCAGGTTTGTACACTTCCACATATTGATTTGCATTTATATACAATTTGCAATTCCCTGCCCTAGGGTCACTTTATTTTACATGGACTTATATAGGAGAAACTAGAAAAATCTTCTTGTCAGAAACCACAAGGCCTGGAAGTTATATATTTGGTGTGTAACATGGCCAAGTAAACCTCTACCAGGTTTGTTCAAATCATGGCCCTGGGGTCAAAATTGGCCCCGCACCAGGGGTCACTTGGTTTAACATAGGCTAATATAGGATAAACTTGAAATATCTTCTTTTCAGAAACCACAAGGGCTGGAGTTAAGATATTTGGTGTGCAGCATTGTCTAGTAGACCTCTATCAAATTGTTCAAATCATGGCCCTTGGGTCAAAATTGTCTCCGCCCCAGGGGTCACCTGATTTTACTTAGGCTAATATAGGAAAAAAACTTGAAACATCTCCTTCTCAGAAACCACAAGGCCTGGAGTTCAGATATTTGGTATGTAACATGGCCTAGTTGACATCTACCAAGTTTGTTCACATCATGGCCCAAGGGTCAAAATTGGCCCTGCCCCAGGGGTCACTTGATATGACAAAGGCTAATATAGGAAAAAACTTGAAAAATCTTCTTCTCAGAAACCACAAGGCCTGGAGATTAGATATTTGGTATGTAACATGGGCTAGTAGACCTCTACCAAGTTTGTTCAAATCATGGCCCTTGGATCAAAATTGGCCCTGCCCCAGGGGTCACTTGATTTTACATAGCCTAATGATACCAGGTGAGCGATCCAGGGCCATTATGGCCCTCTTGTTCTGTCATGCTTGTCTGTTACACTTTTTAGGATCAAGGTCCATCTGACGTCCATTGTCCATAATTGTTTCAAATGACATCTGAAACCACTTGGCCAATTTGATAAAACTTGCCTGTGATTTTCCTTGCATGGAACTCTACTTAAGTTGTTGAAATGGTTCTGGTCAATTGCATATCTGGGTCAAAGGAGCTAAAAATAGATTTTATAAGTGAAATCTTTAAAAAAAATAATCTCCAAAACTACAAGGCCTAAATCTTAGATGTTTGCTATTTGGCATTTTCTTATCAACCTCTATCAAGTTTGTTCATATCATGACCAAGGGGTGAAAATTGGCCCACCCCAGGGGTCACTTGGTTGTAAATAGACTTACATAGGAAAAACTAGAAAAATCTTCTTGGCAGAAATTAACATGGTCTGGGGTTTAGATATTTGGTGTGTAATATGGCTAGTGTATCTCTACTTAGTTTCTTCAGATCATGGCCCTGGGGTCAATTTGGCCCCTTCCTAGGTCTCACATGATTTTACATAGACTTACATAGCAAAACCCACAAATGTTCTTCATGTCAGAAACAACAAGGCCTGGAGTTAGGATGTTTACAAGTGGATCTCAACCAAGTCTGTTCAAATCATGGCCCTGGTGTCAAAATTGGCACCTGCCCAGTGGTCAGTTGATTTTATATAGTCTTATCAGAGCTATGACCTTCAAAATTTGGAAGGCAGGTAAAGTTTTTGTGTGGAATCTAGATGATCTTGCTGTACTTCAGTATTACCCATAATGCTGTGATAGGCAATGCTAGCAATATTCTCAGGTGAGCAATTCAGGGCATCTTGGCCCTCTTGATAGTAATGCTTCTGTGGGTGGGTGACTGTTTCGAAGAACACTCTTGTCTTTAACATTTAAAGAGAAAAAAATGCTGGTTCCTTTAATTAAAAATGATTAATCTGGATGACCTGTCACAGTTTGTGATGTTATCTTTGTGTGGGAAAATACATTTTACATGGCTGTGTATGTATTACAAGTCACATGCTTACTCTTGGAGGTTTGACGATGTGTGAAAAAAAAAGAAGAAGAAAAAAATATTACCATAGCTGCAAATGTTTAAAGAATCCCCACAATGATCATCTGTACAGAATGTCAATGTTGACTGCAACACGTACCGAATTTAATGTTTCCTCAGCAGAAGCCGTATGTTATTCTGGTTGAAGTGTGCTTTATGGATTTTAACACTGACTATTCTGTTTACTGAAAGTGCCAGATGTTGACAATTATCTGTTTCAGGAAGGTGTATCTGTAACGATAACACAGTAGGAGACATGTGTGAACGCTGTAACATTGGTTACTATGGTGATGCCCATGGAGGTACCCCTGAAGACTGTCAGCCATGTCCCTGCCCAGGACAGGGTCCGTGTGTCCAGCTGGGAGGTGGAGAAATTGTGTGTACAGCCTGTGATGCAGGTTATGGCGGTAGGTGCAAGTTTTTACTCTGTGATGCATTTGAAAAAAAAAAATGTGTATAAGACAGGTCATTGGGGTCAGACATAGTACTGTTATATTTTTATCATGTATTAACAGTAAAGAAAACAATAGATATTTAGTCCATTGCTTGAAATGAAGTGGGTAATATTGAATCTGTACTATGTCATGCCAGACAAGTAAGCAGCAATGTTAGAGAATAGTTCCAAGATGGCTGGTATGTAGAAGTATAAGTTAGCAGCATTTCTAGAGAATTAATCTCAAGGTGGCTGGTAGACTTAGCGTTAAGTTATATTTAAATATTAAACTAAGTAGAAACACATTCCACAATTTCTATTTTATGAAATGTCCAAGTACATGACAAAGTTGATACAAGTTGTAACCGTGATATCTAGCAAGAAATGGTTTGCCTTAAAATTTGCCTTTAAGTATTTAAGAATTACTTAGCGCTAAGAATTATTGGTGGAATTTGACCCAGAGGTTTAAGAAAGTTTCAGACAAAATTTGTGGGCATGACAGATGAACATCTTACTGTGTGTATCTCGATATGTTGAACTTATGTAAAGTTGCTTGCATCTGTTTAATGTGCAGGTAATCTGTGTGACATCTGTTTGGATGGCTACTTTGGAGACCCAAAGGGTTGGTATGGAGAGGAAAGGTCTTGTGAGAAATGCTCGTGCAATGGAAACATTGATCCCAATGCCATTGGAAACTGCAACAGGTAAGGGGCCTAAGCTATTATCTGAGTAACAGAAATACAGGCTTTTGATAGTAGCATTGAAAATATTTGTACCTCCCTTAGTTTGTAGTTTTTCTCGTCCACGCTGTTTCTCAATAACAACCGGATGGATTTCAATCAAACTTCATTGGAAGTTGCACTAGAAAGCACTGATGGGCATATTGTACAGGTGTTATGGTTAAAATGATTTTTCTCTAAACTATGGCTCTAATGAATTTTCTCGAGCCTTTCTTTGTCCTTGCTATTTTTTAATAACTACAGGATGGATTTCAGTTAAATTTAAGTTTCACTAGCAAGCACAGATGTGCATATTATATTGATGTTGAATGATTTCTAATACACCTGAGCACAACATGCTCAAGGTGAGCTTTTGTGATCTCCCTGTGTCCATCATCTGTTGTGTGTTGTCAACAATTTGCTTTAAACGACATCTCCTCTGAAACTGCTGGACAGAATTTGATTAAACTTGGCAGGGATGATCCTTGGGTGAACCTTCACAAAAGTTGCTAAATAAACTTGATTTATGTAGAATTCTGGTTGCCATGGTAATGGGAAGAAAAAAAAGAAGAAAACTTTAAAAATCATCTTCAAAACTACTGGCCAGATTTTGAAATATTTAAGAACAGTTGTTCCTTGGGTAACTCCCAACCAAGATTGCTAAAATTATTCCGATCTGTAAAATACATGGCCGCCAGTAGCGGGGCAAAATTACCTTACATGTATAAAGTGAAACTTTAAATGACATCTCCTCTGAAACTGCTGGACAAAATTTGATTAATGACATCTCCTGACACTGCTGGACAGAATTTGATTAAACTTAGCAAGTATGATCCATGGGTGAACCTTCACAAAAGTTGCTAAAATAAACTTGATCCATACAGAACTCTGGTTGTCATGGCAACGGGGAAAAAAAATGAAAACTTTAAAAATCATCTCCTTCAAAACTACTGGCCAGATTTCAGAATATTTTAGTACAAATATTCCTTGGGTAACCCCCTACCAAGGTTGCTAAAATTATTCAGATCCGTAAAAAACATGGCCGCTAGGGGTGGGGCTAAGTTGCCCTATATGTATTTAGTGAAAATTTTAAATGACATCTCTGAAACCGCTGGACAGAATTTGACTTATCTTGGTAGGGACGATCCTTGGGTGAACCTTCACAAAAGTTGCTAAAATAAACTTGATCCATGTAGAACTTGGGTAATGTTCCTTGGGTAATCCTCTACCAAGATTGCTAAAATCATTCTGATCCCTAAAAAAGCATGGTCACCAGGGGTGGGGCTAATTTGCCTTATATATATATATATATTATAATATAATATATATATATATATATATATATGTATATATATATATATATTGTGTGTATATATATATATGGAGACCTGTTCTCAAAAGCTGCAGGTGAAATTTAAGATTTTTGGCACAGGTATTTGTGTTTTTAGCTCACCTGAGCACAACGTGCTCAAGGTGAGCTTTTGTGATCGTCCGTCGTGCGTCGTTCGTCGTCAACAATTTGACCTTGTTAACACTCTAGAGGCCTTTTTTTTTATGGCCAATCTTCATGAAACTTGGTCAGAATGTTTGTCTCCATAAAATCTTGGACAAGTTCGAAATTGGGTGATGTGGGGTCAAAAAGTAGGTCACGAGGTCAAATCTTAGTAAAACCTTGTTAACACTCTAGAGGCCATATTTTTGGCCTAATCTTCATGAAACTTGGTCAGAATGTTTGTTTCCATAAAATCTTGGACAAGTTCGAATTTGGGTCATGTGGGGTCAAAAAGTAGGTCATGAGGTCAAATCTTAGAAAAACCTTGTTAACACTCTAGAGGCCACATTTTTGGCCCAATCTTCATGAAACTTGGTCAGAATGTTTGTTTTCATAAAATCTTGGACAAGTTCGAATTTGGTTCATGTGTGGTCAAAAAGTAGGTCATAAGGTCAAATCTTAGAAAAACCTTGTTAACACTCTAAGAGGCCACATTTTTGGCCCAATCTTTATGAAACTTGGTCGGAATGTCTGTTTCCATAAATCTTGGTCAAGCTCGAAAGTGGGTCATGTGATGTCAAAAAGTAGGTCAATATGAAAATTCCAACATATGTTGCTCATTTATAATCAGGTGAGTGATTCAGGGCCATCATGGCCCTCTTGTTTGGGTAATTTCTACAAAAGTTGCCAAAATAAGCTTCATCCATGTAGAACTTTGGTTGAATATTTGGTTGAATGAATATTACTAGGTGAGCGTTTGTGATCGCCCTGCGTCTGTCGTCATCCATCATCCCGTCGTCCACAATTTACTTTAAACAACATCTCCTCTGAAACTGCGGGGCAGAATTTGATTAAACTTGGCAGGTATGTTCCTCGGGTGAATCTTCACAAAAGTTGCTAAAATAAACTTGATCCATGTAGAACTTTGGTTGCCATAGCAATGGAAAAAAAATGAAATCATTAAAAATCATCTTCTTCAAAACTATTGGCCAGATTTCAAAATGTTTTGGAAAGATGTTCCTTGGGCAACTCTCTACCAAGATTGCTAAAATGATTCCAATCAGAAAAAAACATGGCCACCAGGGGCTGGGCTAATTTGCCTTATATGTATATAGTGAAAATTTAAAACAACCTCTCCTCTGAAACTGCTGGACAGAATTTGATAAAACTTGGGTAATCCTTTACAAAAGTTGCTAAAATAAACTTATCCATGTATAGTATAGTGAAATCTTTAAATGACATCTCCTCTGGTACTGCTTAACAGAATTTGATTTAATTTGGCAGGGACGATCCTTGGGTGAAGCTCAACAAAAGTTGATAAAAATATTCCGATCTGTAAAAAACATGGCCTCCAGGGGCGGGGCACATTTGCCTTATATGTATATAGTAAAAACTTAAAACAACCTCTCCTTTGAAACTGCTGGACAGAATTTTATAAAAGTTGGCATGGATGATCCTTGGGTAAACCTTCACAAAAGTTGCTAAAATAAACTTATCCTTGTAGAACTCTTGTTGTCATGGCAATGGAAAGAAATGAATTCTGAACAGTTTAAAAGTCATCTACTCAGTGATTAAGATTGGACCCACATTCCTTAGGACAGTTGTCCTAAATGGTCAGTTTTTTTTAAGTCATTTGTCCTAAATTACAAGAAAAACTTCGGACAATTTTGTTATAGCAAAATGCTTTATAAGACATTAATGACACTTTCAAGTTTACTTTATCTATTTATATTCTTTTTGCTTTGAAATATATCATTCAATATTGTTTCAAAACTTCAGTCAGTTAATTTCCTAGGTAAATATGTTGTTATGACTATCTTTTGATACCTTGTTCATTTATATAGGAATGAAATAAATAATTGTTATTCAATTTAGTATCTGGAGGGATGCATTTCTTCAGTATGGAATTAGTATGTCACAAAAGAGAACCCAACCAACCTTTAAGCATAAAAGATCTTACAAATAAAAGCAAAAAAAAAAATCTTTACAATTTTATTGACTCAAGAAAACAGCAGGTAATAATAAATTATTTAACTTTAAATGGAAATGTGAGATCATTCATACTTCTGGAATTTTGAAGATGATGAGTGAGAGAAAGATTGGACATATAAGGATATTTTGATTGTTTATCAAATCAAATAAACACAGAATTGTAATTTTTATGACTTCTATCTAATTAAAGTCAAGGCGAATTCAGCAAAATTTGAAAAATCAGACTCGTCAGAATGATTTTCCATTCTGCGACAGTCGTGTTCTTTAAATACGATCAAATTTGAAAGTGCTGACAAATCAAATAAAAGTATATATTTTATTCCCCCAATAGTAGATCGACATCCTTTGATTCCTTATCTTCTCTTTGTTTTTCAATCATCATTGACAGTTATAATGGCCTGTTTATTTCTTAGAAGACTCGCCGATTTCCGGTTTTAACGACACTTGTTTAGACAATCAAATGACCACGTGATTTATGGTATCTGACAATTCTATTGGTTCTTTTTATAGACAGACGCTAATGTTTAAAAAAAATGGCACGAGAAGAATAAATTTGCATAGGTAATTTTCCACTGGATAGAACTTGAATAGCATGAAGAAAAGAAAACGAAACCTGACATGCATCATTCTATTTATTTAGTCATATTCCTGATTTTATTGATTGATATATGTATTTGAATTTAAAGAATCCAGTAATTATGAAAAAGAAAGATACTTATACGTAAAAACTTTGGCAAATATCGATATTTCCGGTGGTCGAAATTTCTTACCACGTACGAGTCCTATTAACACGCATACAAACCGGCAAACCCAAGTATCAAAATGTTTCTAATGTAATTATTTTCAGAACAAACAAATTTTTTATATAGATTGTAATATGATTAAAGTTTCAACAGCAACATTGCTATTTAGTCTTTTTTGCCGATAAGGAACTTTTATGCTGTTAAAAACTGACTGCGTCAATTTGAGTCTTCATGAAGTAACGGGTATTTGAGTCAAAATGCGTCTGTATGAAGTAACAAGTAGATGCGTCAGAGTGGGACTCTATGAAGTAATGGGTTAATTGTCGAAATTTCACCGTCCGGTACAGACATTTGTCGGTCACATTGTCTGATGAACTGTATTTTTATCGGCCCGATGGGCGTACTGAGTTTATTTTTTCCGGTCATCTGTAGCTTTTATCGGCCCTGGACCGAAGGGCCGATCCAATCTGAATCTCTGCTACTTCAAAACTACTGGCCATATTTCAAAATGTTTTAGTACAGATGTTCCTTGAGTAACCCTATACTCAGGTGAGCGATCCAGGGCCATCGTGGCCCTCTTGTTTGTAACATGGCCTTGTGGACCAAAACCAAATTTTCAAATTCCTGGAGTCAGAATTGGTCCCACCCTAAGGGTCACTTTTATAGCTATGACCGTCAAGTTTTGGACCACAGGTACAGATTTTGTGTTGAATTATGTATTGCTGTACTTCTGCATGGATTTTGTATTCAGTATGACTATGTTGTAAAAGGCAATGAAGGCAATATTTCTCAGGTGAGCAATTCAGGGCCATCTTGGCCTTCTTGTTTACGAGTGTGTTTACGTTTGAAAAGCTGGTTTTATGTCTTTTGACATACAGTCAAACTTGTGATTGCGGTCACGTGTATTAAGTGGTCATGTTAGGTCCTCTCGAGCAAATTCTTCTTTAATTGTTGTGTAATAAGCAGTCACTTGTCATATGCTGTCAGCGGTCACCTTAAAAGAGGATAATCATACTTCAAAGGAGACCTAATTAGCGGTCAATCAGCTGGTATGATCCCGCACCTAACGTGTGCCCATTAATCCCCTGCTCCCCATCCGCAGGCATAATTTGCACACTTCCGCTGGCAAACTTACGGTGTTTGTCAACGTCACGCTGTTTGCGAAGGGCTAGCTTAACCAATCAACCATCAATGAGTGTTTTAATTATTCCCGATTGCCTTTTATCTATGCATAGTTTGAAGTTTGATGAAATACGCATCATGTATATGATTCTGCTACGTTTGATTTGCTCGGCTGACTAGATGATTGCCGATTGGTGTTAATGTTGGAATTACGAATGCATAATCATATGTGGAAATCTTTTATCTTTTGAGAGTTATAAAGGTGTTTTTATTAATTGTTTGATCAAAGAACATCAGCTGTTTGCTGCTAAAAACAAGAAATCGCTAGTGATATAAAATGGAATATTTAGAACATAACGGTAATGTGTCCGCATATGCCATCATGTCTAAACGAAAATGTCTGACGCTAGAAAACAGAATGAAAGTTCTGAAACTTCCCGAAGTTGGGAAAAGCTCGGGAATAATCGCAGCTGAATTTAACGATGGCTTGACTCAGATCCAGAATATCTCAAAAAGAGAATGGGAATTACTTGAAGAGTTTGAGAGAGCGAAAATTAGAGCTAAAAAGGTCATGGCGAACAACACCCAATGTTAATTTAACGATATCTGTTACGCCTGGTTTCTCGACACAACATCAACACAAGTTCCTGTGTCTGGCCCACTTATGAGTTATTTAACTTTTTTAAGATACATGTTTATTTTTGATATATTCATACATGTGCTTGCTTATCAGTTGAATATTTACTTTGTTATGGGTATAAGACTCAGAAAGATATAAAAAAATTTGGGGGGGGGGGGGGGGAAGAATTCGTATATAGGTATAATATACATATAAAAAGGTAAAAATAAATACATAATACATACAAGCAAGCATATATTAATTGACATGTACTATCAAAAATGGTCGATACTATATTTTGTCTTAAGAAGCCAACTTGTCTTAAGCAGCCAATTGTGGCCCATCCCTTGGGTGGCTGCTTAATACAAGTTTGACTGTATTTCATGTTTATGTTAAATTAGGAAACAAGTTCTTACAACTATTCTAAACCTACTTTATGGTTCCTTTGACCAGTACCGTATTTACTCGACTATAAGACGGGTTTTTTAGGGTCTGATCAGGGTTTAAAAGTTGGGGGGTCGTCTTATAGGCGGGGTCCACCAGTCTGGTAAAGTTTCCCCAACTTTAGTTGCCGTATGATTGAAGCTTCATAGCGGTATGCAATTATGCAGCCGTATATTCTTCTCATTTTCAATCGTTAGATAAATATTAGAAATGAATTGCATGATATAAATGACTAAATATTATTGTAAGATTGTTTAATCAAAAGTTTTTTGCACCAATATAAATTTATTGGAACATTTTAAACATTTTATCTTTTCTGGAAGCGGTTTCGGGGAAAAACGCGGTGCTCATTAGAACTGCTTGTTCATAAAATCTTCTCGACAAATCGACGTAAATAAAGCAAAGAAATACACAAGATGTTTTCGTTATGATTTGTTTAATTTATGCTTTTTTTTAATAAGTTAATTAACATTTACAACAAAAAAAAAAAAAAAAAAAAATGGTATTGATTAACAATCCAGAAAAATTGGTAAGAAAATTGGTCTAGTTTCACACTAACTGTTCTCACGGGCACCGTCAAAACCCGTACATACCAGACCTTACACAACCGTAACATTACAAGTTCTGAAAATGAATTGTTTTCGAGATTTATTATGAAAATTAATATTAAGGTAATGCATTTAATCAAAAGTTTGTTTCATTTTTTGTGAAATTATTCCGAACTTAGCGAGATTTTCATGGTATACTTTAAAAAAATTTCGGCGGTAAATTACCGTTCGTCGAACTGCATTTGAATTTTTTTACCCCGTCTTATAAACGATTCAAAGCAAAATACTACAGATTTGGGGATTAGAAAGGGGGCCCCGTCTTATAGGAGAAAAGTCTTATAGTCGAGTAAATACGGTACTTTGCACCTGGGAATGTCATCAAGTTATTCTTTTCTCCAAAGAGTCCAAACCCCAAAATTCGAATTCACAGCCATGTTAGGTACCACTGCCCACTCTTAACTATAATTTGATGCAGTAAAAGACTTGAACTTGTTTCTGCCCCATATTTCAGGACAAGTGGAGACTGTAAGAAATGCATCTACAACACAGCTGGCAAGAACTGTGAGAAATGTCTTCCCAACTACTACGGTGATCCGCTGGCTCTCCCTAAAGGAGACTGTAAAGGTAAATGTCTAAAGTGTTACTAAATTACATACAGAGTTCCCACCAATAAAAAATCACTTCTACATGGAGATTTTGGTGAAAGTTTTGTTTAGATCATAGACATATATGAGAGATAATCATTTGTTTTCATGAGATGCCATGTTACTTTCTGATGTTGGCCTGTCTAAGAACAGAGATTCATTTTTGGTGAAGATATGATGTTCCTTACATATCCAATATCCTTTCCATTGTCAGTTAGGGAATAGAATTATGAG
Organism: Solen grandis; assembly: GCA_021229015.1. Taxonomy (NCBI): domain Eukaryota; kingdom Metazoa; phylum Mollusca; class Bivalvia; order Adapedonta; family Solenidae; genus Solen; species Solen grandis. The sequence goes on along the minus strand of CM037787.1, from coordinate 54,078,941 downwards.
CCAACATTCTGCTTTATTTGAATCAAATCAGAGTAAAGGAAAAAGAACTTGTTAATCCTATTGGATTCATAAATTTAAAAAGAATGATGATAGGTTTGTGAATTAAGAATTGAATAAGAAAAGAGGGAAAAAGGTAGCTCAGTAGCAGGCTTGAAATGTAATCATTATCAGAATCGATTATTATTATTATTGTAAATGATTGGTAATAAGAGTTACTGTATACACCGGCGGATTAGGCGCACTTTTTTTCCAGATAATTCAAGTTTATAGAGGGGGTGCGCCTTATATGATGATATACAGCTTTTCAGGTTTCTTTTTTCAATCACCGAGAAGTGAAAATTACCGGTATAAGATCTCAGAAAATGGATATACTGAAAGCCAATGAATACGATAATATGACACAAAGTCTATACGAAACCATGATAAACAATACCAGATTATTGCTTTTGTTCTTATTAGTTATCCTACAGGTATATTTCATGATAAAATGATCGTGAGAAACTGAAAAAACTTGATGGAAGCCATTTTCAATATAAACAAATAAGTTTATTTTACGGGACCTCATGATGTATAGGAGAAATTTGACAGGTGGCAATTGTTACGTAATGTTTGTAAGTTGGGAGAATTTAGACAGGTGACAATGGTCCCCAGTGTTAGAATGCGGGGACACGGTTGAGTAATGTCATGTTATGAAAATGTGTCACCTTTATCCTACCCGTCGTTAATGTAATGGTCTAACGGTAATCTTATGCCATGTGTAAATAAAACGGTTCACCGTATGACTAGCCCGGTGACGTACGGATAGCTTTTGGTCTGTCAAAATGTACGACGGCGTAAATTTCAAAACAAGATTTCACTGCATACGATACGATAAGTGATTTTTTTTTTCAAATAAGTTACCCTGAAAGTTAGGATGCGCCTTATACGTAGCTGCGCCTAATCTGACCGTGTATACGGTATACACTGATGTAAAAAAAACAAAAATATTTCCATGAAAAAACATGTCAATAAAGTTAATGAATTTCCCCCCTGTTTGTCTATATATGTAAGTGGCTGTATGTTTCAGCATGTAACTGCTACCCACCTGGAACCATCAGCGCAGGCCTGTTGTCATGTGACACTGCCACGGGAGATTGTCCCTGTCTGCCAAATGTCCGCGGACGACAGTGTAATGAGTGTGAGGTTGGATACTGGAACCTGGACAGTGGGCAAGGTAATAAGGGGTTTTTAGTTGTCTATTTTTCCTTAGTTCAGGGAAGCACATTAAACTCAGGATATGCAGATTTTTAACCCTGGAGAGAGTAGGAATCTCTAAAAATACAGTCCTTTGGCAGAATGCATGGCCCTGTTTCAGTAAACTTGATATTTTCAGTCAATTAAAATAAAGTCCTTTGATATACCATACCTCATTGGTGTTACAATACAAGTGAAGATGTTGCAATATAAGATGATTTAACTTGTAAGTGAAATACATGTCATGTTAGAAAACAAAATCTGCATGAACTTGAAACCTAGCCCTACATAACTGTGCCATGACTACAGATGTATTTGTTGTCAGGTTGTGAGGAGTGTGGCTGTGATCCAACTGGTTCCCTCAACTCCACATGTAACCTGTTGAGCGGTCAGTGTGAGTGTAAACCAGGTGTCACTGGACGCAAGTGTGACCAGTGTGAACGCTTCCACTATGGTTTCTCCGTTGTCGGATGCTCAGGTTGGTAAATTCTACATATCATCCTCCAATATTTATATGGGTAGACATATCGTTTTTATACGCCGCTGGAGGCGGTCGTATATTGGCATCATCTTCTCCGTCTGTACATCCGTACGTCCGTATCTTGTGAACGCAACTCCTCCTACATTTCTGAATGAATCTTTTCAAAACTTGGTCATTGTCATTACTATAATGGGTAGATGTGCATGAAGTGGCGATTTTCCGGTCCATTGATTTTTACAAGATTTGTGTCCCTTAAAACTTATTTTCTGTAGCTGATTGATATTGCAGCCTTGTGAACGCAACTTCTTGTATGTTTCTGAATGAATCTTTTCAAAACTTGATCAATGTCATTACTATAATGGGTAGATGTGCATGAAGTGGCGATTTTCTGGTCCATTGATTTTTGTGTCGCCTGCATAGCATGGCAGACACATAGGGATCACTTTGGATAGGGATCACATAATTTTTCTTACAGTTAATGTTTTGAATTCATAGTCATTCTGACACTCCTCTGATGAAGACTGTATAGTCGAAAGTGCTCGGGAAAATTATTACATATTGCACTGTTTGAATATTTTATCCCCCCCCCCCCCCCCCCCCCCCAAAAAAATATATATATATGTGTGTGTGTGTGTGTGATTTGGTGTTATTTTGTACCTCACAAAATAGATTATGCTTTATCAATAATTTGTCAAAAGATCGATTTTCTAGTCAATTTTTTCATCAAACATGCTTAAATGCAGGCGACACAAGTGTTCCGAGGAACACCCACATCTAGTTACAAGATTTGTGTCCCTTGAAACTTATTTTCTGTAGCTGATTGATATTGCAGCCTTGTGAACGCAACTCCTCCTACATTTCTGAATGAATCTTTTCAAAACTTGGTCATTGTCATTACTATAATGGGTAGATGTGCATGAAGTGGCGATTTTCGGTCCATTGATTTTTACAAGATTTGTGTCCCTTGAAACTTAGTCTCTGTAGCTGATTGATATTGCAGCCTTGTGAACGCAACTCCTCCTACATTTCTGAATGAATCTTTTCAAAACTTGGTCATTGTCATTACTTTAATGGGTAGATACGCATGAGGTGGCAATTTTCTGGTCCATTAATTTTTTCAAGATTTTTTTCCCTTGAAACTAGTCTCTTTAGTTGATTGATATTTCAGCTTTGTGAATGCAATTTCTTGTATGTTTCTGACCTAATCTTTTCAAAACTTGGGCAATGTCATTACTATACTGGGTAGATATGCACAAAGCAGGGATTTTGATGTTCATCAATATTTGCAATAGTTAAGCCTTTCTAAACATGGTCTCTTGAAAACACAACTCAAGTTTCTAAACAGGTAAAAGTGCATAAAGCAGGGATTTTCTGGTACAGTGATTTTTGCAAGAGTTATGCGGAGAAAGAAAAAAGGATTCATATTGATACTGCTATTTGACCTACTGTCATATTGGAAGCATTTTTAATCCCCCGCCGCGAAGCGGGAGGGGGGTTATAGGAATGCCCTTCGTCCGTCAGTCAGTCCGTCAGTGTGTCGGAAACATTTTCGTGTCCGCTCCATATCTCATGAACGCTTTGACACATTTTCTTCAAACTCGGCTAAAGTGTTAAGCTCATTGAGCTGATGTGCAGAAGGCATGAGGTGGTCACGCTGGCTCAAGGTCAAGGTCATACTTGAAGGTCAAATGTTATTTTCGTGTCCGCTCCATATCTCATGAACGCTTGGAAACATTTTCTTCAAACTCACCTAAAATGTTAACCTCATTGAGCTGATGTGCAGAAGGCATGAGGCGGTCACGCTGGCTCAAGGTCAAGGTCATACTTGCAGGTCAAATGTTATTTTCGTGTCCGCTCCATATCTCATGAACGCTTGGACACATTTTCTTCAAACTCGGCTAAAATGTTAACCTCATTGAGCTGATGTGCAGAAGGCATGAGGCGGTCACGCTGGCTCAAGGTCAAGGTCATCCTTGAAGGTCAAATGTTATTTTCGTGTCCGCTCCATATCTCATGCACGCTTGGACACAATTTCTTCAAACTCGGCTAAAATGTTTACCTCATTGAGCTGATGTGCAGAAGGCATGATGCGGTCACGCTGGCTCAAGGTCAAGGTCATCCTTGAAGGTCAAATGTTTAAGCCTCCACTTTTTCATGTCATCTCGATATCTCGTGATTTATTGTACTCGGTAAATAATAGTATGTCATGTTCACAATCATACAAATTATGTCATGATATATAAATTTTTTAATTGAGTTACACATGTATTTTGTGGTTACCTAACACATCCTATACTTCATTGATGTTCACTTTTTGTACTGTTTCCCATGTAAAACTTGTCAGTAAACTTTTAATATATGTGCCTCCGAATTCTGAGATTCATACATAACTCTGGAAAGTTAAATTGTCTTAAACTGATCTTCTATGTCTGCTACAACCATGCCAGGTTAAGGTGAACATAATCCTATGACCAAACAAATTCTAATATTTAGCCAGCGGCGGGGGATATAGCTGTCCTTTGGACTGCCTTGTTAGGGTTCTATCTCTGTTCAGCTAAATTAATTGGTCTTACAGACTTCATTATGAGCTTATGCTTACAGAAATGTTAAAAGCAATAATTAAAAGGCCCCTCTTGGTCTTTATATTTTGTGGCGGCATATATTGTGGCATCACTGGCACTCTTGTTTGTCAGAGTTGTGTGTCACACTTTTTGTACGGAGTATAACTCAAAAAGTATCAAAGCTATTGACTTGAAACTTCAAAGATGGATAGATCTCATTTAGGAGAAGTGTCATGCACATAACCATAACAAGGGTTCCCACGGTCAGGGAAAAGTCAGGGGAAAAAAATATTTTCAAGGTCAGGGAAAAATCAGGGAATTTTGTAACTAGTTAGCAAAAGTCAATGAATTTTGTTGTTACAGGTTTCGGTTTCGGAAAGGATCTTTTTTTAAATATGAAAAAACAAAAAACAAAAAAACTACAACAACAAACCACAGTAGAAATAATGAAAATACAAGGCTAAGGTACTTTCTTTGATTCTGGCTTAAATATTTTTTTTATAGATAGATATCTGGTTAGCTCTATATTTCAACTTGCACTACAAGATCTTAATTTTTATGTCAACATAGCCAAAAAAAAAAAAAAAAAATCAAATAAATTCAAATTAATCATTTGGCAGTGACATATAAAAATGTACTGATTTGGTGAGAAAAGACTAGAGACTTAGAAAAGGTCAAATTTGTTCAAGGTTAGCTATTCTGATTAACATGGGTCCATCATCCATCGTCAACAGTTTGCTTTAAAAGATGTTACTTCTAAAACCACTTTGTAGAAATTAATGAAACTTGATCTGAATGTTTAATTAGTGGCTTTTTACAAAATTTGCAAAAAATGAACTGTATACATCCTGAATACTGGTTGCCATGGCAGCCAACATAATTTTGTCAAAAAAATCTTCTGGAACCAATGCTCACTATTTAATTTCATTTGACACAAATGGTCACCTCATGGCCCTCTACCATATTTGCCAAAATAAAGTTACTCCCTGGAAAAATGAGACCCCTAAGGGGGTAGGCTAGTTTCCTTCCAAATATATATATTATTTTAAAATCTTCTCTGACAATGTGTTCAACACTAATGATAACCTCATTGCCCTCTACCATAAGTGCTAATCAGTGGATTTTCAAATAAATGATTGATCTTTTGAAAAATGAGGCCTGCGGATGGTTTGCTATTTTCCTTATATTGTCTGTATAGAAATATATCTAAAATTCGAATCTGATGGCTATTTAAGGGAACCAGATAAAAATCAAGTGACCTGAACTATTTTAATAAGGTGAAGGTTCTCTGGTGAGCATCCAAGGACTACTGTTGTCCCTCGTATAAGTTTAACTTGCCTCATTGGAATGTTTATTTAATCTCAGCTTTCCTGCTATGACTTTTATTTGCCATGTTTATAACAATACTCAAATTTTAAGTTTTGGCTAAAGTTTAATTAATTTGCTGGTGTCACTGAACACATCAAAATAGCCTCACCAGAACTGATTTTTCCCATGAGAGTTTCCTTTGCAAGTAATTTTCCAAGCTTTTTAGCTCACCTGGGCCTTTGTCCGTTGTCTGTCAGTGCATCGTGAACTTTTGCTTTAAATTTCCTCTTCTCCTTAACCGCCCAGCAGACTTTGATAAAACTTTACAGGAATGGTCTTAGGTGGTACTGAGCAAAAAATAAGTAAAATCATTCTGGTCCGTCTACCAAGATGGTACCATGTAATGCTCACGTGAACTTAAAGGATCCATGGCTATCTGTTGTCCGTCCGTCGTCTACAGTTGTTTCAAATGACATCTCTGAAACTACTAGGTCAACTTTGATAAAACTTGACTGTGATGTTCCTTGCATGAAGCTCTACCAAAGTTTTCCAAATGGTAACAGTCCATTGATCTCATAGAGGAGGAGTGCAATGTGCAAGAACCATAATTCTGCATATCATATTTTTGGAGATATTGCCCTTTGTCAAATTTAGAAAACTAGCATTACACGCTAAGAGACTTATAACCTTGACTCTTCATAAGTCAACAGATCTCATGGAGAAGTGTCATTCACAAGAACTTTTAACGTCATATTTATAGTTATTGCCCTTTGTAAAATTTCATACCTAATTTTTGTCAGCAGTATTACTTATGCACTACAGTAAAACCTCGATAATGAGACCACTATTGGGTCCATCTGAAAGTGGTCTTATTATTGAGTTGGTCTCATTAATGAGTTTGGTCTTTTCATAAATATTTCATTTCAATGTTGATCAAATTCAATACTTGTTTTAATTTGATAATGAAAATAATTTAAAATTAAAATCTATGGTCATATCATACCAATTAAAAGTCTACCCATTTTAAATTTCTCTAATTTTCCTATAATTATCAAAGTGATTGCTTATTCAATTGTTGTAGTAATAAGCTTTTTTTAATTATCCAGTTGTCTCCGACTTTTCCCCGTGCTGTTTTGATGTAAGAAATTTCTTTTGAATTAAATTTTTTTAAATCAAAGTTTTGGAAATAGTTATGAAATTAAGGGATATCTAATTCTATTTTAGTCAAGTTTTCGTGGGATGTCTTCGTGCCAATTAACGACTGTCAAAGCTTTAGTCAATCGAAACGCGTCACGGTGATTGTTATAACAAATACTCATTAGCTTGACAGGAAATACATCCGTAGATCCCAAGATTGCTCTCTGTTACGTAATATTACTCACCTCACCCATTGTTTTCACTCTCCATCGAATGTTATCTACCGTGTTATCAAAACATCAGAATTACGGCACATGCGGCCTTCACCTGTACCGGAAACCAGATGTCGTAAAATGACAACTTGAATCAACTTTTTCACAGTACCATCGTTCGCATTATTGAGGTCAAAAGAAGACTAATTTTACGATTTGGTCCGAGTTTAGTGGTCTTTTTACGCAATTTTGAGTTGCCCGCTTTAATGAGGTGAGCGACCATTGAAATATATAGAGAAAAATTCGGGTCCGACAAAATGTGCCCGTAATATTGAGTTGGTCGTGATAATGAGTTGGTTGCAGAGTGAAGTTTTACTGTATAAGACATGTAACCTTAAAGCTTCATAGGTGAATTTAACAATAGGTTTTTTGAATCAGCCATGTATTCAATAACTGAGAACATCTGCAAACCTTTCGTACCCTAGCTACACAGGGCTTACTTGTCATTAGCTTACCTGAGCAAAGCTCAGGTTGAGCTTTTGTGATCACTTGATTGTCCATTGTCCGTCGTGGGTCGCGCATCAACAATTTCAACAATCTTCTCTGAAACTACCAGATGGATTTTTTTCATCAAATTTTGCCAAAATGATACTTATGATAGCCTAATGCAAATTCTTATTTTTTTTTTTCAATTCCATGAAAATCTTTAAATGTCTTTTCTCAGAAATATATAGACCTACAAATTTGATATTTGGTACATAGCATCAGCTCATGTTGCCTCTACATCAGTGCAAAATTTGTGCCCCTGGGGTCACAATGGGTCACGCCCAAGGAAGGGAATTCCTGAAAAATCTTCTCTTCTGAAACCACTCCATGGATTTTCACCATATTTCACTAAAATGTAAGCCTAATGCTAATTCCTAATTTTTCTTGAATTTCATGAAGAAATTTGGTTGCCTTGGCAGCCAGAAGACATAACTTCAACAATCTTTTCCTGAAACTACCAGATGGATTTTCATCAAATTTTACCAAAATGATGCTTATGATAGCCTAATGCAAATTCCTATTTTTTTTTTTCAATTCCATGAAAAAAACTGGTTGCCATGGCAACCAGAAGGGAAAATCTTTAAAATGCTTTTTCTCAGAAATAGAAAGACCTACAGATTTGATATTTGGTACATAGCATCAGCTCATGTTGCCTCAACATCAGTGCAAAATTTGTGCCCCTGGGGTCTCAATGGGTCAAGCCCATGGCCACACCCAGATTTTTATATAGAACTATATAGGGAATTCTTGAAAAATCTTCTCTTCCAAAACTAGTCCATGGATTTTCACCATATTTTATTAAAATGATATATATGTTATCCTTAGGCTAATTCCTAATTTTTCTTGAATTTCATGAAGAACTTTGGTTGCCATAGCAACCAGAAAGCATAAATTTAAAATGCGTTTTCACAGAAACATACAGACCTACAGATTTGATATTTGGTACATGGCATCAGTTTCTGGTGCCCCAACAATATCAACAAATATGTGCATCAGGGTTTACATGAGGACACTTCTGGGATCATACCCAGACTTTGTATGGAACTATATATGGAAAACAAAAAATCTTTATTCTGAAACCATTGGTTGGATCATGAAGAACTTTTGTTGCCATGGCAGCCAGAATGCATAACTATAAAATTCCTTCTCTTAGAAACATACAGACCTACAGCTTTGATATTTGGTATATAGTATCCTTTCATGGTTCCAGCCTTTCTACAACAAACCAAATTCAGGTGAGAGAATTAGGGCCATTTTGTCCCTCTTGTTCTAATTATTCTTTTACATGTGAAAAATAACAATGTATTCCTATTTCAAGTCACTGTTTTCAAAAGAGAGCTTATGAGACATCAGTTTTTAGCTCAACTATTTGAAGGGTATGTGAAGGGCAAGAATTGAAATAGATTTCATTTGATTTGCCAACAAGCATATTGAATAGTTGAGCGTGCTGTCCTTTGCATGCAAGCTACTTAAAACAGCTTATACCTCAGGAATTATTTATGGTATTGACTAGAAAGGTTAGGAGTGTGTTCAAGGGCATCAGAAGACCAAGGAGGATAACTCTTGGACTGAATTTTATTCAAATTATGGCCCTTTTCTAACTTGGATACTTGGTTAAAGTTTTGCATGCACAGTGTTATTATACTTATGTCTCAGTAACTATGCATGGGATTGATTTTAGACTTCATAAACCTATTTAGGCATATTAAACAATCAAGGTTTATCATTTTTGACTATTATTATATACAGGGTATGTGAAGGGCAAGAATTGAAATAGATTTCATTTAATTTACCAACAAGCATTTTGTATAGATGAGCATGCTGCCTTCTGACAGTTCTTGTTTATGAAAATAATCTCTAGTTCTTTCACTCCATGTTAAGAGAAACTTAACACTTTATGACCATCAGATTGCAACGTCAATTTTTAGTTAAGTTGTGATTTTTTTTACTCAAACAATATAAGACCAAAAAATAATTAGTTAGGTGGCTTGACTAACTGTTAATTTTGAATGCTGACTCTTTGAAGGTAATTGAGGGTTGGAATAAATGGATTGTCTTTAAATGACAAGCAATGTTATATTTGGAATAAGTGAGAGTATTTCGTATTTCCTCTTCAGCATGTAACTGTGACCCAGAGGGATCACTGGACATGCAGTGTGATGATTACGGTAACTGTCCATGTGTGGATGGTGTGGAGGGACTGCGCTGTGATCGCTGCATGGAGAACAAGTACAACATTACCGCAGGATGTATTGGTATGTTCAATATATATAGCTTTACACGTTCATTGGCTGTGATGAAATTGATCATTTACTTGTATGATAGGTGCTAATTACACAAAAGCTGTATCTTTTAAGAGTCTTCATAGGCCTTTTCTACATGTGAAAACAGTGCTTTTATTGTAATCACTAGATGCCATATCACTGGAATATAAACTTCTGTGATTCGTTTGAACTTTTTTCCATCATGGATACTTTCATTGGACATGACATGTTGATTAGCAAAGGACCAGACACCAAACCCAAGCATCTGGATATTAAAAGTTTGATTAATTATTAATTTTGTATTCATTTTGTATTTGAATTATGTCAGCAACGTATTGTTTGTATATCTGGGTTGTAAAATAATTTGTTTTAACCTTATAAACCCATACACAAGTCGAAATCCTGATGTCTTGTTCTTTATAGGTAAGTCCCTTTAACTTTGACTTAACAAAATTCTACTGTATTTACAATTTCAGCCATCCACCCATAGATATTTAGTTCATATCTTATTTAATTTAATGCCAAATTTCAATTTGCCTATTTTGCTAGATTTTTAGCTCACCATGGTTGAAATCCACAACAATTTTTAGCGCTAAGTAAAACTTGTACTTAAGGGCAAATTTCATAATCCTCGTTTCTCTTATAAAAAACCCCCAAATGTTTCATTTCTTATCAAGTATTGAAAGTTATTATGGTAATAATTCCTTTCAACTTAGTCATTTACTTGGATATTAAGTGAAATAGTAATGGTGGAATGTATGTCTACCTAGTTTAAGAATTCAAGTATTACATAGCACTAAGTATTGTTGGTTGAATTCAAGCCAGAGCACAACATGCTCAAGGTGAGCTTTTTGATCACCCTGTGTCCATCGTCATGTGTCGTCAACAATTTGCTTAAAACAACATCTCCTCGGAAACCACTGGGTAGAAATTGATGAAACTTGGCATAAATAATCCTTTGGTGGTCCTTCACAAAAGTTGCTAAAATAAACTTGATTCATGTAGAATTCTGGTAGCCATGGCAACTAAAAGAATTTTACTTTAAAAACTTCAAAAATCTTCTCCTCTGAATCATTTTGTCAGAAATAAATTTATTTTGGCACAAACGGTCACCTCATGGCTGTCTACCATAATTGCTAAAATAAAGTTGACCCCTTAAAAAATGAGGCCCCTAGGGTTTAGCTTGTTTCACTATATACCCCATATAGAAAATTTCAAAAATTTTCTTTTATGAAGCCAATGGCCAGAATTTAATTTTGTTGTTTAACAAAGTCACCTCATGACTGTCTACCATAAAACTTAATAGAAGTGATTTTTATGATACAAAGATGTGTTGTGTTCTTCCACCATAGGTGTCCTTCAATGGTAGAGGTCGCTGGAGTTGTAATAAATTTATAGACTTTATTTTCATGTCCTCTCTGTAGCTACCATTTATGCAAGAATAAATAAATTTGATCCCATGAATATCGAGGCCTCCAGATGACTAAAAATTATCTGTATTTGGAGTTTGAAAAAAGATAAGAGAAAAAAAAAAAGTTTTGAATAAGTATATGTACTCTGGTGAGTGATCTAGGGCAATATGGCCCTTTTGTTGTTTTCATTTTTGTTCCTTCTGTACAATGAAGTTGTAGTGGGGGTATACTGGATTCAGCTTGTTTGTCTGGCCATCTGGATGGTAAAAAAACAACAACAAAAAAAACCTCTTTTCAGTCCTACTCTTTGTGTCATGTGACTGCTGAGTCAGTCATGTGACCTAAAGCACCTGAAGGTTATGTGACAAGAATTTTTTTTCTGTACTGTGAACCATTTAATCATGTTAGCATTATGTTCTGCAGGTTATGTGACTTTAAAGCTGTGTTATGTGTTTTCTTAATTGTGCTATCATTTTATTCTGAACGTTATATGACAAACTATGTATCACATGTGAAAAGCTGGAACATGTGTCACATCATGTTCTGAAGGCTGTAACATTTACAGAATGAATAAGTCCTGCAAGTTGTGTAAGTTGTTTGACCACCCAGTATCAGTATAAGAGTGACTGCCTTGTATTCCAGACTGTCCACCTTGCTACAGCCTGGTACAAGAGAGGGTCAACATCCATCGAGGCAAACTGCGTGAGCTTAACACCCTCATCTTGAACATCGGCAACAACCCCTCTGCTTTCAATGACACCCAGTTCCTTAACCAGCTACAGACTGTCAATGATTCTGTTAATGTGCTTCTGAACGAGGCACAGGGAGCCTCAAGTAAGTGTCCATATTGCTTGGTAGGGATTTATAATGTTGGATTTTTCTCCCAATCTAGAGATGGATATGGGGGCCTTTAAATGTTGGATAAAAGCAAAAGTAAATGAGGAGACCTGTACTGATTCTGTGTATGGAAGTAATTTATGCTATATGGAGGTTGTGTGAATTACATAATTATGGAAGCAAATAATGTATAATTGTTTTGGATCTTATGAATTTTGTGTATAGAGGATTGTATGTTACCTCTCTGCCTGGTCAGGTGACAATGGCACGATGGGTCAGCAGCTGGCCAAGTTACGCTCCAACATCCAGGATGTGCTGGAGAGGTGCAGCCAGATCACCCGCAACATTTTGACCGCTGGCACCACCGCCAACCAGAGCATGGCTGATATACTGACGGCAGAGGAGGCTATCACAAGGTCTGATATTTCATCTGTAGCTTCACATGTGCCTCACCTTTTCATCTGTATCATAATCACTCTAAATATTGGGGAAATTTTTTTGTCCCATTACTTAGAGTCGCTAAAAACAACTTTTTGAAAAGTGTCTCATTGCTTAGGAACATGCTGATTTTTTAGCTCGACTATTTGAAGAATATGAGAGCTATTGTAGTCACTCACCCTTGCGTCGGCAATGGCATTGCAGCTTTTGGTTAAAGTTTTGCATGCAAGTTACTATCAACTTTATATCCCAATAACCATTTATGGTATTGACTAGAAAATTTATGAATATGTTGGGGTGAGGTGGGGGGCATCAGACAATCAAGGTAGATAACTCTTGACTAAATTTAATATAAATTATGGCCCCTTTTTAACTTATAAATTTTAGATAAAGTTTTGCATGCAGAAGAAAATTTGGTTAAAATTTGGCATGCAAGCTGCTATCCAGCTTGTATCTCAATAACCATACATAGTATTGACTTGAAAGTTTATGAATATGTTTAGGGGTATCAGACAACCAAGGTAGAAAACTCTTGATGGAATATATTACAAATTATTGCCCCTTTTTTAACTTAGAAATTTTGGTTAAAGTTTTGCATGCAAGGTACTTTCATGCTTATTTCTCAGTATCCAGGCATGCGATTGATTTGAAACATCTTGAATATGTTTTGGGTTATCATACTATCAAAGTAGACAACACTTGCTGGAATATATTACAAGTTATGGCCCCTTTTTGACATAGAAATGTTGGTTAAAGTTTTGCATGCAAGGTACTTTCATGCTTATATCTCAGAGTCCAGGCATGGGATTGATTTGAAACATCTTTAATATGTTTAGGGATATCATACTATCATGGAAGATAACACTTGATGGAATATATTTCAAATTATGGCCCCTTTTTAACTTAGAAATTTTGGTTAAAGTTTTGCATGCAAGGAATTTCAAGCTTATATTTCAGTAACCAGGCATGGGTTTGATTTGAAACTTCATTAATATGTTCAATGGTACCATAATATATTGGCAGATTTTTTGTGTCGCCTGCATAGCATGGCAGACACATAGGGATCACTTTGTCCGTCGTCGTCGTCGTCGGCGTCGTCGTCGGTGTCGTCGGCGTCACACTTTCTTGTCTGGAGCATAACTCGAAAAGTATTTGAGGTATCACCTTGAAACTTAAAACATGGATAGATCACATTGAGGTGGAGTGCAGTGCACAAGAATGATTACTCTGACTTTCGTATTTTCTGAGTTATTACCCTTTGTTGATTCTGAGATTTTATTTTTGTCCGGACCATAACTCAAAAAGTATTTGAGGTATCACCTTGAAACTTAAAACATGGATAGATCACATTGAGGTGGAGTGCAGTGCACAAGAATGATAACTCTGACTTTAATATTTTCTGAGTTATTGCCCTTTGTAAATTTTCAGACTTAATTTTTTCCGGGGCATATTTTGAAACGTATTTGAGGTGTTGACTTGAAACTTCATAGATCTCAATGGTCTGAGTGCAGTGCACATGAATGATAACTCTGTTTCTCTTTTTCCTTGAGTTATTGCCCTTTGTTGATACTCAGACTTCATTTTTGTCTGGAGCATAACACGAAAAGTATTTGAGGTATTACTTTGAAACCTCACAGGTGGAAAGATCTCATGGAGTGCATTGTGCAAGAATGATAACTGTTGTATTTTTGGAGTTATTTCCCTTTGTTTATTTTTTTGGATTTAATTCTTGTGTGGTGCATAACTTGTAAAGTATTTGAAGTGTTGCCTTAAACATTTATAGTAGATAGATCTCATTGGTCTGAGTGCAGTACACAAGAATGATAACTCAATAATGATAATGATGACTACAAACTTGCAACATATATATAATTAACTCTGATGAAGACTGTATAGTCGAAAGTGCTCGGGAAAATTATCACATATTGCACTGTTTGAATATTTTATTCCCCCCCCCCCCCCCCCCCCCCCCCAAAAAAAAATAAAAAAATATATATATATATGTGTGTGTGTGTGTGTGTGTGATTTGGTGTTATTTTGTACCTCACAAAATAGATTATGCTTTATCAATAATTTGTCAAAAGATCGATTTTCTAGTCAATTCTTTCATCAAACATGCTTAAATGCAGGCGACACAAGTGTTCCGAGGAACACCCACATCTAGTTTTTTTACTGAATATATTGCAGATTAGGACCACTTTTTAGCTCACCTGAGCACAAAGTGCTCAAGGTGAGCTTTTGTGATCGCCCTTCGTCCGGCGTCCGTCGTCGTGCGTCGTCCGTCGTCCGTCGTCAACAATTTGCTTTAAACGACATCTCCTCTGAAACCGCTGGACAGAATTTAATGAAACTTGGCAGGAATGTTCCTTGGGTGAGGCTCTACAAAAGTTGCTAAAATAAAGTTGATCCATGATGAACTCTGGTTGCCATGGCAACAAAAAGAAAAATAATTTGAAAACTTTAAAAATCATCTCCTTCAAAACTACTGGCCAGATTTCAAAATAAATTGGTACAGATGTTCCTTGGGTCAACCTCTACCAAATTTGCTAAAATTATTCCGATCCGTAAAAAAACATGGCCGCCAGGGGCGGGGCTTATTTGCCTTATATGTATATAGAGAAACCTTTAAACAACATCTCCTCTGAAACCACTGGACAGAATTTGATTAAACTTGGCAGGGATGATCCTTGGGTCAACCTTCACAAAAGTTGCTAAAATAAACTTGATCCATGTAGAACTCTGGTTGCCATGGCAACAAAAAGAAAAAAAAAATGAAAACTTTAAAAATCATCTTCTTCAAAACTACTAGCCAGATTTTAAAATAAATTGGTACAGATGTTCCTTGGGTCATCCTCTACCAAAGTTGCTAAAATTATTCCGATCCGTAAAAAAACATGGCCGCCAGGGGCGGGGCTTATTTGCCTTATATGTATATAGAGAAACCTTTAAACAACATCTCCTCTGAAACCACTGGACAGAATTTGATTAAACTTGGCAGGGATGATCCTTGGGTCAACCTTCACAAAAGTTGTTAAAATAAACTTGATCCATGTAGAACTCTGGTTGCCATGGCAACAAAAAGAAGAAAAAAATGAAAACTTTAAAAATCATCTTCTTCTAAACTACTGGCCAGATTTTAAAATAAATTGGTACAGATGTTCCTTGTGTCAACCTCTACCAAAGTTGCTAAAATTATTCCGATCCGTAAAAAAACATGGCTGCCAGGGGCGGGGCTTATTTACCTTATATGTATATAGAGAAACCTTTAAACAACATCTCCTCTGAAACCACTGGACAGAATTTGATTAAACTTGGCAGGGATGATCCTTAGGTCAACCTTCACAAAATTTGCTAAAATAAACTTGATCCATGTAGAACTCTGGTTGCCATGGCAACAAAAAGAAAAAAAAATGAAAACTTTAAAAATCATCTTCTTCAAAACTACTGGCCAGATTTTAAAATAAATTGGTACAGATGTTCCTTGGGTCATCCTCTACCAAAGTTGCTAAAATTATTCCGATCCGCAAAAAAACATGGCCGCCAGGGGCGGGGCTTATTTGCCTTATATGTATATAGAGAAACCTTTAAACAACATCTCCTCTGAAACCACTGGACAGAATTTGATTAAACTTGGCAGGGATGATCCTTGGGTCAACCTTCACAAAAGTTGTTAAAATAAACTTGATCCATGTAGAACTCTGGTTGCCATGGCAATAAAAAGAAAAAAAGATATGAAAACTTTAAAATCATCTTCTTCAAAACTACTGGCCAGATTTTAAAATAAATTGGTACAGGTGTTCTTTGGGTCAACCTCTACCAAAGTTGCTAAAATTTTTCTGATCCGTAAAAAACATGGCCGGCAGGGGCGGGGCTTATTTGCCTTATATGTATATAGGGAAAACTTTAATCAACATTTCCTCTGAAACCACTGGAAAGAATTTGATTAAATTTGGCACGAATGATCCTTGGGTCATCCTTCACAAAAGTTGCTAAAATAAACTTGATCCATATAGAACTCTTGTTGCCATGGCAACAAAAAGAAAAAAAATATGAAAACTTTAAAAATCATCTTCTTCAAAACTACTAGCCAGATTTTAAAATAAATTGGTACAGATGTTCCTTGGGTCAACCTTTTTATCTCAGGTGAGCGATTTAGGGCCATCATGGGCCTCTTGTTTACTTAGACTTTTTGGTTAAAGTTTTGCATGCAAACTACTATCCAGCTTATATCTCAGAAATTGTTTATGGTATTGACTAGAAAGTTAAGG
The DNA here is from genome assembly GCA_021229015.1 of Solen grandis. Lineage (NCBI taxonomy): Eukaryota > Metazoa > Mollusca > Bivalvia > Adapedonta > Solenidae > Solen > Solen grandis. The sequence goes on along the minus strand of CM037787.1, from coordinate 54,062,244 downwards.
AGTGTGTTCAGGGGCATCAGAAAATAAAGGAGGATAACTCTTGGAATAATAATCTTATAAATTTGCCTTTTTATGTCTGTACGTGTGTCCGTCCCGAAACTTTGTGACACACATTACTCCAAAAGTATTTGTACTACAGACTTGATACTTAATGGATATATTATTCAGCACATGAACTTGTGCACCTGGGTATTTTCATTGAGCCGCTGCTGAAGTTGACAGACTTGAAAGGTCAAGGTCACTAGAGTTGTTAGAAATCTCTTTGGTATTTATAAGCTTCATTTTCATATCTTTGTTTGGATTTTCATGAAACTTTATCAAAGTGTTTGTTATGATACAAAGATGTGTCGTACTTATCAACTATATGCACATTTGAAAGGTCAGTGTAGTTAGGGGATCATAACCTGACAGTGTTGCTTTCTATACAGATCAAGTATTGTTTCTTTTTGTCAGCTTTATGTCCCATCTGTCTGTCTGACAGTATATCTGTCCCACAAACTGGTTGCATTTTCTATCAATTCTTTTTCTGCCCATCATTACTATGCTCAGGTATCAATCCATTTATGTCCATCTAAATATCATGTTTGTGCACCTATTGCTATTTGTCTTCAGCACTAGTGCTGTGCTTTTTTTTTTTTTTTTTTTTTTAAACTTTTGAAATGAAATACAAGCTCACACTGAAGTTGACATTATTTCTCTTGTTTTATTAGCTCACCTGAGCACAACGTGCTCATGGTGAGCTATTGTGATCGCCTTTTGTCCGTCGTCCGTGCGTGCGTCCGTCCGTCGTCAACAATTTGCTTTAAACAACATCTCCTCATGAACTGCTGAAGGGATTTTGACCAAACTTCACAGGAATCATCCTTATGATGCCCTCTATCAAAGTTGTACAAATTATTCAGATTGGTTGAAAAAGTAGGTCACAGGAGCTAAAAATAGATTTTAAAAATGCAAACTTTGAAAATCTTCTTCTGCAAAACTGCAAGGCCTAGAGCTTAGATATTTGGTATGTAGCATCATCTTATGGGCCATTACCAAGATTGTACAAATCATAGCCCTACGTGATAAATGCCCCCGCACCAGGGGTCACTTGTTTTACATAGAGTTATATAAAAAATCTTCTTCTATGAATCCATTAGGCCTAGAGCTTAGATATTTGGTATGTAGCATCATCTAATGGTTCATTACCAAGATTGTACAAATCATAGCCCTACAGTGATAAATGCCCCCGCACCAGGGGTCACTTGTTTTACATAGAGTTATATAGGATAATCTTTAAAAATCTTCTTCTATGAATCCATAAGGCCTAGAGCTTAGATATTTGGTATGTAGCATCATCTTATGGTTCATTACCAAGATTGTTCAAAATCATAGCCCTACGGTGATAAATGCCCCCACATCAGGGGTCACTTGTTTTACATAGAGTTATATAGGAAAATCTTTAAAAATCTTCTTCTATGAATCCATAAGGCCTAGAGCTTAGATATTTGGTATGTAGCATCATCTTATGGTTCATAACCAAGATTGTTCAAATCATACCCTATGGTGATAAATGCCCCCGCACCAGGGGTCACTTGTTTTACATAGATTTATATAGGAAAAACTTTAAAAATCTTCTTCTATGAATCCATAAGGCCTAGAGCTTAGATATTTGGTATGCACCATCATCTAATGGTTCATTACCAAGATTGTTCAAATCATGACCCTATGGTGATAAATGCCCCCGCACCAGGGGTCACTTGTTTTACATAGAGTTATATAGGAAAATCTTTAAAAATCTTCTTCTATGAATCCATAAGGCCTAGATATTAGAAATTTGGTATGTAGCATCATCTTATGGTTCATTACCAAGATTGTACAAATCATGACCTTATGGTGATAAATGCCCCCGCACCAGGGGTCACTTGTTTTACATAGAGTTATATAGGAAAATCTTTAAAAAAATCTTCTATAAGGCCTAGAGCTTAGATATTTTGGTATGTAGTATCATCTAATGGTTCATTATCAAGATTTTCAAAATGGTGGCCCTTTGAGATAAATGACCCCGCACTAAGTCTTCTCCTCTGAAACCATAAAGCCCAGTGCTTATATATTTGTGTATAATATTGTCAGGGCTAAAATGTTTAAGATTGAGTTATATCAGAATTCTTGTCTGTTTAAAAACCTTGTAATCAGTTGTAGCAATGGTACTCAGGTGAGCGTTTCAGGGCCATCATGGCCCTCTTGTTTAAATTATATTCAGTGCATAGTATTTACTGTATGGTCCAAAATGCTTGTGTGGTTATATGTATAACCCTCCTCTTGTTTGAATTGTATTGTGAATACACAGTAAATTGATGATTTTGAACTGGTTTCAGGGCAGAAATGTCGCTGAAGGCAGCAGAGAACTACATAGATAGTGAGGGTCAGGCGGCTCTGCAAAGGGCCAAGGAAGCACTTGACAAGTTTGGCCAGCAGTCCAAACAGATGACTGTCATTGCTCAGGAAGCTAAGGATGTCTCCATGAAGTATGTCCTTTCTACACTCTCAGTTTATGTTTAGTAGGACCTTGTACTTAAACATGCATATGGAACATCTGCATCAGAGTTTGCATATGTATTGTACGTGGTTATATTCAAGATTTTATCTATGCATGTATTATAAAAGTGAAAATATTTTTGTGGGAAAACATATATTCTGAAAGACAGAGTAAAAAAACATCCCAGGTGAAGTTTTAGATAGTTGTTATAATTTATGAATAAAGAGGAAAAAGTCACTGCTGGTGTTAATTGTTTGGTACTGATCAATATATTTTGGATAAGTTAGTTACACTTGGTAAGTTTGAGATTATTTCTCCAGTTTGACTTTGGATCATGTTTTGATTCACAAGATATTATAATGGAAGAGTTGATAAGAAAATTATCAAATCAGTTACAAGCCCAAGAAGCTCATGAAAATGAGATTAACCAAATTTTGTATGAACTTTTCTTGAATGCTTTTTCCTGGTCAGTTCAATATTGAGTTAATAACTAATGAGATTTCATAATGATGTGTATATGAATGATCCCTTGACAGACAACTGGAAGAAGCTCGGGAGATTGAGATGCTGTCCAAGAAAGCCCTTGACACATCTAATGAGGCACTGAAACTGGCAAAAGACACATTTCAGATGCCAGGCGAAATGGTGGATGACATTCAGAAGCTTACCGCAAAGTAACTTTCTTTTTATACAGACACTCTCTGATTCTTGTCTTTGTTCATAATTACATACCAGAAAAATGTGCTATATTGAACCCCACATCAGGGGTGTAAAATTTTCTTTTAGGTCACTCGTCCTGTAGGACGAGTAGGTGAAAAATCTTACTCGTCCTTAAACAAAGTTAGCTCGTCCTAAAATGATTTTAATTTTTGCTTCCCATAAAGTTGTAAAGCTTTTGATATTTTGTGGAAAAACCGCAAAACATTTTTTTTTTTTTTTTTCGTCAACCACGGAAAGCCAGAAAACCAATGATCTGGGGCTTTTCTTGTGCGTTTCAGTTTATCGTAAGCGCTTTGGTGCTTACTATGTTTTAACTGTCGCTTTTTTGTTTTTTCGTCGTCTGTACCGCCGAGAAGCATCTTCATTGACAATTGTTCCGACATTTTGAACATATTTGCTGTCCCTGACTGTGCCGCAGTCCTGGACTGTGCCGCAAACAAATAAAAAACGTATTGAAAAAACAGAATATTGTGAACAAGTCTGCGCTAGACCTTACGGATCTTTCTAAAAAATGAGCGTCGCTATGGTGATATTTTGTCAAAATTAGCTCCCCTGATCAAGTAAAGCGTTTTATGATCTTGATTAACCGTTGTTACAATATGAAACTCATTTTTTACTGAAACATTTCTTTCTTGGCCGCAAAAAATTACTCGTCCAGTCGGACGAGTGTTCAGGGAAATTATGCTCGTCCGACCCTGAAATTCACTTGTAAATACGAGCGGACGAGTGGATTTTTACAGCCCTGCACATGTCCCATCCCTTCCTACACTCGCATTACATAAAGTATGGTAGTTGTTAATATGCTGTTACACTTAGAATAATGGTTTATCATTAGCCAACCAGTGCAGGTAACTGTGTCAAGGATTTTGTAAGAATTAAATCCCTATGGTATGTTGGGTATTTATCCCCTTACGTGATAAGTTTAATTGTTTGTGGAATAGGGAGGTTATGGGTTGTGTCCCCGTCCACAACATACTGTCACAAATGTGGTACTGGTATACTTCCCTTGCTTGGCGCTTCGCATATTGGGTTAGTTTTAGGATTGGCTGGCCCAGTGTCAGGATAATGTTACTGGGTGTGGTATCATTCCATATGTCTATTGCGCAGTACAGCAGTGTGGCAGCACTGTATCTGTCTTAAGTAGACATAGTCGCTAAATGACTGAAATGTATGTCTCAAAAAATTGTTATGGTTTGTATGATGGAGATAGTAATTTGAGAAACAGAAAAATAGATTTGATAACTTAATTGAAATTTATGGTGTGTGTGACAAAGTAGCTTTGGGGGTGGAGGTGGGGGGTTATCATTTTCATTGATAGCTTTTATTATGCATCTGCCATGAAATGGCAACGGGCATAATTATAGTGTTACACCTGTCTGTGTGCAAAAAATCGTTTACGGTCGTATTTTGAAATAACGTAGCACAGGTGACCCATAGCACAGAAAGTGTGTGTCAAGAAAAAGAACCAGGTGGCTAGCTTGAAGGTGAAGGCCACAGCACTCAGTTGACTATAAAATCGCTGTGTGCTGTAACTTTGTTGTATATGGTTGTGTTCTGAAATTACTTGGCACAAATGACTCCAAGGCCAGACAATGTATTACGAACAGTCACTTGCTTTAAGGTCATTGTCACAGCAGTAGGTACGGCGTAGTAGTAGTAGAATCATGTTCAGGCTGTAACTTTGTTGTATATAGTCCAGTTTTGAAATAACTATCCTTACAAGTAGGCAATGTGTTACAACCAAAAACAAGGTTGCTGGCGTTATGGTCAGGGTCACAGAACTCACCTGACCTTAAAATTTGTGTAAACAATTGTGTCTGGGCTATAGCATTTTTGTATATGGTCTTTTTTAAGAATGACCAGTCACAAGACATTGTGTCCCTTGTGATCAAGATATAGGTTGCTATCTTGGGGTCAAGGTCACAGCACTTGGTTGACCTTAAAGTATGTTCAAATCATGACCCTGAGGTCAAATATTGGCCCCGACCCAGGGGTCCCTTGATTTTACAGAGATTTGAATTAGGAAAAACTAGAAAAATCTTTTTCTCATTCTTTAGATATTTGGTGTGTAACATGGCCTAGTAGACCTCTAACAAATATGTTCAGATCATGGCCCTTGGGTCAAATTTGGACCTGTCACAGGGTCCTTGGTTTACTATGTTTTATGTAGACAAAAAAGTTTAAAAATCTTCTTTTTAAGACTTAGATATTTGGTGTGTGCCATTGTTTAATGGTTTTTAACAATTTCAGTGAAGCTTGTTCAAATAATGGTCCTGGGATCAAATTGGACATGCCTGATGTTCACTTGTTTTTATGCACCCGTACAAATTTTTTACCGACATATTTATGTTTTCACCCATTGCGTTCGGTTCGGGTGGGCAGGCGCGCAGCGTCCTGTGAAGTGTTCAGACTCCTATTCAAAGAGTTTTGATCCGATCCTCTTCAAACTTGCATACTATCTCGGACAAGTTTGGTTACCAGCCAAATCGCCCAAGGCACTCCTGGAATATGGCCCTAGATTTATTGAAAATATGTGAAATTAACAGTGTCCAGTAATATAGTTTTCATGGGATCCTCTTCAAACTTGCTGACAATGTATAGGGGCATAATATCTCAGCCAAGTTTGATTTCCAGTCAAATCGCCCTGGGCACTCCTGGATTATGGCCTTTGACTTTTTGAAAATGTGTGAAATTATTTGTGTTCGGTTTCCTATTCAAACAGTTTACATTTGATCCTATTCAAACTTGCTGACAATGTGTATGGGCATAATATCCCAGCCAAGTTTTATTTCCAGTCAAATCGCCCAAAGCACTCCAGGATTATGGCCCATGATTTGTTGAAAATATACATTAAATAGTGGTGTCTAGTGAACTGTCCTGACTCCTATTCAAACAGTTTTAATCTGATCCCCTTCAAACTTTCTAACAATGTATATGGACATAATATCTCAGCCAAGTTTGATTTGCAGTTTAATCGCCCCAGGCACTCCTGGATTATGGCCCTTGATTTGTTGAAGATTTACTCAATTACCGGTCTCCTGACTCCTATTCAAACAGTTTTCTTCCGATCCTCTTCAAACTTTCTGACAATGTGTGAATATTTATTCCCTTGATAAGACCTGTTGTTTAAAATATATGAAATTACCTGTGCCGAGACCTGTTTGGTGTGGCTCAGCCAAGGTCAAGGTCATTGTGGAAAAACGATGTTGGACCAATAACGTAGATATTTTTACATGTATGGTCACCAATATTCATGGGTGAATAGCTTTTGATGTGCCTGTGATTGAGGTAAATGTCGATGTGGCTAAAAATAGAAAAACGATAACTGAGCAATAACATGTCCAATCAGTAACTTGAGTATCTTTCCATGTATGGTCACCAAACTTTATGAATGCATGGCTGGTTCATAGGAATTGTTTTAAGAAGATCATTGCTTCTTTCCCTTTGAACATGGTGCATTTTAGGACAGCACATATTACGGGCATATTATGCTTTGACTCGAGGAGCTCTTGTTACATAGATATATTTATATAGAGAGATATGACCTTCAGTTTTGGATCCTCAACGAGCATTGGCACCGCTATGCGGAGCTCTAGTTAAAAATTACATGGCACAAACTGACATCATAAGCTGCTTTTTTTAGCTCACCCTGAGCTTTGTGATCCCGTGAGCGTCCGTCGTCCGTCGTGCGGCGTCAACAGTTTTTAGTGTTTACACTCTATCACCTTTATTTCTTGAGCAATCATCTTCAAACTTTAAGACAATGTTTATGACCATAATGTCTCGATTGAGTTCGATTATGGCTGAGATCCGTCAATTAGGTCAGGAGTTATGCCCCTTTTAATATTCAAAAAATGCCATATTTCACGTTGTTTACACTCTAGCATCTGCATCTTTTGAGCAATCATCTTCAAACTTTATGGCAATGCTTATGACCATAATGTCTCGATTGAGTTCGATTATGGCTGAGATCCGTCAATTAGGTCAGGAGTTATGCCCCTTTTAATATTCAAAAATGCCATATTTCACGTTGTTTACACTCTAGCATCTGCATCTTTTGAGCAATCATCTTCAAACTTTATGGCAATGCTTATGACCATAAGGTCTCGATTGAGTTCGATTATGGCTAAGATCTGTCAATTAGGTCAAGAGTTATGCCCCTTTTAATATTAAAAAAATGCCAGATTTCACTTTGTTTACACTCTAGCATCTGCATTTTTTGAGCAATCATCATCAAACTTTATGGCAATGCTTATGACCATAATGTCTCAATTGAGTTTGATTAAAGCTGAGATCTGTTGATTAGGTCAGGAGTTATGCCCCTTTAAATATAAAAAAATGCCAGATTTCACTTTGATTACACTCTAGCATCTTCATTTTTTTTAGCAATCTTTTTCAAACTTTAAGACAATGTTTATGCCTATAATTTCGCAATCGGGTTCAATTATAACTGATATTGACAAGTTAATTTAGGAGTTATGCCCTTTTCACCATAAAAAAAGCCAGATTTCACTTTTATACTCTAGCATCTTTATTTCTTGAGCAATCATCTTTCTCAGGTGAGCGAACAAGGGCCATCTTGGCCCACTTGTTTAATCTGTGTATTAGTATGGGTAAGTAATCGTGTCCCAGCTGTAATTAAGTTGTGTATGGTTATGTAAACATTGTGTCGTGAACTAGAACTAGGTTTGTAAGTCACATCACTTGCTTGAGGTCAGAGTCATAGAGCTCATATGATATTAAAATGATCTTCTTTGATATTTCAAGATTTCATCATATTCCCTGACAAAAATTTCAATCTAATCAGCAAAATGATGTGGTCATCTGTGTCCTATGGACACATTTCTAGTTTATGAAAGATTTAGCATTACAAGTCAGTGAAATTAAATTTTGGAGGAAGTCTAAATGTATTGTACTGTATCTATTCTGTATTACTTTCTCTCAGTATATAGATAATATAAGACAGGCAGCTGTTTTACTTATCTGATCCATGGCCTAACCATATTCTATAGGACTCAGGATGTTCAGAGGGAGTATGACCATGCCAGAGGCTTTGCAGAAAGGTCTCTGAACATGTCTATAGAGGCTTACAACACTGCCCTGGATCTCTACACACAGGCCAACTCTATCCAGGTGCCCACTGTAGATGTGGAAAGGCTGCTGGCAGAGGCTGAAACAATTAAGAAGGAGGTACTTTATATTTCAATCACATATTTTTTTCTTTCAAATATGTATGTTTAAGGGAAGAAGGGAAATAAGTGATGTTGGAGGGTTGTTGTCAGCAGTGTTTAAGCCCTTAACCTCTTGAGCCAGAAAAAGTGTGAACTACGTGTTGATAATCATGTCTGGTTCTCTCTCCCCCTCTCTCTCGTCATTATCATCTATCACACACGTCTACTACTGACTGAACTGAGATATTGACATTTTATGGTTTCTTCAAAGTATAACTGAATGATTTAGCAAACATATGGTGATGCAAGATGCAGTGATCGTGGTGGGAATAATTTCTTTGATGACTTCAGTTCTCTTTCATTTTACTGCTTATCATTGTGATTTGATACCATGTTAGAGTAAGGAAAAGTCAGATCAGACAGAATGCACCTCACATGCTGAGCAAGTGTTCTTGATGAGAAATGGAAAGTATAAAACCTGAACAGCCTGAAAGTTACTCATACTTGCATATTCTAGTTGTACAGGCCATATTTCTATAGGTTTCAAATTATGAACAATAGACTGCCTACTTCTTCTCAATTTTGTTCCATACAAAAACTTATATCCAACTTTGTGAATATTGGATTCTGTGTGTGTGTTTTTGCAGGCTGCAGCAATCAAGGAAGAGGCAGAGTTCCTGATGGAGCAGAATGAGGACCTGCTGACAGATGCAGCTACCAAGAGACAGGCTGCCCAGGAAATGCTTAACAGCGGTATCAATCACCAGCAGGTACAGACACACCTACAAACATTAGCTGTTTACTCACAGACATACAAACACAATACATGCTGACATCACTTATAGACCTGCCACACCAACAGACATGCTTGGCACTAACAGACACTCTCAGAAGCACATCCCCAAGACATCAATGAATATTTTTTATGCTAACAAAGTTAATTAATGTGGAATATAAATATTTGGCCCAGATTTCAAGACTTCCCCACAGTAAACATAAAAGATAAGAAAAAAAATTCTAGATTCAGATATAATTCCATACCCCAGATACAAAGTGGCTTTATTGGAGTTGGTTGGTTGGTCCGGCTCTAGACAAGAGTTTTCAGCCCTATTTC
>CM037787.1:54002621-54052621 GCA_021229015.1 Solen grandis | reverse complement strand
TTAGCTCGTCAGAGAGGAATTTTAGTATTCGTTGGGCGTGTCCTGTTATCCGGCATATACCATCAAAAGCAGTGCTAAAAGATAACACCGTGCCTTTTTCTAATACAATACAACTTAGTGAATTTCATGTATTTACTTTAGATATAAGAAATGTTTATCATCTTACATTATTTCAGTTTATTATCTTATAAAGTAATATCTGTATTATCTTCAATGGTATTGAATTAAATAATCTGGTTAAAGGCCCATTACTTGATCACATAGATCTATGTACAAACTACATGTATGTTGCATCTACGACATTTTTAAAATCCGTCATCAATAAATTTATGTCTCAATAAGATACTATATAATATTGAAGGACATTTAAGAAATTAAGATAAGAAGATGTCAGTATTTGGGTTTGGTTCTGACTCTACCGGGAATATAGGGGATCAGTAATATTCGTAGGGGCGAATCACTCGTCGTCGAGCCTCCATATGAACATTACTGACCCCCTACATTTCAGTGTAGTGTCAGAACCAGTCAAAATAATTGATTTGGTTGATGGGTCACTTTTACTAGTCATATATTGTATTTTATTTTCATTTTAAGCGCCATTTTTGTTTCTACGGACCCTATATGGATTTTTACTACACACTACATAGAAATATATAGGATCACCACGTGACGCGATTCGACCAATGAAAACGTAAGGAACGTGTGGGAGGTGAAATAAAATTCCTATCAGCATAGCTGATCAAACTAGCTCACCCAGCATCCTACATACCCATGCACCGCTACAGTCAATCTACTGCACCAGATTTTGTGTTTGAGTATTAAAAGCATTAAATACAATATATTCTGTTATACCCTGGTTATTCTTTAGACTATAGACCTACATCGACGATACCATTAGTATGGAATATTTATTTAACTAAAACCATACAGATACAGTAAACCATTATAACTCTGACCAGAAAGGTATTAAAACTTTTAAGATATAATTTGAATAGAATACTCAGTATTTATATTATCTAACCATGTCTAGGCAAAGAATTGAGAGGAAAATCAAAATACAAAACTACCTTTGATTTGAAAAACGAGGTCTTACTCACCAATCCTCCACAAACCTTGGCGGCCGCCCAAATGTTTCTTTTCCTACTGTCGGCAGTGCCAATATAATGACACAAAGGTTCTCTGGTACAAGGGTACACCTCTTTGCTTCCGTTTTTGTAGTGATAGTGAACCAGACATCCTGTTAATGCATAGATAACCGTGAAATACCTTCTGATTAATGCTGCTATCTTACTGGTGAAAAATTAAAGCAGCTCATTCACAGATGGTATTTGACTAGGATACTTTTACTACATATGTGTATTACGTCATTCAATACCCATCTACAGACGCATGGTCACCCAATGCAACCATCCGTGTCTGTAAAAATATGAGTGGTTTCCCCATCACAGGCGATAAGGTCACAAACGTTATTGAAACTATATTTAGAAATATAAAACCTATATCTATATTTTCAAACGAAATATTGACACGACACAGAATTGGTTTGAGCTTTCAGTCCAGTCCACTTCTCAGATTTTATATTATCTCACCTCATATTGTTTTTTCATGATACGTTATGAGAAATAGATATGTCTTATACCCCGGTCACACATTCACGGAAGAACGGTACGGAAGAGCTACGGTGTTACCGGCAACGGATGACTACGGACATGTCAAATTCCGGCTTCTGCCACGGTTCTAGTACGATGAAGGTGTGAATACGGTTTACGGATACACGGGGAGATAATAGGTAAAAGAACCAGGAGAGATACGGATTCCTACGGTTCTGATACGGATTCCTACGGTTCTGCACGGTTTAATACGGAGCCTCACGATATTGGTCGATTCTACTACGGATACACTACGATCTATTACGGTAAAAGTACGGGTACGGTACGAATAAGAACGGTCCGATACGGATAAGTACGAATCGACACGGAACGATTCGGTAAAAAATGCGTCACCAACTGCACCATCTTGCTCATTTTGAAACTACGGTTCAGGACGGGCTAATACGGTTTTCATACGGACCAGGACGAATCGCTACGGTCTTATACGGACTACTACGGACTACTACGGATACGCTACGGTCTGTTGATCCGTGACAAAATTTTGAACATGTTCAAAACTTGTCAAGGACTGCTACGGATATACAATAACTACTACGGATGATCACGGTTACAATACGGAGAACTACGGACCAATACGGATAGCTACGGACAATGCCGGAGCGAATCCGTAACTCTTCCGCGGCGGTCTTCCGTGAATGTGTGACCGGAGTTTTAACTAAATATCGACACGGACCAGTACGATTTGATTTTTTTTCCAACTGTTGCATTCATAGTCAGATACGAAACTTAAAATATTTGTACTCCGTCTTGCTGTATTTTCTTCTGTGTTGCCTCGTACTGCTGTCGTATTGGTTCGCTTGAGTATTCGTGGCGGTTCGTGCTATATCTTGACTTCTGCGAATGTATCACTAATCAGATAGTGCATGAATTAGTGCGAGGTTAATACGAGGTTCACAAGAATGTAGTATAGCATATCAGGATCTATGCCAGCAAAAACTATTGTAAGTTCTGTGCGTTACGAAGTATAGCACAGAACATGTCTTAGCGATGTGTATCGTAAACTCGGGTAGTGCGGGTCACTGTAGCGTGAATGTCACGTGAGCGATATTGTCCAATAAGGTGAAGTTAGTATTAGGGTACTACGTGGTCAGTTCTACGCAGGACACCGTGCTGTTCGGTTCTATTTTAAACCATAACGAGTATTTAGTTTAATACTTGCTTTTATTGTAAAAGTATGAATGAATGTGCCAATTTATCTGTATCTGTTTAAGAAAGCAAGTTTTGCATTTTGAAATTATTATATTTTAGGTTTATGATGCGTTTTGCACAGTTTTCCAGAGTTTTTTACATTATCTAGGAAGTGAGTTTTTCTCTCTGGATTTTTCATCTGGCTTTGCGCATCATAATGAAATATTTTAGGCGCTTAAGTTTTAGGTTTTGTGTTCATACGTTGAATTTGACATATAAATGTATTAACTTATGCATGTGCGACACAATGTATGGTCATTATTTAAATGTATTAACAGATTTACATGTAAATATGTATCCTCTCTTGCCCAGTATTAAATAGCACGTCCTGCTAAATGCAAAGATTGTTTGCGTTGTTTGTAGTAAACATGGATTAGACATACAGTGCCTGTACGACTCAGAAGGATACAATATGTGTTGTTACGAACGACTCCGAAACCAGAAAAATAAGCCTGACAAAACGGACAATATAGTCAAAACGTTCATGGAGGGGTCATACTCCACAGTACTATTTTCGTATCGTACTACACAGTACCGTATTCGTTTCGTACTCCACCACATTATTTTCGTATTGTACTCCGACGCTCTTTGTTTTTGTCATACTTAAACGCACTTAGTTCATGCCGTACTCCACCGCACTATATTCGTGTGTCATACTCCACCGCACTATATTTGTGTGTCATTCTCCACCGCATTATATTTGTGTGTCATACTCCACCGCACTATATTCATGTGTCATACTCAACCGCACTATATTCGTGTGTCATACTCCACCGCACTATATTTGTGTGTCATACTCCACCGCACTATATTCGTGTCATACTCCACCGCACTATATGTGTGTGTCATACTCCACCGCACTATATTCGTGTCATACTCCACCGCACTATATTCGTGTGTCATACTCCACCGCACTATATTGTTTGTCCTCCACCGCACTATACTTGTGTGTCATATTCAACCGCACTATATTCGTGTGTCATACTCCACCGCACTATATTTGTGTGTCATACTCGTGTCCTATTCAACCGCACTATATTCGTTTCATACTCCATCCCACTATATTCGTTTGTCATACTTGGGTCATATTCAACAGCACTATATTCGTGTCATACTCCACCGCACTATATTCGTGTTATACTCCACCGCACCATATTCTTGTGTCAACACTACCGCACTATATTCGTGTGTCATACTCGTGTCATATTCAACCGCACTAAATTCGGGTCATACTCCATCCCACTATATTCATGTCATAATCCATCGCACTATATTCGTGTCATACTCCATCCACTATATTCGTGTCATACTCCGCCACTATATTCAAATCGTACCCCAACGCACGATATTCGTGTCATACTCTACCTCATTATGTTTGTGTTGTACTCCACCCACTATATTCGTGTCGTCCTCCATCGCACTATATTCGTGTCATACTATACCTCACTATATTCGTATCATACTCCACAAAACTATATTCGTGTCATACTCTATCTCACTATATTCGTGTCGTACTCTTACTTACTACATTCGTGTCGTATTCCACCCATTGTATTCGTTTCATACTCACCTACTATATTCGTATCATACTCTATCTCACTTATTCGTGTCGTACTCTTACTAACTTTATTCGTGTCGTATTCCACCCATTGTTTTTTTATAATCGTGTTATACTCTACCTTACTAAATTTGCGTTATACTCCACCCACTATATTAGTTTCGACTCTCCAACACTATATTCATGTCGTACTCTACCTCACTATGTTCGTGTCCTACTCTACCTCATTATATTCTTGTCATACTCGATCTCCTACATTCGCTTCATACTCTTCCTCACTATTTTCGTGTCGTACTCTATAACACTATATTTGTTTTGTACTTCACCACTTAAACCTTTGTTTTATACTATGTTCGTGTCATACTCCACCGCACCATGTTTCTGTCGTTCTCCACCGCATCATGTTCGTGACGTACCCTACCACTTTGTATCGTACTCCACGGGACTATGTTCGTGTCGTCCGCCACCGCACCATGTTTGTGTCATACCCTACCACACTATGTTCGTTTCGTACTCCCATACTTATCGTGTCATATTCTACCTTTCTACTCCATCCACTATATGCTTTCCAACCTTTACATATCATATTTCGTTTCGTACTCCACAACACTACATTCGTGTCATACTTTACCTCACTATTTTCGTGTCATACTCCAGCCACTATATTCGTGTCATACTTTACCTCACTATATTCGTGTCATACTCCAGCCACTATATTCGTGTCATACTCCAGCCACTATATTCGTGTCATACTTTACCTTACTATATTCGTGTCATAATCCAGCCACTATATTCGTGTCATACTCCAGCCACTATACTCGTGTCATACTTTACCTTACTATATTCGTGTCATACTCCAGCCACTATATTCGTTTCGTACCTTCAAACACTATGTTCTTGTCGTCCTTTACCTCACTATATTCGTGTCATACTACACAACACTATATTCGTGTCATACTCCACAACACCATGTTCGTGTAACACTCTACCTGACTATATTCGTATCGTATTCCACCCACTATATTCGTGATGTACTCTCCAACACTATGTTCGTGTCGTACTCTACCTCACTATATTTGTGTCATACTCTACTTCACTACATTTGTATTGTACTCCACCCACTATATTCGTGACCTAAGCTATCTGGTACCATCTATTGTTGCAAGAATGATTTTAATATCGTTGATACTAGTATAATAAATATCACTCATTTTATTTGAAAATCATTCGTGGTTTAACTATTTTGAAATTGTCAATTAATAATTATGATTATTAATTGTCATCCTCCTATCTATTGGTATTCTATGTTTGAGTTCAAACTCTCGGTTACTCTGTCCGTTATATTGAATCGTTATTTGTTGTTATAACGTGCATGTTAATTAACTCACCTGGTGTAAGCATGTAATTGTTCGGGGTGAGAGACAGGTTATAAACATTTCCATTGTAGGTCAGCCGATATTCAAGTAGATTTGCTGGTCGTTTTGCAAATGGTCGTAATGGTTTACTGTAGATCCTCTCCACGTGCGCATATTCCCAACTGGGAACTGAAATTAAGGATAACATAATAAATGCAATGAAGCATATGGAAATACATGCCAAGACAAACATCATCTTATTTATTGCATGAATTCCATTGTTTTTATTTATGAATATTTTAGTATACAACACATGGGTGTGGGACATTGTATTTTGTCTTTCATATTATAGATACACATACTTGTGCGTATATTACATAGAAATATATAATTGCTATATGATAAGGTTTTATTCGTAACGGTCTTGATTGTGATGGAGGAATCATCCATTTTTTACAATCATGTCCCATACGTCTGTAGATGGACATTGATAATGGCAGTACACACAGAAGTTTTAAATCAAATTCTTAGTCAATGACCATCTGTGAACGAGGTGCCTTAATCAGTTTTGAATTTTTATTGTACACTAAGGAAAACAGAATGGTTCATCCATTTGATTATGATTAATAAAGATACAAAATGGTGCATCCAGTTAGTTATATCATTGTACAAAATGGTGCATCCAATTTGTTGTGGTAAATAAAGACACAGAGTGGTGAATCCAATTACTTATGGCTCATCATAGCACCGGTAAGTTATAGCCTGTCATTGTACGTAATGATATATCCAAATGGTCATTCCCTATCATAGTACAGAACGGGAATATCAAACTGGGTATTGTTTATCAAAGTACAGAATGGTGCACCCAATTGCTTATGGTTTATCAAGGTACAGAAAGGTGCAAATGGTGCACCCAATTATTCGTGGGTTATAAAGGTACAAAATGGTGCACCCAATTGTTTGTTGGTTATAAAGGTACAGAATGGTGCACCCAATTGTTTGTGGGTTATAAAGGTACAGAATGGTTCATCCAATTATTCGTGGGTTATAAAGGTACAGAATGATGCACCCAATTGTTTGTGGGTTATAAAGGTACAGAATGGTGCACCCAATTGTTTGTCGGTTATAAAGGTACAGAATGGTGCACCCAATTGTTTGTGGGTTATAAAGGTACAGAATGGTGCACCCAAATGTTTGTGGGTTATAAAGGTACAGAATGGTGCACCCAAATGTTTGTGGGTTATAAAGGTACAGAATGGTGCACCCAATTGTTTGTGGGTTATAAAGGTACAGAATGGTGCACCCAATTGTTTGTGGGTTATAAAGTTACAGAATGGTGCACCCAATTGTTTGTGGGTTATAAAGGTACAAAATGGTGCACCCAAATGTTTGTGGGTTATAAAGGTACAAAATGGTGCACCCAAATGTTTGTGGGTTATAAAGTTACAGAATGGTGCACCCAATGTTTTGGTTTATCAAGGTACAGAATGGTTCATCCAATTAGTTATGTGTTATAAAGGAATTTAATGGTGCATCTTATTAGTTATGGCTAAACGTGATACAAAATACATGTAGTGCATACAACTGATTATGGTTATCAAGGTACAAAATACTGCATCCAATTTGTTATGGTTTTTGGTTTTTTTTTTTCCTATTTAAAACAGTGCATGGAGTTGTACATTCTATTTTTATGACCAATCAGTGCATGGAGTTGTACATTCTATTTTTATGACCAATCAGTGCATGGAGTTGTACATCCTATTTTTATGACCAATCAGTGCATGGAGTTGTACATCCTATTTTTATGACCAATCAGTGCATGGAGTTGTACACCCTATTTTTATGACCAATCAGTGCATGGAGTTGTACATCCTACCATGTATGGCCTATCATATCACGGTGCTGCCCATCCATTTGTTTATGGCCTTCCATGACATAGACATGTGCACCCAATAGATGTTATCCGGAACTCGGCAAATGTGGGTTTTTCCTATCTAATCCGAGGGTACAAACAAAATTTTACTGTTATAGCTTCACGGGGCACCACCGTTCACAATAGAATAAGTGCAACACCACGAAGTTGTAACTGTAAAAGTTTGTTTGTACCCCCGGGTTAGCTGGGAAATTCCCAAATATTCTTAATTCCGAAGTAACTCTATTGTTTGTTTAAAGCCTATCAATGAAGGGAGTTGTGCATCTGCTGCTTACCATGCCACGGCCTGTCGTGGTAGAGTTTTGCATCCTATTGTTTAAGGCCTATCGTTCCACATAGTTATGTATCCTGTTTTGTGTATCCGCTGACTTTAACACTCACACAGCCCCTCACCGCGTGGGTTCGAATCCCGGCTGGGTCATTCGGATTTTCATATGAGGAAGCCTTCCAGCTGGCTTGCGGTAGGTCGGTGGTTCTACCCGGATGCCTCCGTGCATTCGAGGTCTTCCTTTACCTGTAATAAGCTGGACGTCGCTATATGACTGAAATACTGTCGAAGCGACGGTAAACTCTAATAATCTAGTCAAGTCCTGTTTTGTGTGGCATAGCATATCACAGAGTTGTGCATCCTGTTGTTTATGGCCTTTATGCCACATATTTGTGCATTTAATTGTTTATGGCCTATAAATACACAGAATTGTGCATCCTGTTGGTTATTACCTATCATGTCACAAAGTTGTGTATCATGCCACGGCCCTATCGTGGTATAGGGATGTGCATCCTATTGTTTATAACATATCATGCAACGGCCTGTCATGGTATAGAGTTTTCATGTCACAGAGTTTTGCATCAATTGTTTGTGGCGTATATATGCTCGGGATTGTTCATCCTATTTTTAAGCCGATCATGCTATGACCTGTCGTGGTATAAAGTTGTGCATAATATTGTGTCTGGCCTATCATGACACGAAGCTATGTATCCTTTTGTTTATGAGCTATCATGGCAAGGAGCTGTGTATCTTTTGTTTATAGGCTATCATGACACGTAGCTGTGTATCCTTTTGTTTATGGGCTATCATGGCATGGAGCTGTGTATCCTTTTGTTTTTGGCCTTTCATGGCACGGAGCTGTGTGTCCCATTGTATATGGCAAATCATGCCACGGCCTACATGGTATAGAGTTGGGCATCAGATTGGTTATGGCTTTCATGGGCCACGCCTACATGTATAGAGTTGGGCATCAGATTGGTTATGGCATTTCATAGCACGGAGTTTTGTGTCCATTTGCAAACCTGGAGTTGTGCATCCTATTGTTTATAGCCTATTATGTCACGGAGTTGTGCATTCTACTCTTTATGATCTATCATGCCACGGCCTGCCGTGGTATAGAGTTGGGCGTCAGATTTGTTATGGCTTTTATTTACAAATGTCAACAACTCACAGACATCTCATGATTGTTTATTTTGAAATAAATGTATAAAATAATTTGATGGAATTACAGGCCCTTAAAAGTCAATTTGAAAGTGAAAGTAAAAATCAAAACGACCTACTACTGTTTATTAGTGTGAAGTTTTAGTTTAATTTCGTTTCAAATGTTGACCCCATTTCGCAACTCCAAATCAAGAATAAAATTCGCCTTTTTTCTAAACTGCATCTTGATAAAGAATAGCTATAAATGCAGCATAATAATGCAGAACACATCTTTTAAAACATGTCTAGAATTCACATAGTTGTATAATACCTGATCATAAAGTTTAAAATTGACCACACACTCCGCCATATCGTAATATTTAATATATATATATATTAGTAGTTTACTTCTCATTCAATGATACCATTTTTTTTTTCAAAATTCAAAAGGCCCATTTCCCCTTTTCAAGCATATGAGAAAACTTCTTGAGTGGGATCTATGCAGGAATAAAGAATGGTCAACGGTGCAGATAGTGCTGACACTGCAGTCAATGACACCAAAAATAGCAATATAAACATGGACATTGTTGTTGGTTCTTCAAAAGACAAATCGATGAAGCTTTACTTGGTACCTGGACACAAAGTACAGGGACTAAAATCATCTATGATATCAGTCAATGAATCAAAATCTTTGAAATAAATGCAAAATGTATTGTTTGCTTGCTTTCCTTGCTTTGGTTTAAAGTCCCACCACAGTAATCCAGTCATTTAGGAAATTTTGTCTACGTGTTGCATGACATGAATTTTGGCCAACCCTTTCTTTCATAATGACCAACTTCTTGATTATTATTTTGACACACGGTTGATGTTATACGGTGGTATGCCAGTGACAAATAAATCGCGTGCGCGCGAAACTACTGCGGCAGAACGCGGTGGTTATCGCGTGCACATGCGTTGAAAAAACATTTTCCGCGTCCTTTTTATGTCACCGTAGATGACATCATGTTTACAGTCGCTTCGACGAATTCAAAATACTTCGCAGGATAAGAAGAGCCAGATCCAGGAGTTCAGGTTGGGGTGAGGCGCAATATTTAAAAAATGTAGGCAGTGACAATGCAAGCGGCTTGCCGCTTTGCCAGGGCCGTGATAAGTTTCGATTGGACTAGGGATCCTGGGGAATTCCCGTGCGATTTTTTTATTTAAAGCTGTAAACTAGTGCATTCTTGTGAGTTCTGGGGGGTTGTATATCTACATTTATGTATGGTCGAGGAATTTTAGAGGGGGCGCGCTGGGTGCCCCCCGGCCCCCTTTGAACTCGCCACTGATAAGTTCATATAAATTTATATTTTGAAAATATGCTCGACTTCAAACAGTCCATTGCTGGAGTTTATATCAATAGCCAGCTATTCCAACACCTCAGCAATATTTTCTCATATTTACACTACCAATTACGAAATATTTTATTCACATGACAAAAGTTCACAAATCAAAGAATTTATTATTGGAATCCAAGACAAGCTTTTGTCCATTAAACCAGAAACATAAGATAATACACACTTTGCTGCCGACTTAATTGAAACCATTACCAACATGACTTGCTAACATATTACAAGAGCGGTGCTTAACATATATGTAATTGATACCATTACCACCATGATTTGCTAACATATTACAGGAGCGGTGCTTAACATTTATGTAATTGAAACCATTACCACCATGATTTGCCAACATATTACAGGAGCGGTGCTTAACATATATGTAATTGAAACCATTACCAATATGACTTGCTAACATATTACAAGAGCGGTGCTTAACATTTATGTAATTGAAACCATTACCACCATGATTTACCAACATATTACAAGAGCGGTGCTTAACATTTATGTAATTGTAACCATTACCACCATGATTTACTAACATATTACAGGAGCGGTGCTTAACATTTATGTAATTGAAACCATTACCATCATGATTTGCCAACATATTACAAGAGCGGTGCTTAACATTTATGTAATTGAAACCATTACCACCATGATTTACCAACATATTGCAAGAGCGGTGCTTAACATTTATGTAATTGAAACCATTACCATCAAGACTTGACAACAGATTAAAGGACGGTATTTAAAATTTACGTTTATGGTCTCAAAAGAGGAAGCATTATCAAGAAAAAGCTTGTCCCATCTTAAACACCTATGATAAGCTGAGTTCCAAATCGAAACTAGTTTACAAACTATTACTTTACCTAAGTTTTTCATGCAAAGCGAGCTTGTATACACCGTCATTGCGGATCTTCGCTCATAAGTTCTCGCACTGTTCGCTTTAAACTTCTTTAAAGATATTTTAAAAATTTATTTACGATTTTCATGAGATATAGGTGAGTGGACCGCCGCAGTATTGGGAGGTCGTGGGTTCGATCCCCTGTCATGAAATTCAAAAATCATATAAATGGTACTGGTATAGCTCCCTTGCTTGGCACTCAGCATATAAGACTAGTTCCAGGACTTGTTGGTCCGGTATCAGGAGTTTGAAAGGGTGTGGTATCATGCCACATAACTGCGGAGATATACTGCAGTGTGGCAGAACTATATCTGTCTCAAGTAGACATAGTCACCAAATGACTGTAATACTGTCGGTGGGACGTTAAACCAAATAACTACATAAAATTATATTCCTACAGAAGTAGGATGTAATGGACTTACCATTGTCTGAGACATTCGTACCAAATATCTCGATCCGCTCTTCCAACGTCAGCACGTCTGGTGGCTTAAAAGTCTGGCAAAAAACAAACAAACGATGATGATGATGACTGTCGTGTTCAGTACTGTCAGCAGTTGTAGTAGAAAAGGTCCACGCACGGGCACTGTAGTCAAACTACGGAAAGCCATGACTGTCTTTTATGTAGGTAACGTATATTGTTGATTCATACAAAGTGACAGTGTGCTATATAGAATCGTTACAATTACATATCTAATCATTATGGGTCATCCCAATCTCATTAAAATCATCTCTTCGTTTTCGCTCCGATACTCTATGCTACGAAGATCTGACACTATATGTGTTATTTAACAGATTTATATTTCATCAACCTTTATGTCATGAATTACAATGATAAAAAAGTAATATCGAAATTATCCAATCAGAATGTGTGTTTCAAAACAATTTGAATTTGAAAATCTTAATAATCTGAAAAATTAAAACTTACTTCGCAATAACTTCAATGTAGGTACAAACACATTTTACTGTAAGTCTACAAAGAAGAATAGCTTAATTACTACTGAGTCGACCTTTAATCGATGACAGACCGTTGCGACTATATACAGTGCAGCTTTGCCGTTATATGCAGTGAAAAAGAAAGTCCATATACATAATAAAAATGTCCTTATACTGAGTCATTATAACAACATATAGAGTGTTGGCATTATCTTAAGTGAAAAAGTCCATATATTGAGTGGCAGTGTCCTTATGTAGAGTCGTTATAGCTGTAAATTGAGCCGTTTTAGCGATATATTGGCTCCACCTAAGTGTATATACTGAATAACAATGTCTTTATATAAAGCAGTTGCAACAACATACATGCATAAAGTCGACTAGGCACTATATGAAGTAAAATATCCATAGACTGAGTCTTTGTACCTCCATGTCGATTCATTTCGGTGAAAAACTGAATCGACTTGACTTTATATAAATTTACTTTGTACATATATTGAGTGACAATGCATTTTTGTGCGGTCATAACAACTGCAGGAACAGTCATCGTGCCTATATATAGGAGTACAGAGTCAGACGTTTTCACATGGAGACGCCTTTTATCTCCTATCCATAAACAAATAATTAAACAACTGGTAAACTAGCTGAAAAAATAATTCAAATAGCATCTACTTTGTTTATGTTATATTTAATTAAATAAATTCATATTTAATTAAGTGTAGAAATTAAAAATAAATCAGACAAACCTTTAATGACAGATTTGAGCAAGAAACATGAATTCTATAAATAAAAAAATTACACGATATTGCAATTTTTCAGCAATTATTTTATTTTATCACACACACTCGGAAATCAATAATAGTAAGAATATGGAATATATAACAGGTGGTGTTTAAACTATATTTTAGAGATTGGTGACAATATAGTCGGAAAAGGTAGATGTTTTAGTCGACGATTTCACTAGGGTACGTTATGACTCTGGACGTTTTGACTTTAAAACATTCTTAAAGTTGTTTATGTAAAATAGATAATTATCTATACATCGACGTTAACATTTTAACGTTATGCCAAACCTACTCTATGTACTGTTGCAATGACTTTACATAACGGTATTGTCAGTCCATTTTTGACATTTTTCCTTCATATAACGACAATTCGATTCTATTTTTGTTCCAACGGTTCAATATAAGGGCATTGTCACTCAATATATGTACACTTTCTCTTCATATAAAGTGCCAAAATTACTCCATATGTAGTTATTCATTTAAGGTCTTCCCATCCTAACAGCCATATTCCATATCTTGCCACTGGATGGTTATATTTCTATGATTTTTGTCACTTTTTTGAAGACATTCAAAAATAAAAATATTTCACCAAGAGTTTTTTAATTTTTTGGGGGAACCTTAAAATATGTATTTTTATGAAAAACTAACTTGATTTAAAGGAAATTTTTTTTAATTTCGTGAAAAAAAATCTTAACTTTACCATAGAAAAATGGAGAAAATCACTTTTTTTTAGTTTTCAGGGGAGATAGCTCATGGCTACAAAATAATCAAGGGAAGGTAATAAAAGAACTTCTGCCAATTATCTTAACATGTCCATTTGCATCTAAGATTATCATTGTTTGATACTTTAAAAGCTTATATACTTGTGTATTGTTAAGTTATATGCATGGCTTTAATGAAATTGATCGCTATTAGGATAGGAAGACCTTAAGCTGACTTTTTAAAAGCACATTGTTACACAAAACATGTACACTTTTTCTTCATATAAAGTGCCAATATGACTCAATATGTAGCTGTAACTTTAAGTTGTCGTTTTTGTAAGTTGTCGTTTTTATAAGTGTGACATCACCGCTGTGGGTTCGAATCCCGGTAGGGACTTCGGATTTTCATGTGAGGAAGCCTTCCAGCTGGCTTGCAGTAGGTCGGTGGTTCTACCCGGGTACCTCTGTGTACTCGGGGTCTTCCTCCACCTGTAATTAGCTGGACGTCGCTATATGATTGAAATACTATCGCAGCGACGGTAAAACCAAATACAACAACAACAACAATAAGTGTGACAAAAAAAGGTAAGACACCTCGTACTTTCGGTCTCGTACTTTGATAATGTAAATGATTTCCCATTTCGTCAAAAATAAGAGGGCCGACAAGATTAATTATCTGTGTATCTGTGCGTGCAGGTTTACAGGTTAACGGGTTTTATGTTTATCATTGCATCAATTAGATTGTTCTAATTGATTCGAATACTGCCAGCTACCATTATGACTCGTTCGCGGTTAATTCTATTTTGACCCACTTTCAGCCTCAGAATTTTATCTTTAAGGAGTGCGAATCAAACTCCGGGGTCTGCACACAAAGCAAATTATGTTAGCAGGCTGACACTCATTAAACACGATATAACAACAACAGCAAACGGGGAGAACAGTCATTCGCGTTTCCGGCTTCGGAGTAAACAAATAAACAATTTGCCGCCATCTTGTTTGATCTCGCGTTCTATTTAAAAACAGTTTAAATTCGCGCAATTTAGCCTTTTTTTTACTTATCCTCTGCTAGTTATAGTTTTTATAGTGTGTTTAGGGTTAGGAGAACCTATAGCAAGAGTTCATTTGGCTTTTTAATAATAAATATTTGCAATTTTTAAACGTTCGGCTAACGTTCTAAATAAGTAAGGGAAAAATCCCTATAATACCATATTATGAAGGAGCTCCTAGCTGCATACCGACATTTGGAAAAGGTAACTAAAAGGTAAGGAGTCTGTTATTTTGGTAAACATTCACTAAAAGGAGTATCCCCCGTACCACACTTAAGGTAACTTGTTCATATCGTTAGGTACTTTGTACCTCTCATAAGGTAGTTCATACCTCTAGTAAGATAAATGACACCCCAACAAAGAAGAAAGAAGGGGACAACTCCTCAACTCCTTGAGTCAGTGTAGTTTATCAGAAGTAGTACTACTTCAAGGAGATATCCGATGAGGATAGCGATACAACTGCTGGGGATACCCCCTCTCCAGACCTATCTCACTAGTACAGTGATAGGCAATTCTTATACACAATGGGAGTGGAAACATGTCTGCAGTAGGAACAATACAAGCAAACCTTCCACCCTGGCCAACCCTGTGTCACCCCCAAGGTGGAGTCACACTAGCCATCATCACCTCCTGAATCCCGTTTATCAAAATGAAGAACATGGTACACGTTTTTGTGAAGCACATGGGAGATTACTGCAAACATATTCCCATTAAAAAGGGAGCTAGACAGCTCTGCTTCAAAATTCACCAAAAAAAAAGAGATTAAAAATGCAAAAGAATTTACCTTTCACTGGTTCACGTTCAAAAATACATGTAGCAGTAACATACTGAATTAGATCAAAGGGATGGGCAATGTGCTTTTTTAATTGAAAAAGAAAAGAAAAAGAACGAGGGAGAATTAGAATTACCCCCCTCCAACATCAAAATCAATAATCAAAATTTGAAACTGAACTGGTCCTCTTAACTCAATCAGGTAACCATTGTCAGGGGTATGGCCATCTTATAAAGTTCAGCCCGCATTGTGCTGGACCTCACAACCATGCGGACTGTGGCAGCAGACTTGAGAAGTTGAGTGCCAACTGGGGGGGGCACACAGTGCGGCGGTGTCCAGCTTTTCATAGCTGCCAAACGTAATGGCGAACTCCAGAAAAGCCTGGCTATCCAGACCTGTACAAACGAAGAAAAAGGTAACAAAATTCCTGGCACATTGAATAAGCACCAAACTTGCAGAAAAGCTGGAAAATGAAAATGTAAATAAAGAAGAAATTTTGGTCATAATTACAGTGTAGCAATACCACGTGACCTTGACGTCTCTAATGGCATCAAAACCAAGATAAACTGTCAACTTTTTGTTCCGCTAGAACATAGAAAATTACCCATAAGTATTTCATTTCTTCGTCGATTTCTATGGGACATGGGTCAGTCTAAGAAGAAAAACATATGCTTTCCACGGAATATAGGATCTCCATCAGCAGCTGAGCCGTTTTTTCAAACACTTCGTGATTTTTTTTAACAAAATTGCTTGGAATTGTAGTCCGCTCGCATACAAACAATCCCAAGGTTTCACAATGAAAAAAGAAACCCACCCAATTATGAGCCCCGTTAGATTGTAGCATCCAGGTGGGTGGGGGGGGGGGGGGGACAAACACGTGTGTACACCCGGATATCTCTTACAGATTATTTTCGGGCCTTCTAAGGATCTCTTCCTTGTTAGTTTTTTAAGTTATCTAAATTCAAAATTGATCTATTCCAAGACCATTTCCACCACTTTGCTATTTATTTTGACAGTCATAGAGGGTTTTTTATATCATTTTTAAAGGATCGCTTAGATCTTCAAACTTTTTAATTCAACTTCTAAATTAAAGACATCGCAATGTCCAGCCGCCAATGGCTATTTGGCTGTGAGTCTTCAAAAGGAAAAAAACGGGGAGAACTGTTGTATCCAGCACGGAGGTTCCACCGGTATACAGCTCTGGTAAAACGTTGGGACTATACCTATTTTTACGTCCCATCAGAAACTCTCTTTCAATTATGTGACCGTAAAATATATTTATGTATCAGGACGCATACGCATGCAAATATCCTGGATTTTTTCTGTATTGTACAGTTCACAGGTTCCATGCAAAACCTATGTCAAGACTAATTTTGATGCAAAGCATCAAAGACGCCGCAAATGTTTTTGAATCACGAATGAAATAAAACAAAGCTCTTTCAGAATATTTTAAAAACTTATTTATGTATCATTTACAAACAACGGGTCTTAATATTTCCACTAGGCAATGATACGTGCCATTTTGACACATATCCTCAGCTGTAGACCGTAATTGGTTCAGAGTTTTCTGAAATGTGTTCTAAAAAGTCAATGTGAATCAAGAGTCTTCGGCCGAATTTCTATAAATGTATTTTTTTTTTCAAAACATTAAATCTGAAGAAAAAAAATCCTTAAATAATTTAGAATACGGCCGATGAAAAACTCATATTAACAAATTTTCAGAAATATAGAACAAAAACAAATACTTTGATTTTTGCAGACATAGCATATGATGATGATTTGAGATGCCATAAATCTATGGAGAAAAATAAAGATACAATTTACAACAGGTAATTCCTTTCTTATATAATTATTAGAAGAGTTAGGGTCTGCAAAATGCATGAAATTTCCATACAGTAAGCTACTAATGCGGTGAAAATGTCAATGTAAATGTAATGTAAATAAAATCATCAGCAGCAGCAACAACCAGGAAGATGAAAATGAAACTAATCAGCACAATTAAGTTTTTTATTTGGTACGGGGATTTAGGTACAGTTCCCGTAATTTACTATCTTTGATAACATAGCGTGTCGTTGGAGTATGGCATTCTTTTTATCGATGATATGTATAAAATTAAATATATATTTACAAGACTTTACAAAATATGCTACATACGGAATTCAGTTAGGGCCATCGCCTATAAATGAAATAATCTGAAACACGAAATCACGAAAGTACGATGACGAAAACGCGAGAACACGATGACGAAAACGCGAAAGCACGATGACGAAAACGCGAAAAAGCGAGATCACGAAAATTCGATGACGAAAGCGCGAAAACACGATGATGAAAGTGTGATCACGTTTTCGTCATCGTGGTTTCGCGTTTTCGTCATCGTGCTTTTGTGTTTTCGTGTTTCAGATAATTCGCGTTTTCATGTCCTCGCGTTTTCGTCATCGCGTCCTCGCGTTTTCGTACTTTCGCCTTCAAGTATGCAGTGTAAGTCATTTTTCGGGCCTTTCCTGAACAAAAAGTCTATCTTTACAGGTGTGGTTATTCTATCCATTTTAAATAGATTTCAGCGAAAAGCGTAATGATATTTATATCAAAACGTTATATATATATATACAGAATATAATATAAAATATTTTAATTGTGACATTTTATGAAATAGACACTTTTAAAAACGAAACTACCTCAGGGCTCACCAATTAAGTACTATCTTACCCGTTTCCTACTTTTAGACATGTATCGTCTTGAGATTGTATATACGGACTCGTGTTGCAGATGAATCTTTTTTTATGCAAATACATGTACTTCATAAGGCGAAGCAACACCATATATCTCATTGGTAAATGTTAAGCAAGTTAAATACATATTCGAATTTGAAGCAGTTGAAGTTCATCATGTATGCCGAACACATTCAATACAGAGTGCTTAACACAACACAGATATTATTTATAAAAAGAATCCATATAATTATAAAAGATCTATCAGTGAATTATTGTAAATGAATGATTAAGATACTGAATAAAAGAAAAACAAAATTAGAACTAAATAAATGAACAAATAAAAAACATTGTCACGATACTAATAACTCACAATAGGGGAGAATCAATTGTAAGCGGCCGGGAACTAAGTCTGTAGAGCATTCGCCCTGTAAGCGAAATGCATCGGTTCAAATCCCGGTCAAGCTGTATATATTTTCACCCTGTGATATTTGGCGCCAAACGTAGGACCATGGCTGTATTTGCTCTGATATCATGTTCACCCTGTTCCCTTCACCCGTTTGGAAATTCAAGAACAAATTCCAAACAGGGCGGGGGCGCATTTGCACTGTAAGCGAAAGGCCCCGGGTGCTAGCCACGGTAGAGCTGCACATTTTCTAACCCTGTGACTCAATCTTTTTCTTTCTTAATGTAAACATTGTCCCTAGATACCCTAGTAGAAATGAGCTGACATATGGGTTAAAGCGGCAGCAGCATTAATAAAAAAATACTTGACCATGCGGCTTAATTAGTCCGATTAAACGAGCATAAAAATTAGTTACCAAAGGCCACCCTTCACAGCACCTTCACACTTACTTACAGAACTGTGACCTGACGAACATTAATAATTGAATATAATTATTGAATAACTATCTTAAGTGTCTATTCACATCATAAGCTACAAACACTATGAAAGAAAAAGGTGTTTGGTAATTGATGTTTCAGGCAGAAATTTCCACTGCACAACATGCATCTTATAAAATGTGACATCTAGATTGGGATTTGTTTTATGCTATGTGTACACAGATAAATACCGGATAACTATAATTGTTAACAATGAAATAAATATTGCTCAACACCAACAATGAAAGGATAAAATTATACTTTAGCTAAAAAAAAATAAAATACAAGCATCTGTTTGGTAATACAAGCAGTTAGGTCCAACACATAGAATGTCATGTCTCAAAATAAGATAAGTCTAGATAGGTGTATCTTGCATGTAAATGTTGAAAAGATACTCCTATTTGTAGTATCTGTAATGAAGATCGTTAATGCTGCTTGTATTACCGAATACTATATATTTCAGCCTTAGAGTTCAGTAATACCCTCACCCGCTCTTGTCATATACATGTATATTTAGCTGAAAATAATAATTGAATGTATAAAAGAGCATTATCTAATGGTAGTCCATGCTGAGAGAGAGAGTTTAGATTAGTATTAAACTGATGTTGTTGTTTTTTCCGCTTTATTTTAGTTTATTTCAATATATAAAAAGATCTCATCAATTGATATGTAGTAATGAAGATATTAATATGACGGAATATATAATTTCATACAATTTAATTGTCTCGCTAAGCTGATTTCATAATTTTAAAACATATCTACTTATTCAGTATGTCTGTAGGTCTAAGAATATTTAAAACTAAATAAATAAGACGGATATTTCGTTGTAGGCATAGCCTATCTGATACTTACTTAGTTTTGGCACTGCGCATGCAAACCGGAAGGCGAAAGTACGAAAACGCGAAATTATTTCGCGTTTTCGTCATCGTGATTTCGCGTTTTTGTCATCGCACTTTCGCGTTTTCATCATCGTGGTTTTGCGTTTTCGTCATCGTACTTTCGTGATTTTGTGTTTTCGCGTTTCAGATTTTTTCACTCACATGCGAATAAGAAGATGGCCCTAACGGAGTTCCGTAGCTACAATGTTCGGTTAAATTTACCCGTTTCAAGTACTCAGCTTACATACTGGGACCGCAGATTGGACTTAGTGCCGTCAATCAGACATGTCCGATACGGCCTCGTGTATAGTGTTTGTGCTTTTTACACTTTCTACATTATGCAGTAATACGTTTATCAAAGTGATTTTTCAAGTTGACGGTATGTATTTAAAAATCTGAATATTCTAAGGCCACAAAACATCTTCCAAAAACTTTTTCTGAGCTTTAATAAATCAGATTGTTTGCAAGGTCCGTTAACCAAGTTTTAAAACCCTCGGCCTACGAGTTTAGGGAGAAGTTATTAGGTACCTAGTAAATGTGTCGAATTTCCTTTTAATGACGGTATAAGGCTTGCATATTTTAAATCCTATCATTTTTACATCAGGTTAATACAAGTAATTCGTTCACAATGTATTTTTTCAAACATATTTCATGTTTTTATTCTACAACAATGACAGTTGTTGCTCCCTTTTTCGATTATGCGGCTCCAGGGCCAAATTTAAAAAGCATTCCATACTGACGCCGCGTGGAATGACCGAAACGCATGAAAATGTTCCGACTGAAAATCTGAATCGACAGGAGCTCTAGATAAGATGAAGCTTCGTTTATCACCGAATGTAGAATGAAAAGTTGAAATTAAATGACTTTGTTATTGAAGAAAAACAGCATGTTTAGGAGAAAATGTCGAGATACAGAATAAATGGATCAATTAACATTATTCTGCACAATACATAATATATTTTTAACTCGTACACAGCCTAGCTCGACCAAGATGGTTGTCAATCATGCGCGGATCCAGCGATTTATTTCGGAGGGGTGTGGGGGTCCGACAGGAATATGTTGACCAACTATGAAAATCCCCGTAATTGAGGAAGGGGGTGGGTATTGCAGATACTTTCTTCTATATATAATAAATATAATAGCCAAATCTTATGACCCCCCCCCCTCCCCCACCAATGTCGAAGCAGTGCACTCGTTTAAATATTTATCCGTATGTACAGAACAATGTTAATGACCTGATATTCTTCTATATCCAATATTCTCAGCAATTCAACAGAGTGCATTTGTACCACGCTACCGCACAATAGAGATATCGTTGAAAGATATATATCACGTTATCGGACAACAATCGCAACATTTCATTCAACATAAAAAGGGCGCGCTCTTTTAAAAAATATCTTTTTTTTTAAAAAATCAAATTAAAATCAATTACTTGCATAATCAAGTATATACTATTAAGTCCTCCATGAAAATACGTTATGGAAGTACAGGTAGGTCATTTTTCATTGAGAATTGAAAACCATATTGAACGCTCCGTTACATTCGTATTCAATACTTCAACGTCAAATTTCTGTAAATACAATATGAAATTAAATAAATACTACTTAATGCACATTTCGGAATTGGAGGGCAGTATAAATTTCTGGGTATGAAAAGTATTAAAATTATTTACGTAATTTCAATAACACATAGACATGTGTTCGTATTTCTTCGCATATTAGTATGGAAATAGTCATGGCTTTTAGGTTCCGCGTTGCAACAAAGTAGTGTTTTGTTGTATATTTAGCCGAGGGTTTCTCGTTCGGATGATAATATTTATATCAATCTGTCTTCGCCATCGTGATATAATAATCTGCACCAGTTCAAAAGCTGTGGTTAGATACACATAAAACAAATGATAATCTCTTTATAAAATTTCTGTTTCTTCCTGTTACATCTCTCTCTAAATATTGGTAAGTAAAAAGATAACAATAGCATAAAAGAAGATTTACACTACCTGCTGAAGACTCGAACCTGATACTGCGAGAACAATTGCACAAATAAGCCATATCATCGTAAAAGGTTATGACAATGGTCATAGAGTGACTCCACGTGTGATACTTCTACAGTAGGCCAATCCGTCTTATAAATAGTGAGAGCAAAACAACAGCACGACTTCAAGTGGGTCAAATTATCGCGGACATGAAGATGCTAATTTGTATCAATTCGATACCCGTTTGTGTCGTTTCGTCAATATAGTCCGTCAGTTCTTAAAAGCGTACAATCGTGATTTTGTTTGAAAATAAGTTCCGTTTAATCGCAGTCCATTAGACTTATTTAGCATGTTATCTTCGGCATGTCATGTGTATAGAGACCTGAACCAATGGCACAAGGGCTGTACACGGAACACTTTTGTTATCTGTTATCAAAGTTAGTGGCTTGTCGCGGATATAGGGTTGAAAACCCGGCAGCAAGTACAAAGGGTGAAAAAAAAAATTCATTTCAACCGCCCACTTGTGATTTATACTTTAGGAAATGCTCAAAAAATGTTTCCTTTGTCGTCAAACATTACAAATTTATAAATATTTATGTAAAAGTGCCACATATTGTATGTTTATTGGTGATAAACATGTTTCGTGTTTGTTTTTATAAACAACGATATTTTCCATGTTTTTATTTTGACGCCACTATATATCAGATCCATTTTAAATCAAATTTAAAACTGATAATGACTATGGTTTAATAGATAAAAAAATCCTGTTTATTTATGTGGCAAAGCTGTGTCGTGTGGTGTGGCAGGTTGGCGGGGACTCTAGTTGTCGTGTGGTGTGGCTGGTTGGTGGGGACCCTAGTTGTCGTGTTGATGTGGCTGGTTGGTGGGGACCCTGTTGTCGTGTTGGTGTGGCTGGTTGGCGGGGACCCTAGTTGTCGTGTGGTGTGGCTGGTTGGTGGGGACCCTAGTTGTCGTGTTGTGTGGCTGGTTGGTGGGGATCCTTGTTGTCGTGATGGTGTGACTGGTTGGCGGGGACCCTTGTTGTCGTGTTGGTGTGGCTGGCTGGCGGGGACCCTAGTTGTCGTGTTTGTGTGGCTGGTTGGTGGGGAACATTGTTGTCGTGTTGGTGTGGCTGAATGGCAGGGACCCTAGTTGTCGTGTTGGTGTGGCTGGTTGGTGGGGACCCTTGTTGTCGTGTTGGTGTGGCTGGTTAGTGGGGACCCTTGTTGTCGTGTTGGTGTGGCTGTTTGGCGGGTTCCCTAGTTGTCGTGTTGGTGCCATACGAATTGTCAAAATGTGAGTTGAGGTTTTGAATATAAAAGACAAAACTTCGTGTCAAAAGTACTATTAGCGGTAGAGATGCAGTGAATATAAAATTTCATACTTGGATATTTTTTTCATGAACTGATTTTATCAAACGCAATCAAGGTCAAAAGTGTTAAATTTAAATTATATAAGTCTTTAAGTACATTCCTGATAAGATCAATATTTTCTTTGGAGCAATTTCGGGATTTGACTCGCTTCATATAGTAAGATTGCACATATATATAGAAAATCTTGGTAAAGGACCAACCCAAGAATTACCATGCCATGCCAATGGGTGGGGTTGTAATGGAAGAATTGTTGCAAATTGATGGCAACATTTATGTCATGTGAGCTCAAAGCAAAATAACATTGTTTGGGTGTCATATTTTGTGCATGAGTAGGCTTTAGCATGTGTGTCTTTAAGATATGTATTGATCTAGGACTAAGTTAGATTCCACGATATGGTCGTTTGAAAGAGATTTGATAAGACAACGCTTTAGAAACATGCTTACCTTAATTAAACAACGTTATCGGAGCGATTTGCACCGTTAAAATTGCTTTTATGCTATGGCATTTGACGGTAAAAATGTCTTTAAAAGAAATAATGATGAAATGGCGCAGGTGTGGTATGTTGATGCTTGTTTTTATTTATTTGTTGGGTGGAACTGTCTACTTGAAACAGATAAAGTGCTTCCACACTGCACTTACACGTTGTGTACGATAAAGGATTATTATCCTGGCATAGGTCAACCAGTTCTGTTTGTACTGAGTGCAGAACTCCTGCTCCCGATCGATTAGTACAAACAAACATACTTTTATTTAGATTGTACAATAGAGTATATCATCATATACATGTACATATTATCGAACAAATTAATGATAATGTCACGATTATCTGAAAATAGAATGGATGAAAAGTATGTTAACAGTCAGTGATAAATAAATGTGTGTGAAGTTAACCAATTTAGCCTATGTAGTAAATATGCTATAACTTTAGTCCTTTTTAGCTTATTTAGCCCATATAGGACATAGATTACATTGTATTGCATTTATAGCCTATGTAGTAAATAGGCCATAACTTTTATCCTTTATAATAGCCTATTTAGTACGTAGGCTACATCTTTTATCCTAAGTAGCCTATGTAGTAAATAGGCCATAACTTTTATCCTTTTAATAGCCTATTTAGTACGTAGGCTACATCTTTTATCCTAATTAGCTATGTAATAAATAGGCCAGCTACATCTTTTATCCTAAGTAGCCTATGTAGTAAATAGGCCATAACTTTTATCCTTTTTTATAGCCTATTTAGTACGTAGGCTACATCTTTTATCCTAATTAGCCTATGTAATAAATAGGCCATAACTTTTATCCTTTATAATAGCCTATTTAGTACGTAGGCTACATCTTTTATCCTAATTAGCCTATGTAATAAATAGGCCATAACTTTTATCCTTTATAATAGCCTATTTAGTCGTAGATTTTTAACATTGACTAAAATATTTGGCCTATTTAGCCTATGTAATAAATATGCTTATAACTTTTATCTTATTTAGTCTATTTTGTACATAGGCTAAAACTTTTATCCTATTTAGCCTATTTAGCCCATGTATGAATTTAAGTCTATTTGACCTATTCATTTATCCTATTTAGTCTTTTTAATACATAGACTAAATAGGGTAGTTGGTCTAACTCACAACATTTCTTTATGAAACATAGGATTTTTCATTGTATAATTCTATGTTAAATTGGCTAAATAGGTTTTTTTATTTCCTGAATAGGCTACTTTGCATATAATGGCCAATAAAGGTATCCCTTTTGAATTGAAATCGGCTAAATCGGCAAATTATGTATATACATTGTACACATAGCCTCTTGTACGTTAAAAAGACGAGGTCGCCTACGTTTCTTTCATAATTACATATGGTAATAATCGACTTTTTTAATGTAAGAGGCAAAATAGGCTATATTGGTCTATAAAACAGCTTTTTATGTTAAATCAGAAAAATGAATTAATTGGCTGAATCAAGTAGCATAGGTCCTACATCGGCTATATAGGAATACAGTTGTAGTCTGTGTAATATATAGGCCATCGTCGAATACCCCCGGCTGACTTATTCCGTTTTCCATCAGGCGGCTTGATGTCATGTAATAAAACGGAATAAGTCAGCTGGTGGGTATTCGACGATGTATATAGGCTAAAAAAAGGATGAATCGTGTAAAAGATGTAACCTACTTAATGCCAAGGCTATATAGAATAGATGGGATAACTCACAATATTTCTACATTCTGAAGTTACAAAATTTTACGCGAAATCGGCTTCAGTTGTTTTTAAACATAGATTGTTCATTTCCTGCTTATAATGGCCAATGAATATCTCCCTTTAATTCATATAGGCTAAGCGGCTACGTTTGCTTGTAAACATGGCTTTTTCTATGCTGAATAGACTAAGTCACGCTCATTGCAGTTTACTCTTGAAAGCGATGAACCCATATATATTGGTTTTCTTCGTTTAACATGTTCCCTTAGTGCCCATGATCATGGGGAGCGTCTGTGATTTCTTTTTACACATTAATAAACTAAACTTTATGGGATGTCGCTGTTCTAGTGCCATATTAACTGTTTTCTCTAAACGAATGTTATCATCTTTCGATCTTAACGGAATTTACGTCAGATTTCAATCAATGACATTACGTAAGTTTTGAGAAAAGGTCTTGGGGCAGTTTTTGACGTTGGGAATATGTCTATATGTGATATATAAAGATCCTGCCTCCCGTCACAATACGTACATGCTTTTAAAACATAAACAATGAAACGAGCAGAAATTCAAAACTTTCCCTCCTAGAATATCCCAAATTCACCAATGTGGTTCTATATCCTATTTTTTCTGTATTTCTATGTATATTTATTTCAAAGCTGGCAGTGCCCCGGCCCAGTGCAGGATGTACAATATGTCAGAAAAAAAAGTGAAATAGCTCTAATTAACCTTTTTGTATATATGAATATAACATAACACCAAATTTTATCTCAAGCGTACATTATGATATTTGTCATCAAAATGTCATTTGGTAAACCCAAACCCCTATATCTAGCATTGATTGCAGCATAGTTTAAGTAAAATTCAAACTCATTAAAATATGCATGTGCATTCTGTGGTCGTGTTTCAGAATTGGCATTTCCATGGAAATTAGGCCACTTATTAATATTAGTAGTAACCTGTGTGATATCATGGCTAAACACACGGGGGGGGGGGGGGGGGGGGCTGATTTAATGGTTGGGCTGGGGTTGGTGTCACTACCCGGTGAAAAATGTTTGTTTACTGGATTTAACGTCTATGCGACATTTTTCAGTCATTTGAAGACTATGTTTACTTCAGACATATATAGAGCAGCCGTACTGTAGTATTATGTTGTAGACAAGTGGCATAATACCACACCCAGTCACATTATCCTGACACCGGGCCAACCATTCCTGGAACTACCCTATATTTATTCTGAGAATAAGCATACATTTTTTACAATTTGTTTAGTATATCGGGATAAAACATTATAGAACAGATGCTCTCACCACTCGGACTCCTTGACTGGTCTTTTCGAATTTGTATATACATGTTTTATGTTCAAAATGGTACAATTTCTAGTTGACCTCTTATTTAGAGCAGACCATGAGTATCACAAAACAGGAGAAGAAAAGGAAAGAGTATAAACAACAGACGTGTTATCTTTGAAAGGAGAAGAAAGGGAAAGAGAAAATTACAAACTTTCCATCTTTGAAATCAGTATTACTATTTATCAGCATTTAACTAAGCATATTGGTTCAATAAAGATGCATAATTGAATATACTTGTATTTCTAACTTTTTCTTTCCGTCTGCTTAATCCGTGGTGTTTCTTCTGCGCGTCTCTCGGTTTCATGTATCAATCTGTCGATGATATCTTGTTCATATAACGTGTTGTCATATCGAGCATGCGTATTATGATGTCAAAATGCTATGTAAACTTGTCCATATTACGTATCATATTCCAACGTGTCCAACATGAGGTATGAGGTAGTATGAATAATAAACATAACACGCATGTCCAACATGAGGTATGAGGTAGTATGAATAATAAACATAACACGCATGTCCAACATGAGAGCACGTTATATATGAATAATAAACATAACACGCATGTCCAACATGAGGTATGAGGTAGTATTAATAATAAACATAACACGCATGTCCAACATGAGGTATGAGGTAGTATTAATAATAAACATAACACGCATGTCCAACATGAGGAATGAGGTAGTATTAATAATAAACATAACACGCATGTCCAACATGCTAGCACGTTATATGAACAAAATATCACGACACTTCGACATAAAACCAGCATGTCCAACATGCTGACACGTTATATGGACAAAATATCACGACACTTAGACATAAAAACACGCATGTCCAACATGCTGACACGTTATATGGACAAAATATCACGACACTTAGACATAAAAACATGCATGTCCAACATGCTGACACGTTATATGGACAAAATATCACGACACTTAGACATAAAAACACACATGTCCAACATGCTGACACGTTATATGAACAAAATCACGACACTTAAACATAGCATGTCCAACATGATACCACGTTTTATGGACAAAATATAACAACACTTTTGAAGTAGTGTGTGTCTCAAATGAAAGCGTGTTTGAAGAGCTGCAAGTCGATCACCGTTAATTAAATTTACTTTGATAAACAAAAAAATGCGACATTCCTGTTCTCTCAGCGCTGTCAGAGTTTTGATTTTTATTCATGCAGTACCTTATCTACAATAGTCTCTACTTATAGATTGACTCGTTTTGGATAGGAGATATATACAGATTTCGGTCATTTTTAGTGTAAGAAATAACCCCTAGAGATATCTGAGGTCGATAGATTGATGTGATTATTAGTATGTTACAATGATTTGTTTTGGACTTCACATGGGTTATGGTAACAACCTAAAATGACCGAACGTTGCACATTTACTATCAAATGTATTTGCAAGCCACCTTTACATCCAGGCCTTTTTCTAGCAAAACGCTGGTATAGAAAGGGATGTTTCCGTTCGAT
The DNA here is from genome assembly GCA_021229015.1 of Solen grandis. Lineage (NCBI taxonomy): Eukaryota > Metazoa > Mollusca > Bivalvia > Adapedonta > Solenidae > Solen > Solen grandis. The sequence goes on along the minus strand of CM037787.1, from coordinate 54,024,150 downwards.
CGGGACCATTTAGACTGACTTTCATTTAGGCTTTTCGATAAATTGTGCTTTTTGAACTTTGAAAGACACACGTAGATTTCAATCAATATAATTTTAATGTTAGAGATTGGAAAGTTAGGAGTGAAAAGCAGAATGAAAGTGTAACAAAATATCAGTAATTAACTAGATAATGAATATTGAATGAATAAAATAAAGTAACGTAGACATTCTGTTTTGTTACCTGAATGAAACACCGGATAACTGAGAGGATGCTCAATGCGTTATAACATTTTTTATCATCGGAAATACTGTGTAAGATGCTAATTTCGATAGCTTAAAATGGAGTCACATACCACCTTGTACGTATGACCACACTGTTAAGTGTTGTTCAGAGGAGCTCCAATAATGCATAATTATTACGGGCCCCAAAGTGGGGGTGGGGGGAGGGGGCTATAATTTACACGACGGGTCGAGACGGTATCGGGAGAATTTGCGACTCTTTCACGACCAATTCTTCTCCATGATTTCAATTTGCAAATAAAAAATTAATATTTCTATTTAAACATGAAAAATCAAACGATTTCTGTTTGTTTCTTTGTTTGATTGTTTGTTTGTTTGCTGGGTTTAACGTCCCACCGACAGTAATTAAGTCATTTGGAGACGATATCTACTTGAGACAGATATTGTGCTGCCACGCTGTAGTATTACGCCGTAAACAAGTGGCATGATACCACACCCAGTCACATTATCCTGACACCGGGCCAACCATAAAGTAGTTTAACTTAAACACAGAGAACTTATTTTCGTATTGCTTGAATTATCCTTCATTTAGCAGCCATTTTACTTATCTGCCCAATTAACCTCTCTATTTAACATAATTAAATTGTTGTTGTTGTTGTATTGGGGTTTACCGTCGCTGCGATAGTATTTCGATCATGTAGCGACGTCCAGCTAATTACAGGTGGAGAAACCCCGAGTACACAGAGGTACCCGAGTAGAACCACCAACTTACCGCAAGCCAGCTGGAAGGTTAATTAAATTGTGGTTGTACTGTAGTTACATATAGTAGTGGGCTAATCTATAGCGTTTCAATTTGACTGCCTGTTTAAAATTACTTACTGCATATTTTAAACGTAACATTTTATAAATATAAATATTAAGTAAGATTTGCAATTAGTTTGTTTTTGTTTTTTAAAATACGCTGATTTTTTTTTCTTTTGAAAGAAGTAACTTATTATTTGAAGTAAATAAAATATTAAGTTATATTCCTGAAAGGATTGGTGAATCAACTTATTTCAAACCTTCGATCTTTTATAGAGAAATTTTGCTCGCATGAGTTTTCTGCACCATTAAGGAATGGTAGAAAAGCAGTTTGTGTGACGCCCAGAGGTTTCGAAAGCTTCGCAAAAGAAAAAGATGTCTGTCGGTTTTGTTTGTGGACCAGCTGTGATATTGTGTATCACGGTTCTTCTTGTTCATATCTTGGCAAGATGTACAGGATTGCCACTGGTAAATCACTTACCACTTCGGTACAGCCAGCCAAAATATACCTACTACATCCATTTTTACGACTGTGGTATGCTTTTCCAAGAACCAGGTATACCTTAAAGCAGAACTAGCTTTAGAATAATCAACAAATGACGAAATATGTTTTGCTCAAAATGTTTATATCAATGCAATTGCAGCGTATTTGCCAGCGGGTCCATACGTTGTGGGTTCGAATCTCGTTGAGGGCAAGGACTTTCCACGGCCAGACGCCAAGTACTGGTCCATCCCAGGAACCGTCGAGAGGGATTTGTTTCCCAATCGATAATATTTTTTATTTAACTAGATATTGTTTGTGTCGTATCTAATTATTTCTTCAATGATTTGAAAACAATACAGATGCACGTAGTCATTAATGGGAACCGTTAATATCGCCCAAATACATTGAAGACCAAAGCTAATTCAGGTTCGAGATCATGTATCACATACAAAACAAAATGAAAAAATGCCAATTAAACATATCGCTGATTTCGATGTTTATAAAATACAAGAATACTGTTATACTCCATTCGTACCTGTCAGCTTGCAAGATCATATAGTTAAAAAGACAATTAAATAATAAAATGAAAACATAGCATTTAGTTTTTAACTATAAAATAATTCGTAGTGTACAGCTTTAACAAATGTTGTTCTTGGTGTATGCAAAGCATCCCAGTGGGTCGGTGAAGTCTACGATGTTTGTAACACACAGTGTTTGCTGACTTAATCTGTGAAATTACTTGGTGTTCAATCATGGCGATAGAGCTGAAGCTTGTCGGGTACACACTGTTGTTTACGGTTATTTGTCCCCGGACAATGTCGGCACCAACAAGCGATGTGACCGGTCCCCAAGAACAGAATCTGGACGGAAACACTCTTGTCACCCTTGGAATCAAATTGAAGAACCCGCTTCTCAAACTTGTCGGACTTGCACTCCTAAACAGCCATGACGAACTTTGTAAGCTACATCCGTGCGGGGCTTGGTCGGGATGGTCCACTTGTTCGGTCGCCAGGTTGGGTACGTTCGGTGTGCGGAACAGGACATGGGAATGCGGTGGGACCAAGGGTCCGTGTCAAACTAACACCCTCGAGATGACACAAGTAGAGACCAGCCTCTGTGAGGGTGTTTGTCCCCCGTCTTATAAATTCACGGAGGGTGGATATTGTTTGAGGTATGTCCACAAAGAAGTATCTCCGGTCGCGGCTGAGAACACTTGTAAGTCTGACGGTGGCTTCTTGATCAATATAAACTCTCAGAAGAAATTGGATAGTGTTGCAACAATGCTGAAGAATATACAAAAAAATACATACATATGGGTTGACGGGAAAAGATCAAGCAATACCAGCCCATGGGTGTTTAGTTATGAAGAGGATAAACAGGGTTTTACCAACTGGGCATCTCACGACCCAGACAATGGGACGACTGATCTTTGTTTGATATATATAAACTATAAAAGTGAGGGATGGAAGAGGTTCGATGTTACATGCAGCAGAAATTACACTTTTCTGTGTGAAATCCCATATTAGTGTGACGAAAATGCAAACGTTTAGTTAAAAGTTCAATTATCTGTCTTAAGATTTTAGATATAAACGTTTGCTGAAAGACATAATTAAGACATTTGGATGTAAGTGGTATTCAGGTTCTCAACTTTTCATATCCAATAAGGTAGGATTGTGTAACAATAATATTGGGGTTATTCTTAATATTTTTGTTAATACATGTGATTCAGTTCATTGTATAATAATCATACACTTTAGAAAAAATATTTGGATCATGAGGAGCTGTCTGTCGTAGCGTATACGTCGCATGGACTATGTTATCGTGTTTATCAGGTAGCGTTGGGACTTTGAACAGGCAAGTGTTAAATCCAAGAACAAGTGCTGGGTCGTCACGTCCTGATATTGTACGGAAATAAGGTCTAAAGTGACTATAAAAAATATTAAAGTGTTTTATTTTATCCATTCCTGCATGTAATTCAAACCACTGATTTGGGGTTAATGTTGCTTTTTAGCCGCAATGCGATGCCACGCACTAAAGGCACACTCTTCTTTGTGTCTAATACAAATATACGATATCACGTGATTAAGGAACGCTTTGTTATATTCATATAGTGTGACTTTTGTTAAGAAACTGTTCTCAGTTTGAGTTTTCCGGTTTTCTTCTGTTCGTCTGTAGAAATAAAAATGTCATGATTTCGCGTAAATATATTGTAATATGTCACTCCCAAGCGCGATGTACCGACATATAATCGAGAGGAATCATTGTAATTTGTTAGATATTATTTAGCAATTAACATTTCATTAGACCACATCGAATGTCTAAATCTTTACACATTACAATCACAATATGCTGTTGCCCGTACGACCCTGTCTTCGGTTGTTATTTTCTATTGAAGAGGATGTCCGCCAGTTCACCCAAAATGCTATATTACACCATAAGCTTTATACGTTGGATATAGGAATACACTTTTGAAGCAGATCCTCCATGTTATATAGTGAGTGACCAGTATTAAACATAATTAGGTTTTCGCCCCTGCCGCAGGCTTCTAATGTAGTTACTATCTCGTGGCCACGAGATAATAACTATGAAAAACACCATGTCCCCTCGGTGCTTCCGTAGAGATCAGATAGAAGACTTGTGTTTGCTGCATATGATTTGCAAGGCATATATGCACAGAATATATGGAGTGGCAGGGTCTTCTGGAAAGGGTCAAACTTCACCAATTTTTGAAGAATTCAATATTTATGTTTTTATTCTTTGTTCGATATTTATAATTTTTTACAGATTGTTTAGTTTAATATTTCAAATGATCTCATACTTTCAAGTGTTGAAATTTTGCAAAGGTCAAGGTCATATTGCGATTATTGGTCATTTCTTTGACTCTAAATAGCTCAAAAACCAAAAATATTTTATCGAGAGAAAATGCACAAAAAGTTAGTCCATAAAGAGAGATGTTTATTTTTTGAAGATTGAGCAGTTCAAAATTTGATCCTTTGTTGAACAATTACAGATCAATGTTTTATGTATTGATATCATGTAAAATTTGAAAGTTTAACCCTGTCAACAAAAAAGTTTTTGTAAATCTCTTTAGAAATAGTGACTTTATAGCAGTATAAAATTGCATGCTGCCAATGCGAAATTGGTGATAGCTTAGACAGGTAAATTCATATCGACAGTAAGAGCCAGTATGTCTTATCTCTCGGTTATCAGTATAGGTTGCATAGCTCAGTATGTAAAGCGTTTACCTACGTTATTTTGTATGGACTAAGACCACAGTTACCTGCCCTTGGTTATCCTGCATCCGGATGTACCTACTCAGAAAATAGTGACTCTATTTAATGCTGAATTATAGTGAATTTTTGACTGTAAAACATGCAATAAAGGATTAAATCCTATAGAACACAGTTAAAATAGTCATAAAATGCCCAACTCGGAGGCCTTATTGCACAACAGTCTTAAAAGTTGAGCATTGCTGAGAGGGGAATTTTTTAGAAAATTGGTAAGAAAAGGCCGACCTATGCACTTAATTCATACGTATGTTATTTGGTCTTAAATAGGTCAAAAAATGGTCAGGTTATCCCATGTTTAAATTGTACTAAATTATTTCTCTTGAATAGATCTATCTAATGCGGGTAAGTTTGGATGTCAATTTTCCTTACAGAAATTGTCACTTGTATATATTCTTATATAGAACATATAGTAAAATTAATTGTGGTCTTTGTCCGTATGGTTTGTACTACGTACACAGCGAGGCGGTGTTGTGTTATCTAGCTCATTTCTTTCATGATATAAAACTCCTTTACCATTTGTGTATGAATTTATATTAATATCAGATATAGAATTTGGCTAATTAAAGAATTATTTTGCAAGATTTTATTATTAAGGCTTTTATTCAAGAAGCAAATGAAGGTTCTTTTGCCGAAGTAAACAATTGTTTGGAAAGACTGTATGCAAGTTGTATTAAATCTTATAATCAGGTATTCTCGGTGATACTTTTACATGTTAAAACATCGGGAAATGTATATTTTTCCTTAATATTGTAGACATGTTCTATTTGAGTAATAAGTAAGTTTTCTTTGAGTAATCGTTGTAACCGGTGCATGAGTAATTATCCCATCGTTCATTCAATGAGATTTATGACACCGTTATTTCTATTATGAAACAAAATGTAGTTAAATAATAAAATCATATTTAATATTGAGTCAATTAATCTGCAATAGCCATTTCAGGATGTTCCTGTCCATTTGTTATTGTACATGAAAAAAAAAATTGCAAATCAGGGTAATATGAATTTTACAAATGTGTTTATCTTATGAAAAGCAGTTTTCAAGTGTGACTACATATTTGAAAGTTGGTGGTCAACTGTATTCTAAAACATGATCATTTGTGTGTCACGTATTCAAACATTGCGACAAAATTGGGAAGCTTATACATATCCACATTAAATAACTTAGTCTATCTTATGAAAAATTTAGGATAACATTGCGATAAAAAACTGGAAATATTATACATAGTCGCATTCTATAAATTGGTCTATCTTGTAAAAATAGGTCGTAAGCTTGCGACAACATAATTGACCTGTGATAGTCAACTGTAATCAATGACAAGGTATTTTGTTTAAATAATGTTCATTCACTGCGAGCAAATATTTGAGAAATCATGGTAATACATGTATGAATTTTATAAATGTGTTTATCTTATGAAAAGCAATTTTCAAGCTCACGACTACATAATTGAAAGGAGATGGTCAACCGTATTCTTAAACATGATCATTCGTGTATCACGTATTCAAACATTGCGATAAAAATTTGAAAGCTTATACAAATTCACATTTAATAGCCCGGCCGCGACATACTGTAGTCATAAAAATTGGTACTGTTATAGATCCCTTGCTTGTTGCTCAGCATATAAGGGCAGTTGCAGGACTGGTCAGGATAATGTGACTGGGTGTGGTATCATGCCACATGTCTACGGCGTGATACTGCAGTGTGGCAGCACTATATCTGTCTCAAGTAGACATCGTCTCCAAATGACTGAAATACTGTCAGTGGGATGTTAAACCCAACAAACAAACAAGCAAACATTTAATAGCTTTATCCATCTTATGAAAAACAGTATACATACTTGAAAGGTAATCAAAAAGTAATTTTAACTGGGTTTATATATCAAGCTCGCGACTTTATAAATGAAAGATGATGGTCAACCGTGTATGTATTGGATAAAAAATATTGTTGTTATTCACATATTAATTTTATTTGGTTAATCCTATGAAAATTATTTTAATGTTTGCGACTGAATAACTAAATAGAGGCAATCAGCTGTATTCAACAACATCGTGTATTTTATGAAAAGTGTTCATATAATGTGATCAAATACTTGAAATATCATGGTTATTTGAATATAAGAAAAGGTCTACCTTATGAAAAGCAGTTTATACACTGTAAACCACATATTTGAAAGATCATGGTTTTCACATCTAACAACGTGTGACATATCTTATAAAAAAATTGCAAGCTTGAGACAACATAATTAATAAGTGGTAGTCAACTGTAGTCAGTGACATGGTCTAATTTGTAACTATGTTAATTCATTGCGAGCAAATATTTGGAATGCGTTGAAAGGTCAATGCATGACAATTGTAAACAATACGCGATGACATTTCAAGTGTTGTGTGGCATTGATTTGTATCCCGTTGCATTGTCGTGCGCTGTTTTATAATGTTGTGTGTCGAGATTTAACTGAAACGCGACACAGAAACATTCCACAACATTTGCACACTATAATGTTGAACGTCGTGTTGTTTGTCGTACGTCATGGTCGTGTATCGTGGTACATAGTCGTACGTCAACCTTTCCATGCGATGCATGACCATGACATTAGCACAACAATATGAAATGACACGTGACAATTTGACACTAAAGATGTGTCTCTTTTATAGATTGCGTGTTCTCTCTCTCTCTCTCTCTCTCTCTTAGTGATATGCTTGTCCTGATTGCACTATGCATGTGTGCAGTGATTGACCTATTAAATTATAAATATACTTCCAACAGTTTCACTTCTAGGAGGGGCCTCCGCCGAGAGGGTCAAGTTGCTGACTTTAACACTCACTTAGCCCCTCACCGCGTTGGTTCGAATCCCGGCAGGGTCATTCGGATTTACATTAGAGGAAGCCTTCCAGCTGGCTTGCGGTAGGTCGGTGGTTCTACCCGGATGCCTCCGTGCATACGGGGGTCTTCCTCCACCTGTAATTAGCTGGGCGTCGCTATATGACTGAATTACTGTCGAAGCTATGGTAAATTCAAATAGTCAAGTCACTACTAGGAAACGTTCTTTGGTGAAGTGGTTAGAGTGTAGTCTTGCTGACCCGACCCCAGGGTGCGATCGCCGGACGAAGCCAGATAGTTCCCCCATCCAAACCAACAGGTTGAAGAAGATGATTATTTACATTGCACAACATAAACAGTTAATATATCATATGAGAAAAGAATATTATAATAATTCTTAAGTGTTTTTCCACAACAGTTAAAAGTAATGGCGTTACTTCGAATTCTGTTCAGAACATTTTCAATTTTCTTATCAAAATTCTATTTTTTGTGCGTTTGTTGTTAATTCATATTTGTTATCCATTTGATAAACATGTACTTGTATATCGTAGTTCTACATGGGGGTCTTAATGCATTCGGCTTTTCTCCACTTGAAATTATTTGGACATCACTATTTGGTTGAAATATTGTCGTAGCGACAGTAAATTCCAAAACAACAAACAATATTACATTTTATTTATAGATGTCACCATGTATTATAGCATTATGATAGTTATTTTACAGAACTATGTTAAATGAAACACACACCACACACACCGCATGCTATTCTCAACTTTACAATAAAATACCAGCTTTTTTTAAAACTAGCTTATTTTAAAAGCTATTATTGTTGTTATATAATCGGAAACATTTTCCAGCCTTGCACTCGTATATGTTTCATTGAAATCCGTCTAATATATATATAGGTTCTATCTCAACTTTGGCCTGATGCTTTGAAGAAAGAGTCCGTTTAGCCTTTTCAACTTACCGTTGAAGGTTTTGAAATGCGCACACATTTTTCTAATTTCTTTTATCAGTCGGACAAAATAGTCCACGATGCTTTAGTCAAAATCCTCTCTACCTAAATGGGTATAACCATTCGTTGCTAAGACGTTAAAAAAATCCGTTATCAATGTTGAGCAGAGGAACACTAAAAGTGTCGCCGCCCAGGTCATAAACAATTATGATGCATTCGTCGCTTCCGCGTTTGTCCAGCCCGTGAGACAAGACCGCTGCCTATAAACAGTCAAAGCTTCAAGTGTTAAGTTGTGTGTGACGTAGTCACTCACAACTTTAGTACCTACATTGTGAGGGTCCAATTCTCTACATTTAAAACCGAATAACCTCTTAATTTTGTATGAATGATCAAACGATTAAATAGAATTCTACAACTTAGGTATGCTGAGATTCAGCTAAAGTGCTGCAAACTCAGTTCTGAGTGAAAAATACATAGTTACGGAAAACAATAATTGTAAATAGCATAATAAAAGAACGATTTTCCCTGTGATGTTGCCTAACTTTCACTCCGCCACGCGGACGAGTATAGTTTTTTTCGATGCAAAGGTGGATGGTATAGTCCATATAGAATAATAGAAAGCTTGAATTCCGATACAAATCCGCATAACTTATTAATAATCGCATCAGGCTATCTCAGATACATCAAGATACCCCAGGGGTTATTTGTTGCTCTATGGCATGGCTGATACCTGTATATATCTGCTATCAGAAGTTACTATGGGCACAGTATGGAGCCTCTGATTTGCATCTATAAATAGAAACTGTGCCGTCGCTCGGTAGTACAAATCAAAGCGCTGATATTGCCAAGAGAGCAGTATTGTCGCATTTCTTTTGTTTATCGAAGTAACTTTAATATACGGGGGTCAAATTTTCGCGATATGCCGATAACTCCGCTTTAACGTTGCGTTAACATGGTCATTACAAGAAATTTAAGATGAATGCACCATTTGTTTCATCAGACTGTTAACAATTGGCACATCGATCGCCACTCTTACTCTCCCTATGTCTATAGTCTACATTAATCAATCGTTTATAATTTTAATATAAGTTTGATATTTGGCAAAAACTAAGTTACACTGCATATCTGCAGCTCATCAAACCCTCCTCCACTTGAGACACGCACATCTTCAGTGCCTTCAGCGCTTTGATTTTCTATTGCCATGACTGTTTGTTATAAATGTAAAAAGCTACATAAATATAATCTTAACTAATCTACTGGAAAGATGATCTTTCAATACTTTTAAGAGTCGACTATGTTCAGATGAAAAGAGTAAATTAGTTGAATTCAATCAATAAATGCAGTGAATAGCAGAACATGAATACCAACTTGAATGAGTCCCGATGGCTGAGTGAGTAGTCAGAACGTCCCTTAGCTGGAAGTCGTGCGTTCGATCTCCGGGCGCAACATAACAAAAACCGTATTTGCATAACTCCGATGTTTGGCGTTCAGCGTATGATGGTATTTTCAGGACATGTTGATGAAGTTTCAGAATGCTGTGTGTATGTATGTCATAGATCTACGTTGATATATCGCACTACAGTACTATATCTACATCATAGGAGCCTGGTGACTTATTATTATTATTTTAAATGTTATTTATTTATTTATAATTAAATTGCTTTTCTACATATTTTCACTCACAAAAACATAAAAAGCAAAAGTAAAGTAAAAATATTCGATATTAAAATTCATCATTTTACATCCGTTTCTCGGTATTCTATAAAGCCTCAAGGAGTGACACCCGCCATTGTTTTCGCAACGTTGTCGCAGAGTAACATCCCTTGTATGGAATGCAGTAATTGCTTTATCCAGTTTTGCTTTATCCCGACCTTATCTGAATGTCAGTTATTATTTAGATTTTTGGACGGAGAGTTACGCACCTTTCTCAAACAATGTGTCAACACCGGTCTTGATGACAAGTGCAAGCTTGTGACGTCACAGTCTCTATTTATGGAACGTTTCTCTCTATATAAAATGATGATATCGTCCTTTTTTAATGAGGGAACCTAAGCTGGTAGCCTGTGCAGACTGCAACAGGGAGTTTGGATGTTAGAAAGAAAACAACTGTCTTTTACAAACCGAAATGGATGAAAGACAAAACTTAAAAAAATGGTATGATGGAAATAATAGCAATAATCTATGATAAATTATACGAGACTATCATGAAATATTACCGTATAATTGAATATAAAAGCAGGATAATTATACATGTGGAGAGACCCTAAAAAGTCTAAAAGTATCAAGCTCGTATAAGAATATATATATATATATATATATATATATATATATATATAGCTATTAGGATGGATGCAAGCACGAAGGCAGTTTTAAAAAAAGCAATCGGAAGATTAGGGGATGGGTTTCCCGTGCATGTCAAAAACAGCGAGTGATTTTCCGTTGTTAAAATGCGCCGCACGATAGAAACATGAACCAAGAACGAATAAAGCTGGATCAGTTTTTCAAAGGGATGTTACTCTGTGACAACGTTGCGAAAACAATGGCGGGTGTCACTCCTTGAGGCTTTATAGAATACCGAGAAACGGATGTAAAATGATAATTTTAATATCGAAAATTTTTACTTTACTTTTGCTTTTTATGTTTTTGTGGGTTAAAATATGTAGAAAAACAATTAAATAAATAAAAAAATAAAAATAAAATAATAATAATAAGTCACCAAGCTCCTTTGATCTACATCGTACAGCCCGATACCTGGATATCGCACTACCGTACTATATCTACATCGTACAGCCCGATACCTGGATATCGCACTACCGTACTATATCTACATCGTACAGCCCGATACCTGGATATCGCACTACAGTACTATATCTACATCGTACAGCCCGATACCTGGATATCGCACTACCGTACTATATCTACATCGTACAGCCCGATACCTGGATATCGCACTACCGTACTATATCTACATCGTACAGCCCGATACCTGGATATCGCACTACCGTACTATATCTACATCGTACAGCCCGATACCTGGATATCACACTACAGTACTATATCTACATCGTACAGCCCGATACCTGGATATCGCACTACCGTACTATATCTACATCGTACAGCCCGATACCTGGATATCGCACTACCGTACTATATCTACATCGTACAGCCCGATACCTGGATATCGCACTACCGTACTTTAATTAGGAAAAACATAGTCCCGTTTCTGGTCACCAGCAAATAAAAAAGAGGGTCGGAATTTTATTTATTTATTTATTTATTTATTTACATGAAACGAAAAGTAAAAAAGGAAAATATTAAGGTGTAAAGGTAAATAAACTTTAGGGTCGGTCGTTAAAAAAGGGGTCAGAAATGGAACTTTTTTTTTTGGCCTTATCTACACCGTAGAGTCCGATACCTGGATTCCATCCCAAATATTTTACAAGAAAACACGGAGCTCCAGAAAGTAATAATATATTCGTATTCACGTAAATAATTACAAAATGAAATAGTTGGTCTGATGAGATAAAATATACTTTCTTCAGCGATATAGTATCTTCCAGAAACTATTATCATTCTTAATCATTTCTTTTCAGTCCATACTGATAACCAGGATTTGCTGATAATCAAATGTTACAAATTGTGTTGTTGTTGGTGTTGTTGTTGTTGTACTTCTTTCTTTTTTTAAACATTTTTTGTTAGCACAGTAATTTCTTTTGGTCATAATTTACATTAAATATTCAGAATTCAGAAGGATATTGTATATTATATAGTCTGATTGTGTATGTCACAAATTTCCAACAAGCTTGATTTTCCGTTAAATTTAGTGTGATTTAAACATATCACTTGGTGAGACAAAGGTGAAGTACATTTGCATATAGGAGACATGGGAAAATACTTTTTATCGCGTAAAACCACTGCTTGTGAACGGGATAACAGGTTCGCATTCAATAAATATCGATGCGCACGCCGGATAGCTACCTCGTTCCACAAAAGGTTTCGCGTGAGCAAGAGATACATAAAAAAATCCATTTCCCATTTATACCACCGTAGTATAGAGATAGTGCATCTTTTTACTCAGAGTGTTTTGCTGAAGTTGTTTTCATTGGCATAGACGACACTCCACTTAAATGGATTGAATCCTATTTGACTGATCCAACAATGAAGATTAAAATAAACCATACATCATCGGACACCAAACCTCTTAGATATGGTGTGCCTCGGGGCTCTTGTGCCGGACCGGTTATTTTCACAATGTATATCGCTGCCCTTAACAGAGTCATCCAGAACTATCCAGCTGACCTATATGGCTACGAGGACGACCATAAAGTTGCTTTTAGAGTACAAGCCGGTAATCAACAGAGTAAATCTTCCATCCTTAACCAACTTCACAGTTGTCTTGATAACATCATTTCCTGGATGACAAAACAGCAGTTAGACAAGCTGAACATTACTCAACTCAACTTTATTCAGGCAAATCGGCAACAAACTAAAGTGACTGTTGGTGGCAGTGAAGTGAAACGTGTTGATCACGTACGGGACATTGGTGTTCATATGACAAGTACACTGAACTTTGACTTGCACATTCGTAAAAAGTGTCAAATAACACATATTCAGCTCCGAAATCTAAAAGGTATCTGTAAACATATAACACAAAAATCAGCAGAATCTCTCGTTCTTGGACTCATCCATTCTCATCTTGATTTTTGCAATGGACTTTTTGCTTACATCCCAACTAATCAGCTGGATAAACTTCAAAAAAAGTACAGAATCAGGCTGCCAGAGTAGTAATGAATGCAACTTATGAACAGAACAGTCATGATATTTTAAAACAACTTCATTGGTTGCCTGTGAGATCATATTTAAAGTACTTGTCATCGTTTTCCGTGTTGTACATGGGACTGCGCCAAGTCACTTCAGAGACTTGTTTACTCGGGTGCAAGGAAGCTATCGCCTACGATCATCCTGTGACATTCAGTTTGTTGTGCCAAGATTTAAAACAAAAATAGCTGATCGGTCATTGGCAGTAGTGGGGCCAAAGTGGTGGAATATGCTCCCCAAAACCTTAAAGGCTATAGAGACTGACACAATCTTTAGAAACAAACTCAAGACTCACTTATTTAGTAAACTTTACAGTGACAAGTAATAAATTATTCCAAAAGACTTGAAGTTATGTGTATATTGTATATGGTTCAAAGACTCTTTTTTTTGTGAAGCGCAATTGCATATTTATACTTTTTGCGCTATATTTCTATTTGTATCATCAAATATTTCTGTAGTAAAAAAAGCAAAGTTCCTTTCCCTACATACTAACAATGTAACCACATAATGATACAGTAAAGTCATGATGGAACGCAAGGACGGTTTATTGCATTGTACTGTTCTTCAAAATAATCTCCGTCAGACCCCGGTAGTAATGTTAATTGTTTGACAATCGTTTATCTATGGCACTAAAAATGGTAGATATTGCTACAAACATTCAATAATCTTTTTTATATAGATTTACAATGTTGAAAAAATAGACTTCAATACCACTACGTGACTGTAACCCTGATAGCTGCAGATATTGGTGTTGTCTCATTGATGGGGGCTGGGATATTTTGAACATTTTGGTGTTACACATACATTTTTCAGTCTTCGGTCGCGTGTTCCTTAAAAGAAGTTAATGTTAACAAGACATTTAGTTAATATCAATATCAAAGACAAACAACCCCAAATGACTATAAATGAAAATACCTCAGTGTGCTTCAGAGTTAAAATAGTTTATAATAGAGGTTTTAATTATAAAAACAGGGATGGTGTGGCCAAAACTTATTTAACCAGGGATGACAGGTAATATTTAAATATTAAATATACATTTTTATTTCTCAGCAATGATGACGATAATGATAAACTTATTACATATGTTTTATACGTTCACATTATGTACTTTTTAAAAATATATATCACTCAATGTACATAGTTTTACAAATTTTTCTTCCAAAAATAGACTGTTTTTCGATGGTGTTTAATACGTGTCGAAAGTTGTTGAACCTTCCAGTTGTCTGTGATAAGAATGCTCTCGTGGACTTGTTCGTTTTTCTTTGTTTGGTAGGGTTTAACTTTCCGTCGACAGTATTTTAGTCATTCGGAGACTTTAATCTGCACTGCAATATATCGCCAAAGACAAGTGGCATGACCCAACCACATTATCCTGAAATCGGGTTAATACAAGTACCTTTTTTTTTTTTACCAATTGACAGGGATTGAACCCACGACCCCAAATTCCGATGCGGACGCTCTAACCACTCGACCATAGGGGCCGATACATACATTTTTGAACTGACTTCGAGTAAATGCACTGGTTTCGGGTGTTCTGTCTAATGCAGACATATTCCTAAATGGGTGTAGTTAAATCAACGTCCACTGCAGTCAGATGGAAATTCCACTACCGCGTCTAATCTTTTGATGTCAAAAATTGTGATACGTTAGTTAACGTCAGCTGATTTTTGCCTCCAATTAATCGTTCGCTATCTTCCACGTTGGCAACTTTATTAAGAGGGTGTGATTCGGTTGCTCAACAGACCCACTTTCCGTTATACATGAACACGGTTTTAGGTTTCCAGGGGAAAAGGAACTTGAAAACGTTATACTGGATAAGGATGCCAAATTTACTAAGCTGGTAACATTCTACTAGCCACAAATTTCTGGTGATACATTACAATGCATTTGCTGTCATTTAGTCGCGATCTTAAGTTATAGTTTCGTTAAGATGAGATTTTGATCAAATGAACCTTATTAAAACGTAGAATGTTGGGTAACTAAGGGAAGTCACTATTGAAATTTAAAGAAACGATTTGACTTGAGTAACGTACCTTAGTTAAATAATTGCATAAATCTTGACTAATTCTGTTGTGTAACTTCACTGTTTGAATTTTTTAATATAACGAATTTTTGCATATTTAGTCTAGTTATAAAATATTTTGCCATATATTTTTTCTTAAATCATTATATATATTACATTCAATTATAAATTGATACTCATCCTCAATGACCCTACATTCTTTGCATAATCTCTCATTTAGTTTTATTTGGTTTTGACCATCTCCCAGCTTCTATTTCTAACTGATGAGAAGAAACACGTTATCTAATAAGAACATTGCGGTATTTTGAGATATGAATATTAACAATATACGAGTGAACATCAAAGTTTGAAATGTTTTTGTATAATAAAGATCTACTTGAATTTTGCAATCTAGAATTCCATGATTGAATAAACAGGTCATGTTATCTTTGTTTGGCTGATGATAATCATATTTTTGGATTTCCAACAGTTTGAATGATCCATGCATCACTTAAACCTAAATCAAATTGTAGTTGTCTTAATAATGAAGTCCAATTATGTTTGTTTGGATAAGATACCGAAAGAGACAAACATATGGAAAGAAATATAGACTTATCTGTTGACATACAAATTTATTTACAAGACAGTGCTCATGTTGTGACTAACTTATAAAATAAGTATTATAACATTTCTCTCATCAAACCAGTGCACAGAATTAAGTCAATTCTGTTTTGAACCTATGACAAGTCCATGGTCCTATGTATATACATGCACGTAGTTTTGATCCGCTAAAAATGAATTCTGCAGATGATTGGTAGTTGTATCCGTCATG
This sequence comes from Solen grandis, assembly GCA_021229015.1. Lineage (NCBI taxonomy): Eukaryota > Metazoa > Mollusca > Bivalvia > Adapedonta > Solenidae > Solen > Solen grandis. Next base: position 54,007,935 of record CM037787.1, on the reverse strand, counting down.
GATATAATGTTTTATTCTTCATAACACAAGCATACTCTTACGTGAGTAACTAGAGACAAACTGGTCTACTACAATGGTACATGCACAGTAACTCGTGTGCGTGATAGAGCATATAAGCATATCGTTGTTGTCTCCCTTAATTATTTTCAATCTGTATTTAAATCAAGCTTAAACTGAACTGTTTAATTAAGTTGATGGTTCTCTAGTCATGATGGGTCTCTTGTTCTTCGATGCGATGAAGGACATATGCCGCTATTGTTAGGTATGTAGATATTTACCAACCCGTATAAACGTTATTTTTCTTTTACAATTAATTTCGTTGAGTTTGTAATAAGTCAATTGCATTGGTATAAATATATTCGTGGTTGTTCTATGAAACGTGGGTTCAGCTTAATGGACAATTTTCGTGGTGTATGATAGCCGTGGAAAATAGGTCCTCCATTAAATGATTACACAGTGCTATACAGTGTATAAATTATAACTGGACATATTCTTTAGCTGACAGACATGTAGATGTATAGCTCGATCCTCCACTTTAAATAGAACTGATGAACATTGGCTGTGGGTCCTTAAACACTCTAGTTACAAGAGATGCCCCAACAGTGCGCTCTTGGATAGTGTAATATTAGTGTAATATTGGTGTAAACGTAAAAAATATATGTGATAAAAATGATAAAGTACTTAGCTACAGACCAGACAGGTTTAAACTCAATTTACTGCTGTGACCTTGACTTTGAAGCTAGCAAAATGGTTCTTGTTTATGTTACATCATATCCTAGCAATCATTAATTTTGTGTAAGTTATTTCAAAACACAACCATTCATAAAAAAGTTACAGCTGTGACAAGATTTTAAGGTCAACTAAGTGTTGTGATCTTGTTCGCAACACACCGTCTTGTCCTAAGGATCACTTGTGCCAAGTTATTTAAAAAACACCAACATACATAACAAAGTTACAGCTGGGACAAGGTTTAAAGGTCAACTGAGTGCTGTGACTGACCTTCAAGCTTGCGACACGATTCTTGTTCGCGACACATCGTCTTGTCCTAAGGGTTATTTGAAAACAGGACTATAAAGCCATAGCCTGCACACACACACACACACACACACAGGTGTAACACTATATGACTTTCGCCATTTCAGGTCGGGGGACATAAAAAGCAAAAGGTGCAACTGGACAGCAATTTTCATCCTTTTTTTAATACAAACAATCCCCCTAAGCAATGTCTTCCAAATTTCTCGACTGTTTGTATCAAACATCTGAACTGAGTTAAAACTTCATTAGGGGCAAAGGTTTTTTTTATGTCTTTCGAGAATGCAAAGTACTGGTCCAGCCAATAATTTTTTAGATCAGTACATATTTCAAAAACTTGATCCCAAATGACTTTAAACAATTTATTTAAACCCAAATCAAACTTGTCTACAGTGTATGGGTGACTAAAACATGGAAGAAAGACAGTTTAGTTTCAATATTTTTTTATTTCAATATTTAAATACAGAATAATTGTTTCACAACAGTACTCATTTTCTCTGAAACAAATTGTAACAAACTATCACATACAGAAAACATCTATCCTTCAATCAATCTCAATTTGCCTACAAGAATCAACTCAATCAATAATAGGACAGTATCACAATATCTAACATGGAACTGTATTTTTTTCTGCAGCTTTTAATTTTTACTAAAGTAGTTCTTTATACTTAATAGTCAACAGATTTAATATTAATATCAACAGAGGTTGAGACTGAAACATTTACTTTCACAAACTGAACTTTCAGTATATCGTAAATAAGATCAACACTAAAACATACACACTGACGCACACATTCTTTAAATATAACACTATCCCTGACATTTTACAATCTGGTATGCAAATGAAACAAAATCCCTTCTCCATATCAAATTGAATACGACACAAGGAAATTTAACAAGCGTGTCCACACTGAACACCCAATAGCACTGACGGTCAACTATGTTCTCCCAACATGAAACCCAGTCATAACAACAATTATGCTATAGTCACACTTTCCCATAATTTACAAAAATATCTCAGTTGAAAAGACGGTGCGAGTTTTCAGAGAGCTATACAACAGAGACTGTGCCCCTCTTGTCTACTAAGGTTTGATCATTTCCAGCCTTTTGTATTGCACTATGACAACTCAAATTCAAATGAAACCATTCTATGAAAAATGATGAAAATGGAATTTCTTGGTGATGTGGAATCTAACAGGCCTGTCTGCTTGGGGCATGTATTTAATTGAAAAATATATAGAAAAATTGGTCCCTTGTAGTAAAATCTTCAACCTTGCCATATGCATTTTTTCCTTGAAAACATACGTAATTTTGTTGATAAATTATACCAAGTTTGTAAGGAATCCACTTACAGAGAGAGATGAAACAGACAGGGTATTAAACTCCAAAATGAGAGCATGGATGCTGCATGGAAACAGTTGAAAACTGAAGTTGATATCAAATCATTTTCTTTAAATAATTCTTACATTTTCTAACTCCTCTTAATCATTGTAAATTATTTCTCATTTCTCTTAAACACATAAGTAAATTCAAACTCCTTTTGCTTGAGGATATAGATCACTACCACTAAAGGTACCAAACGTTTCCAATACAGCCAGTTCATAATGGAAAATGATGAAGTTCCTAGGTTGAGCTAGCCTTACAACTCGTCGTGGTCCTCACCCTCCCCAGTTGGTGGAGCACCACCACCCGCACCTTCATAAAGTTTGCTCATTATAGGCTGAACAATCTCATCTAATTCTTTCTTTTGCTCTTTGTAAGAGTCAGTGTCAGCATCTGGGTTGGATTCCAACCACTTAATTTTCTCATCTAATGCTTCTTCAATCTTCTCCTTGTCTTCATCACTAAGCTTGGCTCCCAACTTTTCTTTGTCATTAATCTGGTTTTTCAGACTGTAAGCATAGCTTTCCAATTCGTTTTTGGCTTCTACCTTGCTCTTAAGAGCATCATCCTCCTCAGCATATTTCTCAGCATCATTGATCATTCTTTCAATATCATCAGGTGACAATCTGTTATCATCATTCTGAATAACAATTTGGTTCTTGCTTCCTGTACCCTTATCTTCTGCAGTAACCTTCAAAATACCGTTGACATCGATCTCAAATGTGACCTCAATCTGAGGAACACCTCTTGGAGCTGGTGGGATTCCAGTAAGGTCAAATTTTCCAAGCAAATGGTTGTCCTTGGTCATTGGTCGTTCTCCCTCATACACCTGAATGGTGACAGTTGGCTGGTTATCGGCAGCTGTTGAAAAGATCTGGGATTTCTTTGTAGGGATGACTGTGTTTCTTGGAATAAGCTTGGTCATAACACCACCGACAGTCTCGATACCCATAGTCAGGGGATTGACGTCCAACAAGACGAGGTCATTTGTGTCTTCTTGACCACTGAGAACACCAGCTTGCACAGCAGCTCCATAAGCAACTGCTTCATCTGGGTTGATACCTCTACTTGGTTCCTTAAATAAAATGGAATAGAATAAATTTAAAAAGATTCAACTTAAAATCAATTACGCAAAATTCCTATATATAATGTCCAGAAGTTCAAAACTACAGAAAAGTATGAATTTTAATTTAGGCACCACACGCAGGTACCGACTTTTGAAAAAGGGGGATAAATTTAGTTACAATGGACCTAAAGAGTTATGACCCTTGTGATTGTGAAAAAGTAAATTAAGTTTGCCTACAGTAGTTGATTTTTTTTAGTAGAAGTTATGGCAAAAATTAGTTTTGGTCCCTGATTGAAATGTAGCCCTTGTGATAGTGATTTGAGGTTTATGACCACAGTTAAGGTATTTCACTTCCTTTTTCCCTCAATGGGAGATAAAATTGGTTTAAATGGAACTTTGAGTTATGGTCCTTGATGGGAATCGAGGTGATAGTAAACAAGTATGAAGTTTGATGACAATACTTTGATGGTTTAAAAGTTATGGCCAAGGTAAAAGTTTTTCACTCTTTCTTAAAAATGAACCAAAGAAAAGTCATTGATGGGAATGTAGTCCTAGTAATGGTGAACAAATAATAGTTTATTAGTTAAAGCCAATGTTAATGTTTATCACAACGATTTTGACAGCCCCATCAATAATGACACCAGAGTCCCAGTCATGAAAATACCTTGACATTGTTTTCTATGAAAAACAGTTGAGCTAAAATGCCTAATAGGTTTGGAATCTGAATGTCAAATGCATTAAATAATGATAAGTCCTACAGAAAGTGATTAGTTTTGATTAAAAAGTATTTCTATTTTTTTATGCTATAGCTGTGACCAAAAAAAAAAAATTCATAAGAGCCAAATCTTCAAACTTAAATAACTACATGTATTACCATTTATCATTTTGAGTCTGAGAAGTAATAAACTTAAGTAACATGATGAGAATACTCACCTTTCCTTTAAAGAATTCCTTGACAAGCTGCTGAACTTTGGGGATTCTAGTGGAGCCACCGACCAGAACAATTTCGCTGATTTCTGATGTTTTCATGTCTGCGTCCTTCAATACTCGCTCCACTGGTTTCAATGTAGATCTGAACAGGTCCTGGAAATTATTAGGAAGGTAATAAGTTACTATGTTGCCCCTAAGCAGGTATCTTTTAAAAGGATATCATTCAATACTCAATGAAATACTACAATTAAAATATGATATAAAATAATTCAGTATATTTAAGCAGTAGATATATTCCATCATTGAAAGCTACTTCTGCTGCTGCTAATTTGAATTAATTTCATTGGAAAAGAAATATTCAATTTAAATTAAATTTAATCAAAACAATTTCCTCTTTTCATATTTCTGTTTCAAGTAAGCAGCAATGCTTACCATGTTCAATTCTTCAAACTTGGCACGGGTGAGGGTCTCGCTGAAGTCTTCACCTTCAAACAAGGATTCAATGTCGATCTTGGTCTGATGCTGAGATGAAAGAGCTCGCTTGGCCTTCTCCACCTCACGTCTCAGTTTCTGCACAGCACGGTTGTCCTTTCTGATGTCCTTTCCCTTCTTCTTCTTGTACAGCTTCATAAAATGCTCCATAACACGCTGGTCGAAATCTTCACCACCCAAGTGGGTGTCTCCATTGGTGGCCACGACTTCGAACACACCATCATCAATGGTAAGGATGGAGACATCGAAAGTACCACCACCCAAGTCAAACACAAGGATGTTCTTCTCTCCATCTTTCTTATCCAGTCCATAGGCAATAGCAGCAGCTGTCCTGCATTAATGTAAAACAATCCTCATTAATAACCAGATTTTTTTTTGTTGTGGCTTTTTCATGTGCAAGAAGAACCAATA
>CM037787.1:53952521-54002521 GCA_021229015.1 Solen grandis | reverse complement strand
TTGTGATTCGAAAAATTGCAAAGCTTAAGGGTCAATTATGTTTTTTTTTTAATTTTTTTATTTTTTTTTTATTCGGCCTTAAATATTTCAAAATTTATAAATATTCTTTTGAGACAATCCCGGTATAATTTATAGTCCTTTCAAAGAGCTTTAAGATTTTAAGATCGGGGTTGAATCAGATGTGTTACGGCTGGAAAAAATGGCCTTATCCATAGTGCAGTAAGCTGCTTACATCTCGAAATTATTGATCTTTGTAAATAACATTTCGAACATTATGTATACCCCAATTAAGCTTTCAACTGACATGAACACATTTTATTTTTCGATATTTGCTGTTTTCTCGGGGTTTAACTTTCTATATATCACTAATGCTGTTAGTAGAAGGATAGTCCCATACATAAAGCGAGTGAATTGTTGGAATTCGAATACCTATTTAATGGAACGTAGCTTTTTGAAATTGAACATCGCATTAATAATAAGAATTAATTAAAACCTTTTTTTTTCATGCACCTCTAATCGTTTAATGACCTTTATATGGATAAGAATTATCTATATCTTTTATAGCTCGATACATTGGTTTCCTAATGGTATGCATATTTTTTCGCCCCATTAATTACAAAGATGTCGGTCGAAAAGAACTGACATAAACACCTTTTCGCCGAATTTTGCCGTTTTGTTGAGATTTGGCCTTCTATACCTCAAAAGTCGTTAAAGATAGGTCCAAACATAAAGCAGAAATAATGTAAGAAACTGTAAAACCTTTCTAACGGTACCTAGGTTTTTGAAAACGGACATTTAAGAAAGTTCCATTGGAAATAAGAATTTCTGAATAATCGTTTTTACCAAATCCTTTTGCATTTGGTCCTACATATTATACCAAATGTTTATAGTAACTAGATTTTGTTTGTTCCGAACAAACTATAGACTTAAGATAATCATTAAAATTGGAAATTCCAGTATTTGAAGTACATGCCATGGTCTTTGGACCTTTGTAACATATAGAAATTAAGGCATACATATAAAACATTCTTTTTGACCTGATGATGTTCGTCCTCACAGACTGAAAAAAACTATTGAAGACTAATATTCAACCAAATATCAGCTTTCTAACTCATCTGGAAGTAATGTTATACTCGTACGTTTTTGAAAATTTGACGTCAATAGTTCGAATCTTGGATTCGCCATAGAACCGTTGCTTTTTCGAATTTGCGGACCTATTTATGTGGCGTATATACATTACATTATATTGGTTTGGTATAACCGCACCCCTAAATTAGGTTTTGTGTGATCTTGCAAGACAGAATTACATTGCTCTCTAAATGATCCTAGAAATGAATCAAATTGTACACATTTTAATGCTTAGTGTGTGTTGTTAATGTTTTTGGTTAAAGTTGAATGAAATTTGGACAAATTTACGTGAGCTAATATATAAATACTTTTTGAATGGTATGTCAACTGCTGTTTTATAAGTTTTTCGATTTTTTGGACATTAACTTTGTCAGTCATGATTGCTTCTGGTGAAGCGTGGTCATCTGCTAAACCTTGCATCTGTCTCCTGGATATTCATTTAATTGAGTATCAATTTGCGTCGTCTACGGAAGAACAATAGGTCTCTCGGTGTGTAACAAAATAAAGCGTTCATAGCCACAATATGAGAAAACATGGAATAAATACTGTTGCATAAATGTCATTTGTTAAAATTCTATGGAGTATACTTGTTATATCTGACATTGGATTTAACCTATATTTCTGATCATTATCAAACATAACCTATAAATAAAGCCAGAAATCACTGCATTTACCGAATTGCGGGGCGAAATATATATATATATTCGAAAATGCATATATGCCCAACATTTTCAAATAAACATTTGTTAGTAATATTTATGACAACTGTAAATCACTGAGTGCAATATTGAGCTTGCATCATCATTCATTTAAGCAATATTGAAGAAAAAGAAATCGTGTATATTGTATTGTCTTATGTTTTGGCATAAATTTAGGATTAAAACTAGATATTTGTATATTTTTGGTTATCAACTCGCAGTATATTCATTGTTGTGTTTACATTGCAAGAATATAATATAATTTAAATGTAATTCTAGATTAGAAAGATATAGTTTTTTTTATTATTTGAGCATTATTTCTTAACAAAACGTTTAAAATGTAATACTTTATAAAACCTATTTATGTGGCGTATATATAGTATTTATATATATACCACCACATACATTGGTTTAATATTTGCGCCACGTAATTAGGTTTTGTACTAACACCCCATATTGTCAAGAATATATCTTTTATATCGTATAGAGGTTTTGGAATGCTAGTGAGTGCAATACGATGAAATGAATTTAGAAGACTAAACCTCGAAAACCAATAGCAGACTTCCCAACAGCTGGCCGTCGCTATTTTGCAATCTTTTGATGGATAAGTGTCTGATCCAATATTAAGTGACCATCTGATCCAATATTAAGTCCAGATGCAGTTATCATCTGCACATTTTCATCTTTTTCCTTCATCAAATCTGAAACAAGGCAGAACTTTCTCCGGGACCTCATATCTAATGAAATAGAAACGGGTGAAATAAAAATTGCGTTTGTACGATTGCACGTGAGACGAGCGTAGTTGTGATTACTGGCAAAGTTTGAAAATACATGCAATTATAGCTACGTCGTGTGAGTTTATTTCAAGTTTCATAAATAATGATAGTAACTTGACGTAGATTTTTTAAGAAGAGGCAATCTCTGCAACAAAGGACTGATTTTTCTATTTTAGTATTCTAAACATACTCAGTTATATTTTTCTACCTTAGTAATAAAACCAATTTTATACTGCGTAACACATCTTTTTCAAACGAGCAAGGTATTTCACCAGACATCCGGCCTCTGTTTAGAGACATCTGTAATAAATAGTTAATTGTCTATATTTCCTTTAACTTGCTGGACGTTTGATGGTTTAAACGTATCATGTTAGCGTCAAGACCAACAAACCTTCGATGAATATAATAATATTTAGAAGTTAGATACAAAATAAAAAGAGATCATTTTTTTTAAATAACATTTTTATTTTCCCGTATTTGGTACGCAATGGTAGGGGAGCCATCCCGCTGAGTACCTTACATAGCTTAATATTCATTAAGAATTTCTTGCCTCTAACGGGGCTCGAACACACAACCTTCGGATCCGTAATCGGATATGTTACCACTGGACCATGGCGCTCTCATACTTTACATATGTTATTGTTATGTGGTTATACATGTACAAAGAATATATATATTTAAAACAAACCGTCACATATAATAAAAGACTACCAAGGAATTTGTCACATCAGTTCTTTACCACTGACAAGAAACTAGGTTAACTATTGGTTGTGAATTTAAACACATCTGTTGTTTTTCAATAATCAAGCGTTAATGTGGTTTTGATATTTACTTGAAACATCTCTATCTATGGACTAAGCGACCATTTATAAGCAGGTGAACAAGTGTAACTTGAATATTAAAAAGTAATATATAAACTTTTTACATACAGTATGTATGTGCATACATATATCGAAACCAAATGTCTTAAAAAATATTATTCTTATTTTTTATAAATAATCATAACATTTCAATTTCTTTTAGATGCCCTGTAGGAAATTCCAATAATATTGAATTACTATTATATGGGACAGATTATTATATAAGTCAACAACTAAGTAAATAGGTAAATCGAGAGAAAAAACAAAACAAAATTAATATATTTATGGGTCTACATACTTTGAACAGACTCATATTGAGCACTATTAAGTTTGTGATCTAAAATTTGACACTGACCATGATAACCACAAGAAAAAACAAGAACAAACAAGTGGGGAGTACAGTTAACAGTTTAAAACAGAAGTCTAAAATGATCTACATTACAAGATTCTTATATTTTTCCCGCTTCTTAGTAAATGCTGTTTTTGTAAAGCTGATTTGAGCATTATACTTTTCATTGCGAGACATTGTAAGGATTTGCCTTATAAAATATCTAATAATGGTAGATTGTTCTTCATTTTACAAGAATATCAAGAATATATATAAAATTTGGCTCTCAGAAGGATTAAATTCAATACATTGTCTAACCTTCGATTGCCAAATAATATATCTGTTATAGTTAAAATGACTGAATCTGTATTGCACTTATTAATGTAAGTCATAAGTTGTTTCCAGAAGGAACTAACCATATTACGTTCCTAAAATATATGTTTGATTTTTTTTCTGGTTGGTTCTTGCGGAATGTGCATTTTATATCATTCTTAATATCCATTCTATTTAATGAGTATTTTGTACCAAGTATTCTGTGGTTAATTCTGTATTGGAACTATAAAATTTGTGGATCTTGGGTTATTTTTAAAACCAATTTATATATCTGCTCAAAATTATAGTTTGCCACACATTTGTTACTTCACTTTCCCACTTTTGAAGGGTTTTTGGATAGCATTCTTTTTCTTGCATAATTTGATAAATGTCATACATTGCAATCATCCTTAAAGTATTGGTACTGGAATATCATACTTTATTCTTGGTATATTCAAATTCAATTCATTAACATATTGAATCTTATTCCATACAGTTCAATAAATTTTCGAAGGGTATAAAAATTGTCATCTGCATCTAATAAAATTTCCTATGTAAATTATTCTCCCTGAAGGCCAATGGTGCTAACAGGTACCTGAGCCCCCGACCTTAATTCTTGGATTATACCAGACATTGCCTTCTTGAAACTTGCAAATTTGATAAAACTCCTGTTTCTACATATATTTCCACATATAAAATACATATTCAATGTCGATGTACAATGAAAATAATAAAAACTGATGAGATATACAACATGTACAGAACAATAAGGAACAATAAGGAACAATCAGCGATGCCGTTAGCATCACTTAAAACAGTGCAAAATAGTCCTTGAGGTAAAATGATTTCAGTTGCATTTTGAAATTTTCTACAGATTCACATTGTCTCAGACTAAGAGGTAATTCATTCCACATTTTTTGACTAATCGTACTAAAACTCTTTTTAGAGAAAGTTTTTTTCTTATTAAAGGGAACACCATAACAACCATCAGAGTATTCAGATGATCATAAGGTTCGCTTTGACACTTGAAGAAACAAATGCTCGATTAAAAACGATAGTGCGTTTCCTACCGAACAGTTATACATGTTATACATTAATATTCTTGAACTGATTAGAGCTTTAATCGGAAGCCAGTGAAGATTAAATAATGCCTGTATTGAACTGTCGTACTTGGAACAGTTTAACACGAGTTTAGCTCACATATTTGAATACGTTGTATTATGGATAATTTATTTTTTGATACTGGTTAAACCTATTAAACTAACTTTGTGTATCCCCGCATTACATCCTTCCAAAATTGATCATCCATTTTGTTAATATAAAAATCTTTAATTTACGTCGGTTTTGTGTATCAGAGAACTTAAGCTCTCAGAGCTGATAACTGACAAACCATAGTGTATGAAAATAACAAGAGGTCAAAGCGGAAAAAAGCAAAAGCATACTTTCATATTTATTTTACTATCCATGTGAGATAATTAATTGCATTGATTATTGTTTTCTGTAATGTCTTGTTTAAGCTGACATGATTATTATGCCTCCATAATGTAATTATTTATTATTTTATTAAGGTTACACGATAAACTGGCAGTGTTCACATATAGGAAGCACAGTAAAACCTCGTTAAACAGACCACCAACGCATTTAAATCACACACACACACACACACACACACACACACACACACATATATATAGAGAGAATATAAGTAATAGCAAGCCTGTTAATACGTTTTATTTGTCCTCAACCTCATGATGATCTTTTATTGTGAAACCGGTTGAGGACATATAAAACGTATTAATAGGCATGCTAATACTTATATTCTCTCTATTTTATTCCCGTAGTGTGGGCACTCTTTCTCTTTATATATATAAACACCAAGCCAACACAAATCTCATGTTTGCACACTAATTTGACAAATCCTTTTTAAAACTAAGACTAGCAATGCCACAATTATGTAAACATAAAAATAAACAATTATTATCAAATCTTATATATCATTATATACCAAAAGAATTTATCTCAAATAACTGACGTCAACCGCTAGCTTCCTCTCAACAGTATAAAAATACATATCCACTGTTGACACTGGAAAATAAACAACTCCACTACTAACTAAAATAATATGTAAAATGAATAAAATACTTTTTCTATATAAAACAAAATGTTTTAAATCAAAACTATATAAACTGTAAATAATCATGATATATTCTTTCCCCATATCTTGAAATACTACCGAATATATAACAACGAGTAGGGTTATGCAAAAATGAGATGTCCTTTTCTGCAGCCGCAGTGTATATTGAAAATATCTTGTATCATGTAATGGTTAACTATGAACATTATACTGATGTATTGCCACCCTATTATGTACAAGTGAATTTTAGAATCTGTAACAACCGTCTTCCAATTGAGAGGCTTGAATGGGCTTATGTACCGAGTAATGACATAATCTGTAATGTTTGTAATTCTGGTGAGGTCTGGGATGATTTTCATTAAAACTAAATGGGCATGACAGTCATCGCGAAACTATGTTAGTTTCCAGTCTCTCATGAATGGAAACAATGAAGCCTTTGTAGATTTGGCAAATGTGTAGCTGTAGTCATGAAACATTTTTAATATCCATAATGCAGTCAAAACATAAAACTGATGCAGATTTCTTTGAACAGTTATTTACGTATTCATAAATGTATATTCTCTTTTTCTATACCATTTTCTCTGTTTTCTCATAAAACCCACATGGAAAACCCATAGCCTGGTTGTCTAGTTATTAGCATACTTTATTACACCTATTTCCTAAGTTTATTAAAATAATTTTGTAAAATTTGTTCTCGATTAGCCAACTTTTACATTGTTCGCCTTAGAATGTCCGCCTCGGGAGCGGGAGGCCGTGGGTTCGATCCCCGGCCCAGACATACCAAAGTCGTAAAAGGATGGTACTGTTATAGCTCCTTTGCTTGGCGCTCAGCATATAAGGGTAGTTGCAGGACTGGTTGACCCGGTGTCAGGATAATGTTACTGGGTGTGGTATCATGCCACATGTCTACGGCGTGATACTGCAGTGTGGCAGCACTATATCTGTCTCAAGTAGACATTGTCTCCAAATGACTGAAATACTGTCCGTGGGACGTTAAACCCAACAACAAACAAACAAACATTGTTCGCCACAAAAGTTACATTGTTCACCACAATATTTACCTTGTCCACCACAAAATATATCGATGTTGGTTATTTATTAGACTTCATTTTCTTGGATTACGTGTAATATAATTGTTTGATATTTGTTTGTCAAATGTCTAATACAGTATTTAATCACAATGTATATATTTGCGCAATATTTTTGCTAGTTTCAAGCTAAACTTATTTAACTTTTTACATCAAGTAGATGTTTGAGTGGACAAAGTCAGAACGCACCCTTGTAACATTAAATACATTTATTATAACTATGGTATCATAAAATAAAAACCCCAGAATAACGATTTCGAAAATTCGATGGAAAATTCTACGTCAGGAACAAACATTGCTTAATTACACTTGCATAAGTCCTAATGAAATTTAATTGACAATTCTAAAAACGTTCAAAAGCCTCATAATTTGGATTTTTATCATATAATTGAACGCATGGTGTTTATCTTCTCATTAAGTATGAGGATATAAAGCAATTAAATTTAAAAGCCTTTAATGATTATGCGGTAACCCTTAGGCTAATGCAATTTGCATATAGATTAAATAAACATATTTTAGATATTCCATTAGCATGTCTCAAAGAACGTTTAATATTTAGTTACTCGTTTTACAAGCATGATATGTTTATAATTACGTCTGTCTTCAAAATCTAAATGTATCTAATTAGGGGATAGGTAAATGTAGTTAAAACACAAATATGAACATTTACCGTCCCTGTGGCCAATGCTGACTTGACATGTTGGTATTTCTCTATTTTATGAAATGTTCTGTCTCTGTGTTTTTTGTTCTTCCTTCTAGAAAAAGTATATTTTTTTATATATGTTAGATTTCTCATAGAACATATGTCATTAGATGACATTTCATTAGATGTCTTTCCTTATTAAATAGTGTCTACAATTGTTGTTTTACTGGTCCCGGTGGCGTCCGAACCGGAAACGAGAGGTCATGGGTTCGATCCCCGACCGCGAAATACCGAAGTCGTCAAAAAGTATTGGTATAGTTCCCTCGCTTGGCGCTCAGTATATAAGGGTAGTACAAGGACTGCTTGGGCCGGTGACAGGTTAACGTGACTGGGTGTGATATTATGCGTGATACTGCAGTGTAGCAGCACAATATCTGTCTCCACACAGTCTCCAAGTGACGGAAATATTTTTGACGGGACGTAAACCCAACAAAACATACAAACATGAAAAAAGTGTTTTAATTTAGATTACGCTTAATTCTTTAAGTTAAAACATTTATGCATACGGATTAATAAGTGGGGCATTTATTAAACCAAGTCGATGTGTTATACAAATGCAACTGAAATTGACTTGCGGTTGGTGATATCATTCATTTTTAATGACTTTTTGACTCGCTTCGATAGAGAATGAGACATTAATCTCTAGTCCTATGGAGTAACAAATCAAAATGACTGCAAAAAGCAAAACGTATTCATGCTGAGTCAACATTACATTTAACTCCCATATTTAATTTATTCAAATCTTCATTTAAATCGGAAACTTGCCATGAAAGTAAGTATACGTGCAAAAGTGATAATTAAGCTGCGATAGACACAAAGATATATGTTATTTAAAACAGGCGCCATAATATATAAAGAATAAATACGATTTAAAAGATTAGTAGAAAATCATGTTTACGAGAAAATCCCTGTATTCAGCCATGTTTTTCACACTTATTAATTATGACAAAACAAATAAATTGCACATGTCATAAAATTGTAAGAAACATTTCTGTGCATAGGTCGATATTTATCTCTTCGAAATGTTTAACACGTCCCTGTAGCCGAGTGGTTAGGACGTCCGCCTCATAGGTTAGATCTAATGCTAAGACGTACTAAAATCGTTAAAAATGGTACTGATTAATCTACCTTGTGCAGAACGTAAGAAATTTCAAGAACTGGTTGGATCAGCGTTAGAGCAATGTTACTCTGTATGTTATCATGTTTAAAGCGAGAAATCAATTATGTCTGATTCATGTAGACACAGTCTCTAAATGATTGAAGTACTGTCGTGGTTGGACATTAAACCCAGCAAACTATGTTTATTATCTAAAGATGTATGTAGCATTATACTTATTTATCAGATAGCGGTAATATTTTCGATACATAGCAGATACACATCATTCTAATTTAAAACGTTATTCTCTTTGGGCAGCAATATTCTTTCTTAGATCATACGTGTCATATTTCTTAAGGTTCTGGGACGCATGGTATTAAGAATCACAAAAACGGAATATACCAAAGGTATTAGCTAAAGTTTTAATGTTTTAACCATCTGTATCTTACGTATTGATTTTTCCTATTTTGAACGGCTCTGTCCAGTTTGGCGCCGAAATAGTGAAGTACTTGAAGCACACAAATACATTTTTTAAAGCTTATGATAACATAAACGTGGCTTATACAATGATATTACAGTTTAAACTTAACTGGGCACTGTATAATGCTACAACGGTTTGACACCTGTGTAATACAGCTATACATTCGCTAAAAAAATATCAGAACGCCTTATGGTATTTATGCATATATCAAAGCTATTGTATTTAAGGGATCAATCATACAGTAATGTTTTTATTGTACAGTTATCTATGCATGAATAAAGACTGATTCAGGTTCATACGGTCAAATAAAAACACAATATTCGAACCCCGAAAACAATTATAGTTAACTGACTGAACAGTCGTATTCAGTTAATTCTGTCAATAAATATGTAGCATTTATAGCCTTTTAAAATGCAATATAATAGTTAATGGGTATGAACTGCGTGTCAGATTCTGAAGCGGATTATTTTTTTATTGCTTTATTCACGTCAGGTGTCACGTCACGTGACATTGAATTCGTATGTTATTATGTTATAGTATATTTAAATATAAACTCAGGGAAATATCTTAGTCTCAGCTGTATTCTACACTGTCTGCTACGGATATTTTGAATAAGGTCAGTTCGTTATTCATAATTACAAATACCGATAAAATACGCATTTAACGCACAATGATAAGTTTATAATACAAGGAATTAGAACTTTGTTTGAAAATGTTTATTTCAATTTGAACCTGAATTCCATGATCATTTGAATATATTTTCTTAACTTTAAACTGAAAGTGCTTCTCATGATCTTCTTCATGATCATAGTATGATTAATTAATTAACTAATCTCAAGGTTTCTACTTTAAATGTATAAAGTATCTGCCAACTAGTTTACTTTGGACGACGAAACACAATTTTTAAACTCAATTGCATTATTTGTTTTTTTATTTAAGATAATAATACTATTCTATTTCCCTAATGATTTGAGCTACTACTATCTCTCATCTTGTACTGTTCTTTGATTGGTCTACAGCTACAGGAATTAGATAAACATACGTTTGTATAACGTTGAAATGAACAATCTCGATTCGTCAGGGTAGGTGTTATATGTTGAACCAGAAATAACATTTAAGCAAGGCGCTTAAAGACGTTTGAGCGGGATTTTTCTAAAGGACAGATTTTTCTAAAGATTTGCATATATGTACTTTAGACTTTAACTAAAAGATATATTAATTAAAAAAGGGGGTCACAATGCTTGTTTTAGAGATCAAGTCTATGGTAGAGCATCACCTTTTACTAAAATTTGTTGAAAAACATGGCATTAAAAATAAGAAATATAAGAAAAATGTCATTTCTAAATAATGTAAAATGATAAATATTTTTATCACCATTTGTAACTTATAATGTATTCCATAAGTTACAGATAAAAACACTGTCAAATATGCATTGAAACTACAAAATGGGCGTAAAATCTAATTCGTGCCCGGACCAAAATGTATACAAAAACTATCCCAAAACTGTGAATTTTTATATATATTTTTCTAAATAAAAGAAATCAACAGACAGATTTCCTTTATGTAAAAAATACATACCTCACCATATTTGTTTTTTTAACTAAAACTGCTTTTTTTATTGAAATTTTAGCCAAATTTGCATAAAACACTAAAATGTGACTTTTTGTACCTTCATAATTTGGCAAATATACTTTTGATAATATTCTTAACACATGAATCTTAAAATTTGGGCTTTCTTCTATCAGTCTACTTAAAAAAAATGAGACAATAAAAAAAATACCAAAATCAAAATCAGCTGTAACCCGCTGGAACGTCCTTAATTAAACACAGTTACATTAACTTCATGAAGTAGTTTTCGACAAAGTTTTATAGCTTTATAATGCTGGAGTAATGAAAAGATTATACTTAGTTCTGGGCCTTATTGTTTAAAAGGGGTAATTAAAAGGTTTTCGAATAGAAACCTGGGTAAAATCAAGAGATTCCAGATTAATGTACAGTGTAAACCTGACAGATAACGCATGGTATGGTTTATTTTTTTACAACGACGTCGTGGAACGAATATATGTAAATCGATTTTTGTCGCTCATCAGTAAAGTAACTGATAGTCGGCGACTAGCGACAATCGAAACACCACTAATGCCAACGACTGCCTATTACGTTCCCTACATCTGTCAGCCGTGAGACACTTGGCTAGAGTTTCATTTAAACATTATGGAATACTTCGATATTCAACATTGCTTTGAGCATATAAAATGATTAGACATATAGAGATAGTTTAAAGGCTCATTTTTAGCTCACCTGAGCACAACGTGCTCATGGTGAGCTTTTGTGATGGTCCGCCGTCCGGCGTCCGTCGTGCGTCGTCAACTTTTTAATTCAAACGACTTCTCCTCCTAAACTACTGGGCAGATTTCAATAAAACTTTACACAAATGACCTTTGGGTGACCCTCTTTCAAGTTTGTTCAAATGGTTCCAGTCTGTTGAATAACTAGGTCACAGGAGCTAAAAACAGAAAAAAAAATTGCAATCTTTAAAAATCTTCTTCTCTGAAACCAAAATGCACAGAGCTTTGATATTTGGTATGTAGCATCATCTTATGGTCCTCTACCAAGTTTGTTCAAATTATGGCCCTGGGGTCAAAATTGACCCCGCCCGGGGGTCATTTTATTTACATAGGCTTATATAGGGAAAACTTGGAAAAATCTTCTTCTCCGAAACCGTATGGCCTAGAGCTGAGATATTTGGCATGAAGCATTGTCTAGTGGATCTCTACCAAGATTGTTCAAATCATGGCCCTGGGGTCAAAATTGGCCCCGCCCCGGGGGTCATTTTATTTACATAGGCTTATATAGGGAAAACTAAGAAAAATTTTCTTCTTCGAAACCGTATGGTCTAGAGCTAAGATATTTGGCATGTAGCATTGTCTATTGTACTCAACGAAGATTGTTCAAATCATGGCCCTGGGGTCAAAATTGGCCCCGCCCTGGGGGTCACTTTCTTTAACATAGGCTAATATTGGAACAAATCAAGAAAAATCTTCTTCTTGAAACCTATGGCCTAGAGCTAGATATTTGGCATGTAGCATTGTCTAGTGGATCTCTACCAAGTTTGTTCCAATTATGGCCCTGGGGTCAAAATTGGCCCCGCCCTGGGGGTCACTTTCTTTAACATAGGCTAATATTGGAACAAATCATGAAAATTCTTCTCCTCTGAAACCATATGGCATAGAGCTTAGATATTTGGCATGCAGCATTGTCTAGTGGATCTCTACCAATTTTGTTCAAATAATGGTCACTGTCTTCAACATAGGCTAATAAAGGAATATATATAGAAAATCTTCTTCTCAGAAATGGCTAATTTAGGAATAAATCTAGAAAAATCTTCTTCTCAGAAACCATATGGCCCTGGGGCCAAAATTGGCCCCGCCCTGGGGGTTACTTTCTTTAACAAGGCTAATAAGGAAAAAATCTAGAATAATTTTTCTCTGAAATCATATGGCCGGAAGCTTTGATATTTGGCATGCAGCATTGTCTAGTGGATCTCTACCAATTTTGTTCAAATAATGGTCACTGTCTTCAACATAGGCTAATAAAGGAATATATATAGAAAATTTTCTTCTCCGAAACTGTATGGCCGGAAGCTTTGATATTTGGCATGTAGCATAGTCTAGTGGATCTCTATCAAGTTTTTTCAAATTATGGCCCTTGGGTCAGAAATGGCCCAGCCCCGGGGGTCACTTTCTTTAACATAGGCTAATATAGCAATTAATGTAGAAATATCTTCTACTCAGAAATGGCTAATTTAGGAATAAATCTAGAAAAATCTTCTTCTCAGAAACCATATGGCCCTGGGGTCAAAATTGGCCCCGCCCTGGGGGTCACTTTCTTTAACATAGGCTAATATTGGAACAAATCAAGAAAAATCTTCTTCTCCGAAACCGTATGGCCTAGAGCTGAGATATTTGGCATGAAGCATTGTCTAGTGGATCTCTACCAAGATTGTTCAAATCATGGCCCTGGGGTCAAAATTGGCCCCGCCCCGGGGGTCATTTTATTTACATAGGCTTATATAGGGAAAACTAAGAAAAATTTTCTTCTTCGAAACCGTATGGTCTAGAGCTAAGATATTTGGCATGTAGCATTGTCTAGTGGATCTCAACGAAGATTGTTCAAATCATGGCCCTGGGGTCAAAATTGGCCCCGCCCTGGGGGTCACTTTTTTACATAGGCTAATATTGGAAATAAGAAAAATTTCTTCTGAAACCTATGGCCTAAGCTAAGATATTTGGCATGTAGCATTGTCTAGTGGATCTCAACGAAGATTCCGGGGTCATTTTTTACATAGGCTATATGGAAAATAAGAAAAATTTCTTCTTGAAACCTATGGCTAGCTAGATATTTGGCATGTAGCATTGTCTAGTGGATCTCACAATTGTTCAAATAATGGCCCTGGGGTCAAAATTGGCCACGCCCAGGGGTTACTTTCTTTAACAAAGGCTAATTAAGGAAAAAATCTAGAAAATTTTCTTCTCTGAAATCATATGGCCGGAAGCTTTGATATTTGGCATGCAGCATTGTCTAGTGGATCTCTACCAATTTTGTTCAAATAATGGTCACTGTCTTCAACATAGGCTAATAAAGGAATATATATAGAAAATTTTCTTCTCCGAAACTGTATGGCCGGAAGCTTTGATATTTGGCATGTAGCATAGTCTAGTGGATCTCTATCAAGTTTTTTCAAATTATGACCCTTGGGTCAGAATTGGCCCAGCCCCGGGGGTCACTTTCTTTAACATAGGCTAATATAGCAATTAATGTAGAAATATCTTCTTCTCAGAAATGGCTAATTTAGGAATAAATCTAGAAAAATCTTCTTCTCAGAAACCCCGGGGAAAATTGGCCCCCCCGGGGGTTTTTTAAGGAATTGGAAAAACATATGGCCCTGGGGTCAAAATTGGCCCCGCCCTGGGGGTCACTTTCTTTAACATAGATGTTGGGGGGGGGGGGGGGGGGGGGGGGGGGGGGTTTTTTTTTTTTTTTTTTTTTTTTTTTTTTTTTTTTTTTTTTTTTTTTTTTTTTTTTTTTTTTTTTTTTTTTTTTTTTTTTTTTTTTTTTTTTTTTTTTTTTTTTTTTTTTTTAATATAGCAATTAATGTAGAAATATCTTCTTCTCAGAAATGCCCTATTTAGGAATAAATCTAGAAAATCTTCTTCTCTAGAAACCATATGGCCCTGGGGTCAAAATTGGCCCGCCCCTGGGGGTCACTTTTTTAACATAGGCTAATATTGGAACAAATCAAGAAAAATCTTCTTCTCGAAACCGTATGGCTAGAGCTGAGATATTTGGCATGAAGCATTGTCTAGTGGATCTCTACCAAGATTGTTCAAATCATGGCCCTGGGGTCAAAATTGGCCCCGCCCAGGGGGTCATTTTATTTACATAGGCTTATATGGGAAAACTAGAAAAATTTCTTCTTCGAAACCGTATGGTCTAGAGCTAAGATATTTGGCATGTAGCATTGTCTAGTGGATCTCAACGAAGATTGTTCAAATCATGGCCCTGGGGTCAAAATTGGCCCCGCCCTGGGGGTCACTTTCTTTAACATAGGCTAATATTGGAACAAATCAAGAAAAATCTTCTTCTCTGAAACCATATGGCCTAGAGCTTAGATATTTGGCATGTAGCATAGTCTAGTGGATCTCTACCGAGTTTGTTCCAATTATGGCCCTGGGGTCAAATTGGCCCCGCCCTGGGGGTCACTTTCTTTAACATAGGCTAATATTGGAACAAATCATGAAAATTCTTCTCCTCTGAAACCATATGGCCTAGAGCTTAGATATTTGGCATGTAGCATTGTCTAGTGGATCTCTACCAAGTTTGTTCAAATAATGGCCCTGGGGTCAAAATTGGCCACGCCCAGGGGGTTACTTTCTTTAACAAAGGCTAATAAAGGAAAAAATCTAGAAAATTTTCTTCTCTGAAATCATATGGCCTAGAGCTTAGATATTTGGCATGTAGCATTGTCTAGTGGATCTCTACCAAGTTTGTTCAAATAATGGCCCTGGGGTCAAAATTGGCCACGCCCAGGGGGTTACTTTCTTTAACAAAGGCTAATAAAGGAAAAAATCTAGAAAATTTTCTTCTCTGAAATCATATGGCCGGAAGCTTTGATATTTGGCATGCAGCATTGTCTAGTGGATCTCTACCAAGTTTGTTCAAATAATGGCCTGGGGTCAAATTGGCACGCCAGCGGGTTATTTCTTTAACAAAGGCTAATTAAGGAAAAAATCTAGAAAATTTCTTCTCTGAAATCATATGGCCGGAAGCTTTGATATTTGGCATGCAGCATGTCTAGTGGATTCTACCAATTGTTCAAATAATGGTCACTGTCTTCAACATAGGCTAATAAGGAATATATATAGAAAATTTTCTTCTCCGAAACTGTATGGCCGGAAGCTTTGATATTGGCATGTAGCATAGTCTAGTGGATCTCTATCAAGTTTTTCAAATTATGGCCCTTGGGTCAGAATTGGCCCAGCCCGGGGGTCACTTTCTTTAACATAGGCTAATATAGCAATTAATGTAGAAATATCTTCTTCTCAAAATGGCCTAATTTAGGAATAAATCTAGAAAAATCTTCTTCTCAGAAACCATATGGCCCTGGGGTCAAAATTGGCCCCGCCCTGGGGGTCACTTTCTTTAACATAGGCTAATATTGGAACAAATCATGAAAAATCTTCTTCTCTGAAACAAATGGCCTAGAGCTTAGATATTTGGCATGTAGCATTGTCTAGTGGATCTCTACCAAGTTTGTTCAAATAATGGCCCTGGGTCAAAATGGCCACGCCAGGGGTTATTTCTTTAACAAAGGCTAATAAAGGAAAAAATCTAGAAAATTTTCTTCTCTGAAATCATATGGCCGGAAGCTTTGATATTTGGCATGCAGCATTGTCTAGTGGATCTCTACCAATTTTGTTCAATAATGGTCACTGTTTTCAACATAGGCTAATAAAGGATATATATAGAACATTTTCTTCTCCGAAACTGTATGGCCGGAAGCTTTGATTTTGGCATGTAGCATAGTCTAGTGGATCTCTATCAAGTTTTTTCAAATTATGGCCCTTGGGTCAGAATTGGCCAGCCGGGGTCACTTTCTTTAACATAGGCTAATATAGCAATTAATGTAGAAATATCTTCTTCTCAGAAATGGCTAATTTAGGAATAAATCTAGAAAATTTTCTTCTCTGAAATCATATGGCCGGAAGCTTTGATATTTGGCATGCAGCATTGTCTAGTGGATCTCTACCAAGTTTGTTCAAATAATGGCCCTGGGGTCAAAATTGGCCACGCCCATGGGGTTACTTTCTTTAACAAAGGCTAATTAAGGAAAAAATCTAGAAAATTTTCTTCTCTGAAATCATATGGCCGGAAGCTTTGATATTTGGCATGCAGCATTGTCTAGTGGATCTCTACCAATTTTGTTCAAATAATGGTCACTGTCTTCAACATAGGCTAATAAAGGAATATATATAGAAAATTTTCTTCTCCGAAACTGTATGGCCGGAAGCTTTGATATTTGGCATGTAGCATAGTCTAGAAGATCTCTATCAAGTTTTTTCAAATTATGGCCCTTGGGTCAGGATTGGCCCAGCCCCGGGGGTCACTTTCTTTAACATAGGCTAATATAGTAATTAATGTAGAAATATCTTCTTCTCAGAAATGGCTAATTTAGGAATAAATCTAGAAAAATCTTCTTCTCAGAAACCATATGGCCCTGGGGTCAAAATTGGCCCCGCCCTGGGGGTCACTTTCTTTAACATAGGCTAATATTAGAACAAATCATGAAAAATCTTCTTCTCTGAAACCATATGGCCTAGAGCTTAGATATTTGGCATGTAGCATTGTCTAGTGGATCTCTACCAAGTTTGTTCAAATAATGGCCCTGGGGTCAAAATTGGCCACGCCCAGGGGGTTACTTTCTTTAACAAAGGCTAATAAAGGAAAAAATCTAGAAAATTTTCTTCTCTGAAATCATATGGCCGGAAGCTTTGATATTTGGCATGCAGCATTGTCTAGTGGATCTCTACCAATTTTGTTCAAATAATGGTCACTGTCTTCAACATAGGCTAATAAAGGAATATATATAGAAAATTTTCTTCTCCGAAACTGTATGGCCGGAAGCTTTGATATTTGGCATGTAGCATAGTCTAGTGGATCTCTATCAAGTTTTTTCAAATTATGGCCCTTGGGTCAGAATTGGCCCAGCCCCGGGGGTCACTTTCTTTAACATAGGCTAATATAGCAATTAATGTAGAAATATCTTCTTCTCAGAAATGGCTAATTTAGGAATAAATCTAGAAAAATCTTCTTCTCAGAAACCATATGGCCTGGAGCTAAGATATTTAGCGTGTAGCATTGTCTAATGGATCTCTACTAAGTTTGTTCAAATCATGGCCCTGTTGTCAAAATTGGCCCTGCATCGGTGGTCTTTATTAAAATATTAGCAACTGTTTATCAGATCTGAATGATACTGTGCACAATTACTCATCTTAACATGTACATCACATATCAACAAAAAGGAATTGCTTTGTACATTTAGATAATTTTTCAACCATTAAAAAAAACACCTTGTTACCTTGATCTTTAACCTATCTTTTGTAACTTTATGGTGGGACATTTTATCTTTACTCAGGTGAGCGGATTAGAGCCCTCGGGCTCTTGTTTCCCAGATAATCTAATAATTTCAACATCAATATGCTACAGAGATCGGCTATGAGACCATTAAGTTCGATTGGGGTATTTTTACAATCTCGTAAAATTACAGAGCATTTCTGGTCTTGAAATTATTTCTATCTGAAAAAAAATAAGGATTCTTTAAACTAATTGAAACGCCTTGTCTTCAGCTATTATTTCAGGAGC
This sequence comes from Solen grandis, assembly GCA_021229015.1. NCBI lineage: Eukaryota > Metazoa > Mollusca > Bivalvia > Adapedonta > Solenidae > Solen > Solen grandis. Next base: position 53,983,998 of record CM037787.1, on the reverse strand, counting down.
AGCTGGGGTTATCGAGATAAATGATGTCACGCAGTTTCATTTTCATGGTAATTTTTTTTGTCATTTTACTTATCCTCGTTTAACATTTCGACTTTATCATTAACCGTGATATTTCTAGAGAAACAATTATAACATTAAAATGAAACGTGATTGCGTTGTTTCTGCAAATGTTACCTGACTAGTGCCAGTTTTTTTTTCGCAAGAAATGAACAGCAATGTATTATGTAATATAATTAGATATGCTGGATTTTTCATCAACAGATGTATGCCAAATTTATACTAATAAGTATAACTTAAATATGGTAAGATATGGTAAGATAATATTTATCTATATCAGACAGTATTGCAATAGTCACTCTTTGTCTTAAGAAGTTTTGATAATATTCACCTACTTGAAACTTAATCTGGAAATGAATTCACAATGATAGTATGTAGTTTTTTTTTAAATTTAAGCGGACATTATCTAAACAATCAAAGACACGTTTCTGTACATCAAAACTGTTTTATTCTTATCTGCATTTAATGTACATCCTACAAATAAGGATATATTTTATGCGTACAGGTATTGCTTCTGTCAATTGTGATGGGATCATGGGCCTTAAATCCAAGCGACTACAAAACAGGATATGCTTTCGGTAAAAAGAAATGCATCACAGATGCGGTAAATACAAATACCCCCAAAATACATTTGAACCCGTGTTTTCTTTTGTACTTATAGTAAGCTACAAAATAATATTACAATTATCATTGTAACTTATTCTGAGAATATCAATATCGTCTAAAGCATTATTACAACCCTAGGAAACGACTATTTTCAAGCATAATACTAAGATTATGTGTGATTGTTTTCAAAAGTAAATCCTTATCTTTAAAATAATTTCATCCAAAGGTCTAAGGAAAGAGCCTAAGCACTCCGCTGACAGATATTTATTGATATTCAGTATATATTGAACAAGAGAAATAATGCCATTCGCATTTTTTCATCATTAAATGAGACAGCTGTTGCACTTCTTAAAAATATAAGGATTATTTGCGTAGCTTGACAACCTATGATAAAGAAACCCTGTATAATTTGTTAATATTTCAGGATTGCGAGGAACCGCTTCGATGCATGCCTATTGATATATGCGAAAGCGGGAACAAGAATTGTCCCAAGGCTTGCATATCATATAAAGGTCGTCGTTAAACACTGTAAGATATTTCCTTAATTTAAATCGATATTTAAACGCTTATTGTTTTGGCCAGATTTTTTAAAGACAAGGAAAGCATAATTAAGCAAAGACAGTGGCCATGCATTCAATATATAGGGACATGTCAGATTAAACCAACAACTGTCTTTAGGCCTGCTTTTTAGTACCAACTAACTCTACTGAATGAGAGCCATTTTTTTTGCAGTACATATAATATCAATGCTTCTATGGCAACCGTTATCTTTATTTGAACAGTTTATGTAGTTAGTGTGCGTTATATCTTTGTCAATTCTGAAAAGTTATATCATTTAAAAATAAGTTAAAAGGCAACGGCGTAAAGATCACCATTGATCTTAATCTCATTTTGTGGCTTTCTGAATGGGTCCATTGACATATTCATGAATATTTATGAGAACATAAAATTACGAATCATTATTCGGATAACGTATCATATGGTTCGGATATAAATTTTATATAAAAACCGTGTCTGTAAAGAATATATTATGAAGAACTTGAATGAGACGCTTTTGTTAGTATGACAAGGTTATCAATATTTTGGTATATATTGAAATAATTTTGTTATATTCGACAATAATTTACAATATATACGTTTTTCTATTGCATGGAATATGATCATAGCTACCAATGAGGATGAATGGTGTGGAATTATAGTTAATAAACGCTGGAAAATTACTGAATGAAATAGTTTATAAAATAAAAATACTTCAGCACTTTTAAGGTTGTAGATAATGCTTATCAAGAAATTATACGAAACCAAAAAAAAAAAAAAAAAAAAAAAAAAAAAGATGTATATTATCTATAAAAAGAACATAATGTATAAAAAGTTCTCCATGTTTGAAATACAGAAGAAAATACATGATCGTTATAGTCTCTTTGTACAAAAAGGTTTATTTACTTTTTTATTACTCATTTAAGTAAGGATAAAATATATTTGACCAAGAGGGAACTAACTATACACACACACAGTAATATAAATATTACTAAAAAACCTTGTTATTTATTGATACATAAAGTTAAAGCTTTATAGAAAGATTCCTTTAAAACTACTTTTTTTACTAGCATACATTGCAAAATGTCGAAGCTCTAACGTACTAAAATAATCAAAATATTACTATTTAATGTTCGAATTTTAAATGAAGATTTCGCATGCCAAATTCATGACTAAGACAAATAAATTCATGACTAAGACAAATAAATCTGCCAAGTCTTTTAAGTAAAAGGGGTGTACTTAATGTATTCCATGCTCTTAACATATCGTGCTTATTGTATGTGCTTTCTCTCTACAGTTTATAGTGCATATGTTTTTTTGTTTCATTCGGAAATTTATCATACACATGTACATACAGTTTAATTCAGAATAAAAAAAATACCATGTTACTGAGAGTAATTATGTAAATTGTATATTTTAGTGGCATAAAATATGGCCATACAAAGAAAAGATAATAAAACTGGTTGATGCGATTTATAATTATATTAGTTAAAATAATTTGGGATAAAATTGTAAAGACACTTTAAATAAATTTTGTCGTTATTCCATTTTGATATAAAATATATTTATATTTATGGTAACATTTTTAAAGCGACATATGGGGACGGATGTTTGTATAATTTAATTACATAGTAGGAATCAATTTCACATTGAATTAAATACAAAATTGTTGAATGTTGCCAGTAGAAGTAGAAAAATCAAAATAAATCTTTATTTTTTATTTAAAGATAACATAATAGAAAGACATGAAATCATGAAAAATAAAATGATTCAGTAGATTTTTACTTAAAATAACTTAAACTGAAAATTTCAAAAATGAATCTGATATATTTAGCATGAAGTCATAAATGAAGTCAAATAAAAATATTATGATCATTTGAAAATTGGTTACTTGTTTCTTAGACTTCATAGAAACAAATGTACGTATTTATCTAATGTAATGTGCTTTTTCTATGCAATGTACACATATCATATTAAAATGCTTTTTAGGATAATAAGTTTGGCGTGTGTTTTTATATCTCCTTTTAAAATACTTTTCTATAAAAACATTTAAATTTAAACACACCCCTGTAATGCACAACCCATCTCTTTCAAATGAACATTATCTAAAAAGGATAGTCACCCAAAACTCGGCCTCTGTTTAGAGAAAACTATCATAGACTGTCACTGTTTCTATTTCCATTTACTCCTCTTCTCCTATTGCAGTGGCTATCAATCATTTTCTGATTATAATGGCCATATTTTAGATATTGCGGTCAAGGATACCCCACAAATTGGGTTTCTTTGTTTTGTTGTTGTTTGTTTTGTTTGCTGAAAAGACAACATCGGATGAGACAGTGGTTGGTTACAAAGGAGTCCGGGTGCGATGCCCTAGCTAATTTTGCTAAAAGACCCCTTGGTTCTTTTACGTGTCCGGTGTAAAACACTTATACACGGGAGACAGGTTCCTAGAACAAGTACTGAGTATGTCGAGTTCCCACAGAAACCCCTTTTTGCCGAGTGCAAGGCAAGAGTGCATCTGGTACCAAGTTTAAATACTTCTTTGGTTTGACGCGGCCTCCGAACTTGGCAAATATTTGATAGTTTAATGGTATGACGCGAGCATCAAGACCTACACAGCTTTAATGAATAGAATGATCTTTTGGAGTTTGACACGAGATATAAGATATACAAGAACCTTTATTTTACGTCAGTTATGTACAACAAAGAACTTAAGCCTGCGTTAACAAGAGATAAATCAGCCGTATGAGTAAACAGCAATAGCATAAATTAAACAATTCAATCAAAGCAAACTTATAAGAATAAGGAAATAAGAATCCTTCAAGTATAAACATTACACAAAACTGCACTTATTTGTTTCAATAAAGCACTGTAAAAGTACATATATTTTTTAAACAGACGTAAAACATGTCTATGAGGAAAAATACAATGGTAAAGCACCTGCTACTAAATAGACATATAGAATTTAAGACATATAGGGAATTAACCATAATGAGTACACAAAAATAGTCATATATGCATAAGAGGCACGTCAATAGGCAGATAAGAGGCAAGTCACATATTCAAACGCACTTGAAATACATTTAAAGCACACATTCATATAAAACATATCTAAAACAATTTACCACGGTAAAATGTATGTAACTTATTATTCATCCAAAACTTTCTCCCTTCGAAACGTCCAAGGATCTCTCTAGAATTTCTTGTCGTGAAAGGACATGGTTCACTAACCCTATATATTTGCCCAAACATTTGAAGAAATAAAAATATTTAGAAAAATACAGTATGTGTATATTTTTATTCATACCAACCCTTAAGCTTCCAAAAAATACATTTTTTTCAATTCTATTGATAATAGTTATAAATTTATTGGACTGTCAAAGAAGCCTAATTCAGGCAAAAACAAGCGTTTTTCAATAATTTTGACTCTTAATTTGAAAATAAAAGTACGAGCACAGTCGAGTACCAAAAGGAAATATATATTTTTTGAAATGTTATAAAAAAAAACAACTAAATGGTTAATATTTTATGGTGGTACTCGAATGCGCTCATAATTTATTTTTAAAATAATTGTCTAAAAAGAGCTAAATATCCGGCTCACCGTACAGTATAATTAACTCGATCCTACTCTTCACCAATGTCTTGATAAACTTTTTCCTCATAAAATATCTCACAATGCTGAATTTTATTATTTTTTATTTCCAATAAAAACAAATTACTAAATAACGTAACACTTTGAGTACGATTGAATTACGAATAACGTCGTGTTTTCGTTGTCTCCCCTTTAATCACTAATGTAAACAAAACGATCCAGATCGACGCATTTTCGAACTTCTGAATTCAACGAGACTCAGGTATGTTGTTTTAGTATAACTATATCAGTATTTTTTCCTTCTTGTGTAACTAGATTTTTTTTTTTGATTTTTTTCTTATATAAAGTATTTTTAAACCCTTTCTTCAGTAGATGTCACCGTGTCCGAACAGCTTCTGTCCGAATTTTATTCATATGTACATTATATATGTATTATAGCTTCGAATATATTGTAAGCATGTCTATAAATGTTGTAATAAATGCAGTGTTATAACATATTGCAATGGAGCAGAAATAAATGCAGCAATATAAACTCAACAATAAAACAATTTCTAAAGCATCGTCTGCATAAGATTGTTCTATTTTTACATTTTATGTATAACATTTAAATAAACGCCATTTAAATCAGGGCTAGTTATGGCGTAGTGGTAACGTCGGTGAAGTACGACCCCTGCGATCCGAGTTCAAAACTTCACTTTTTTTTTTAATGGAAATTATTAAAAATGATTACTATATTTTAAATATCTAGTATAATTTTTTTTCAGAATGGGTAGTAAACTTTATCTCGAAAATAATTAAAATTATTATTATTTTCAGAATGGTAAAGAGCTACCAATGTCTTGTCTACAACAAGCGTGTTAAACAAAGTGAGAGGCGTCCTGTAAATGAAAAAGTCAGGAAATACTTGCAGAGGCAGTTTGCCATAAATCCTAACGACACTGATGTAGTTTGCGGTTCCTGTCGAATTAAGTTCTATAAGAATACACAGAAGCCTTTCGCTTACCGGGCGAATGCTCTACCGACTGAGCTCTCCGGCCGCTAACATATAATTCTCCCCTATTGTGAGTTATCGGTACTGTGACACAAGAATTCTAATCAAATGTGTGTGTTGATGGTTATATTCACTTGTACTTTCATAATTGCACCAACTTGTACATTCATATGCAATGATAAATTTGATTTTTTTTCTGACAATTAAAAAAGGTAAACTCGTAAATTTGCAATGTACAAAAAGTCACGTGGTAAGTTTTAAACATGACTCTGTAATCAATTTATAAGAGAATTCACTTAATCTCTCACTGATAGAAGGAAATTGGATCGAGCCTTCCTATTGACATTATCTTTATCTGTATGTAAACAGTTTCTTACAGATGGTAAAGTAATGATTTGTCGTTACTAAAAACTAGCAGTATTTTTTTTGGTATTTTGCAGGTGACATTGAAGATAGCATCAACCAGCCGAAGTCACTCGAGATGTTTTGTATGTAAACGGCCTGGGCCTAAATTGGTCAACTTATCAACAGAAGGACGTTTCTGCGCTTTTGTTGAACACAACTATTCTGATACCTTCAGATGCCAGATGCTGTCCAATTCACATCTATGAGGGATCACTCTTGTCGACAGCTGTCGGTGCTATACAAACAGTAACAGACAAATCCCATCTTAGTCGTACAGCAGTCAATGACCTTCTTCAAAAAATGTGAAATGCGTGCCTCAATCAGAACAAGTCACTGAATTTCCTTAGTGACTCTGATTACCCAGCACTTACTGGACTTACTCATAAACAGTTCGATGACATATGCAGGCACTTGGTTGACAAAGTTAAGAACACGCCAAATAGGTCCTCAAGAACAAGTATCGGTTTGTTTCTTTTGAAGTTATTTTCTGGTATGTCCAACAAACTTCTGTCCACAATAATCGGACTCAGCATGTCAAGTGTTCGTCTAGCAGTGTCAACAGTACGCCAGTCTTTCATGCGAAGTTTCGTACCCATGTACCTCGGGATAGATTGCATGACCAGGGAATCAATCATAGAAAACCACACACGTCCTCTAGCCAAAACCTTGTTTAGAACAAATGAAAACCAACTGATTCTAGTCTTAGATGGCACGTACATATACATACACAAGTCTAACAACTTTCAGTTTCAAAGACGTACCTACAGTATGCATAAAGGACGCCCTTTAGTGAAATCAATGGTAGTCGTTACCACTACAGGTCATTTTGTAACAATTGTAGGCCCATATTTAGCTGACACCAAAAACAATGATGCAGCTATTTTGAACCACATGCTACAGGCAAACATCCAAGACATAAGAGACTTTCTACAAGAGGGAGATGTCATTTTAGTTGATCGCGGGTTCAGAGATTCCCTACCACTTCTTGCTGATCTTGGAATTCAAGTGGAAATGCCGGCACTGATGAAGAAAGGACAGAAACAACTAGCAACTGACGATGCCAATGCGAGCCGTCTTGTCACGAAGGTAAGCAATTTAATAATCCTAAATTGGAACTCGGGGAGCAAATAGTCACTGCTTTATTTGTCTATCCTTCCATGCGTCATCTGTACGTCGCTCTATTATCCGCAATGGATAACTATAATTCTATGAAATGTTTTATATTCCAGTTCATTACAAAGTAATAAGTTAGTTTAAAAATTGTTTCCATTGTTAATAAAAAAAAGGTTAAAGATAGAAGATTAATGTCATCTTCTTTAATGACCATACTTTAACAATAAAGGTATGTAATTCAACATGTCTTTACACATCTTCCGCAGTTTGTTTTTCAGTGAACCATCTCTCCATTCATTATCGGGTTAAAGTTGCTCTGAGTGTTAATTTTATAGACAGGTATACCTTCTACAGGTTTATTTATGCATACTTTTTAGTTAATTCATTAGATCCGATGGGTGGTTGAGTCAGCCAACGCCAGAATCAAGCGTTTTAAGTACCTTGACCATGTTATGCCTAACAGCCAAGTGCCATTCATAGGTGACTTTGTTCGCATCGTGTGTGCTCTTTCGAACAAATATTTCCCTCCTCTTAGTTCACCTGGCCAAACAGACAAGGACGATGAAATTGCAACTCAGATGCTGCAGCAATCTCAGAAAACCAACGAGTTGAAGACTATGGTTGAGGAAAAAGGCTTGAACAGGAAGGTTAAGGTTTGGAAAAGTGTTGATGAATATGACATTGTTAATTTCCCTCGTCTTAGTGATGAACAGTTAAGTGAACTAACATTAGGTGTTTATCAGTTACGTTTAAGCTCAAGCTATATACAGGAACATTTGGAAGGGAACTGTGACATCCATGTACATGTTGATGAGCCCAGTCTTCTTTCAGTGAAAATGCAGAGTCGGCATGTTTCTAGCAAGAAGTATATGATGTGGATATGTTTTAATGACAATGCTATTGATGCATGGTATTGTCAGTGTAGGGCAGGCTCTCGTGTTGTTGGCATGTGTTCCCATGTATCGGCCATAATCTGGTATTTGTCATTTGCCAGATACCAGGAGAGAGAATCGTAGGTTAACTGGGGCATGCACCTGTCCCTTTAATTAAAGAAAATTGTTTTTTTAAGGAGGGAGTTTGTCATGTACATATATGGTCATCCATGTTTCATACATATATGAGCCAGGTAGAATGGGAAATGGTTAGTCATAAGAACTGATCAGGTTAACATTACATAGTACAGTATTCAATTACTGCTATATTTTGAATGTTGTTTCTTTCATTTGTAGGTAGTCAAACAAATTGCCATGAAGACAAATTTAACAAGATTTTTTTTATTCATGAGCAACTGTTTTATATATATATATATTTTTTTTTTTAAAAATGTTTTGTATAAGATGTATCTTGTGCAAAAGAACACAATAATTATGATAAGTATTCAATAACTTATGTCCCAAAATGATTTATTTTGTAAAGAAATATATTACTGAGTGAATATCACATGAAAACAGAATATTGACTTTATTCAATTAATTATTTATGCTACCAGAGTCACAGCTGCCATATATATTTGTTGATTTCTTTAGTAAAAAAAAATATGACAAACTCTAATTTGTTGCAGTTTTGTGTAAAAGAGCTGTTAAATCAAGCAAGAAAATACATAAAAAAATTACCTTATTTGTCTCATTTAAGCAAATATAGCTGTCCCATTGTTGTCATAGCAACCAATATCATGTATGGAATTCATAAAGGAGGATTTATGTAATATATTAGCATAAATTGTTGTTTTCAAAAAATAATGTTGAATGCATAAAATAAGGCATATTGAAAACATGTAAATTTTGTGTTCTTATTTCCGTTTCCATAGCAACCAATATTTTAAACAGGTGAATAAAAAAGGAATTCAAGAAGATATTGATTTACATTAAAAAATGAAAAGAATATGCAACGGTTTTTGTAGTATGACCGTTTCTTCTATTCTATTGAAAAAATTCAAACCGTTGCTATGGCAACGGCTGAATTTGAAAAACCTAAATATTTATATCTTTTGACTAGCCATGAGTTTAAATTTAAGCAGAACTTACTTCCAATTAATTTGAATGTCGGGCCATTTTCACCTATTAGCGAACCAATGATGTAATCCCCGCCCCCCTGTAAACCTTTGTAAGATTAAATGAATCATTGCGAGATATTCCTTATGAAGTGAGTTATCTTTTTATATTAGTGCTAGACTCAGTCAATTACCCTTCCTGTAGATTCCACCCATAACTTTGTCAAGCAACGCAAATACCAAGCATAATGTAGACCGTTATGTATATGTGTGCGACGGCGAGTTGTGTGTGTGTGTGTGTGAATATAAAACAGTTACGAATTTGTTACAGAAAACAGTTACCAATTGGTATTTAAAGCGATTTTGAATTTTACGTGTCAAATTAAAACATATTTTATGTTTTCCAATGGATTACCTAGAAATTACATCTGATCATATCCTGATAATTGCACAGTAAAATCAGTGAAATTATCAGGAAAACAGTGAAATTATCAGGAACCCGACCCTACGTTATAAACTGATCGGAGCGTCAATTGTGCTAGGTTTAATGCAGGAAATGACGTCATAAATAACGTCAGTACTGACGCACGCGAGGTAATTCCGCAAAATTTGACGTCTTTTGTGAATAACACAGCTAATTTCTGACTTTTAAAGCATTAAAGAAAAAAAAAATGTTTGTTTTGGTGAAAGATCGATGTATAATTTCATTCATGAACATAAAATGATGCATTTTCTCTCATGGGTTCGCCACTCGTGAAAATATCACTTTTTATGTTCACTCAGTGAAACTATTAACCCATCTTACACCAAAACAAACAATTATCCTCTTTGTATCATGAAGTTGCAAACTGTCGTTCATTTTCAGGAGGGGCCTCTGTGGCTAAGAGGGGATTTTCATGTGAGGAAGCCTTCAAGCTGGCTTGCGGTAGGTCGGTGGTTCTACCCGCATGCCTTCGTGCATTCGGGATCTTCATCCACCTGTAATAAGCTGGACGTCGCTATATGACTGAAATACTGTCAAGGCGACGGTAAACTCAAATAGTCAAGTCAAGTCTACTCAAGTCATTTTCAGGAAATATCCAGATGATTCATTTTCTTACCACACATATCAAAAAATATCAAACATGCACTGGTGTACCTCTATTGCTTGCGCTGAGCTCTGATTCTACACAGTCGACATCAAACTCCACGCAGAATTTACCTCCCCTTACCGGTGCAGATTCTAGATTCTTTTGCTAAGTGAGCGTGCAAGGGAGATCACTGCGTGGAGTTTGAATGGGCAAGAAATATACCGTTTACAGATACAGATGATTGATATTCATTAAGACATAAATTTGTACATAATATTTGTGAGGGAAAGGATTAAGGAATTTAAACCATTATCATCTTCTTTATCGCATGATTTATAATATATGCACACCAGCCACATATGTCATACGTGTTATATAACATGCTGTATAGTTGGGACATCGACTCATCGGTTACTTTAAAACTTTACTTACATAATAACAATATAAAGCTTACTTTAAATAATACTTTTGATCGATTTGCACCATGGCCTCACAAATCAATTTCCATTTCAGGGCTAAGCAATAATGAACGCAACATCTGTTTTATGGTGGCGCCTATGTCTTAAACATTTTGTTTATTATTAAGAAGTTGTTAAAAACCATAAACCAGTGATTTATTTAGCACCTTCATTCTAAGAGTCATTATAATGTTCACTTAGTTAACTAACAATTGTAACGGTCCCCGGTTGCCGAGTATTTTGAGCGTCCGGTAAAAATGGTTCTGGTATAACTCCCTTGCTTGGCGCTCAGCATAAAGGGGTTATTCCAGGACTGAATGGCCCCTTGTCAGGATAATATGACTGGGTGTGGTATCATGCCATATGTCTACGGCGTGGTACTACAGTATGGCAGCACTATATCCGTCTCAGGTAGACATCGTTTCCTAATGATTGAAGTAAAGTCGGTGGGACGTTAAACCCAACAAACAAAAACACCACTTAAGATCCCTATCATATTACACGCGCTACTAATTGACTTATCGTAGAATCATTTCCCCCAAAATACAATGATTCACTGAAAATAAACACAGAGTAAATATTGTTTCGATTTGAGGGAATGTATTAAACGGTGAAAAAATGTTATTGACACTGGTAAACGAAGATACCAAAAAAGAATCGTCATTTTGGAACGAGTTAGGGCTATTCATATGTGGTGGTAAGGTACTGAAATTGGAAAAATGGGATTAAACTTACAATTTTGTTATCCTGCTTTCCTTGTTCTTTTCATTATAGTAATAATCATTAACTTATCAGTGTTCCTTTATGATATTTAAAATGAATATCATTTTACCACGACAACTTAAAACTAAATTTGCTGAACGTCAAACATAAATCAGATGCCAGATTTAAAATACTGCAATCATTGAAACCGATGGGACACTGCATATGCTATTGATTCAAGGTTTAAATGTGTGCTTCTCTGTAAAAATATTTTAATATGTCAATACATGTATATTTAACTTTAAATTCGTGTATGCACGTATATGTCTGTCAATATACCTATATTTCTGACATATAACATGTCTTAGTATACCTCGAAAAGAATTAAATCTCCTTTTTGTAAAGTCACTTGCAATTAAGAAATAGGATTCTGACAGTTTCCATCGAGGGTGTAATTTTGACATTGTAGCAACTGGAATTAATTAGCAACTGCACGCTTTGTAATTAATGACTTTGTATAAACAATCGTTTCAAATTTACATTTGTCATAAATATAGTGTAAGTTTCTAGCAAAGAAAGAATCAGTTATATTTTGTAAAAGTATGTATTTATATAAAAGTCTTCTTTCTGTTCTTGGTCGATTTTGAGCTACATAATATACTATCTACCTTCCATTTATGTCAAACCCCTCACGGGGACGTAGATATTTTGCTGCTTATCGTTATATATATTTTAATCAATCTAGAAGATTTACAAGAAACTACACGGTCATGTCTGTCAGTTTCATCTAATAGGAGGTCTATTTAGAGTTGGACTAGTCCTTAGAAGATTTACCCCCTGCATTAATTCTTTTTGTTGTATATGATTCCCGAGAGGAATAAATTACGATATTACAAAGTCCTTATCTTCAAAATAATTGCCGAATTTAGTAGTTCAATGTTTTACACCCATAATCCAATTAAAAGCGTTGGTACAATTTGTTTAACATGGAGTTAAATAGGTCCGAATTGGTAGATAGGACGTTGTAATAATAAGGCGGCAATATCTCCGTTGATGGAAAAATTCGAAATGTGAATAAGGAAAATTTCGGGATTTTTACAGAGGCAGTTTCAGAAACAAATATGCTTATTAATTTTTGCTGGAAATATTGATTACTGTAAGGAATTTCGGGAAATTTATATATAATTCCTAATTACAGGTGGAGGAAGGCTCCGAATTCACTCAGGCATCCAAGTAGAACCATCTACCTACCCCAATCCAACTGGAAGGCTTCCTCACATGAAATTTACGAATTACCCTGCCGGGACTCGAACCCACGCGGCGAGGCCATATCTATTTGTAGAAAAGTTGCTGAGAAACAAATGCAATTCATTTATTTACATATTTAAATGTACACAGAAACAAAATATGTCCTAAAGGCAATAATGATGTCTTACGTAGTTTCATGAACAGACGTTTGGTCGACGAAACGAGACATTTGTGCATCGCAAACATTGTAGAGGGGGTCATTTATTCCAGATGCAGTTTCATTCAAAGCTCGCCCAATGGCCGCATTGTCATCAAAAAAGCTTTCAGAATTTCCTTGCAGGACAACCGTGTTATATACAGACTGGTTATCGGCGTCATCAACTGCAGCTGCAGATGCAAACGTATGGTAAATGTTTGTTGGGACTTCGTTATCCGTTCCTCTTCTAAATTCTCCTGCTCTATCATAATTCCCCTCCTCCTGGAATCCAATGAACGAATAACCTATGCTTTCTGAGTAGAAAGGACCAGCAGGGCGATTAAATCTTACAAAGGAGGATTGGTGAGCTACCTGTGTTTCTCTGTTGTAATTATTTGGGTTGCATTTCAGTCTGAAAGTACATAAGTAATATGTATATGAATACATTTCACCCATCACAAATTCACATATTGTTATCGTCCCCAGTGGCCGACTCAGAAGCGGGAGGTGGTGGGTTCAATCCCTTGAACGCAACATAACAAAGTCGTTAAAAGGGTGCTGGTAGCTCCCTCTTTTGCGCTCAGCATATACACAAGGTAGTTCCAGTACTAGTTGGTCCGGTGTCATGACAATGTGACTGAGTATATTACCATCCCACACGTCTGCGGCGTGATATTGCAGACTAGCATAACTAAATCTACAGATACAGACTCAATCTAGGAAATAAAATATAAGATAATGAAACCATGTCTGACAAATATTTAAGAACAATACAACTCTTAGGTGTATTTTGTAAAATTGCTTATTTGGTATCATAACTCTCCTGAAGATGTATTTTATTTTGAGAGGATGTAGCTTTTTTACTTCCGGTATTTGAAATTAAATATATTGTATTAAGAAAATCACAATGATAAAGAAAAGACACGTGGGTTAGGATTAGAAATTGTGCATACATATGAAAAAATGATATTGCATGTGGATCTTGTATAAGAAAAAATATTCCAGATATATACAGTTCATCTCCTTTTTAGTAAACGTGGGAAGTACGGTTCAATCATCACTGGTTGTATGGATATTCTCTTAACCGCTCAAGCATTGAAAACTGACTTAATTTATTCAGAAGATAGTTTAACCTAAATATAAAAAGGAAAGATTTTTTCCCCTTGAGTTACCCAATCCAATTTAGGAGAGGCGTCGTAATGTGGTCAACAAACAACATCGAGAACATCGTAATTGAATTGTCTATCCCCCTGTGAGGTCTTGTGTGAAGGGAGCAACGAATGAAAGAGCTATGCAGAGATGACCGTCATTTGCAGACAATGTATATTGGGCGGCCGTTTCTGTTGGAGGTAGGGGATAGGGTTTCCTCGCGCAGTTAGCATGGAGAATCGTCAAGAAGAATTGGCAATAGTGCAGCGATTTATTGTCTAGGTGAAGCAACATTACTTTAATTAATCATTTGAGCATGCCATGTACATTCATGTACACCTCCAGCCCTAGAATACCTCCATCTTGTGGTGATTCCCCAATACAAGAGTCCAGCCATTGGAGGCAGGACAACTACAAGCACGACTGTTATAATCACGAAGCAGTGGACCGAGAGCCATGATGCCTTGTCTGCATTACCTGTCGCGTAAATTCAGAAAATGAAACGAAAACTAATATATAATAACTGTATTATTTTAAATCATAGATTTAAAACGTGTGGACAGCAGGAACGTTCGTCCCTGTATTCCAATGTATTACCAAGCAATTGTGGTGATAAGTTATATACTATCTCCAAAGCAACATAAAAATTAATTTTCTAACTTATAAGTACAGTTTTACCATCATATCTAATATTGTATCTTTGATAGACAAAACTAAACATAATTGTATATATCACAGCAAATTGGAAGATCAAACGAAAACATTATAAATCGCTTAAACAATGACACGTTTCCTGTGTACGTGATTTTTGGCTATGTATTTAAATCTCGATTCATATTGCTAAATATCTATATTATTTTAGAATAATTATTAAAAGCATTATTTCGGAATCTAATAATTCATAAGGCAGTTATACAGATATTTGTAAGATGTGACCTTTAAAAAAACTTATTGTCACCTTTTCGAAATATCAGATATCTGCGCTTCTGTTCACAGACGTCTTCGTATAGGAACAATCCTGACGCGTTGTCTCTACTGACGCTTACACAAAACGGAAAACCTTCATCTGTAAAACAGAAAATATGTTGTGATATGATTGACACTATACTGTTAATGTCTTAAATTTCAGTGTAAAATGAAAATTTAATTGATACAATCCAGTCATGATCAAATTCATTTTTAGTACAAGTATTTACACAGATTATTTTAGGATATACTTACAGAGCACATAATTCAATCTTGCATTGTATTAGTCACTTTTATGTGAGTAGATGAATTTAATACATTTTACTTACCGTAATTGCAATTTTTCCGAGAATAAGAACAGTATCTAACAGTTTTCTTAAAATGTACACCCACACACACCGCAGATGATTTAAGTATCTGTAATACATTTCAATATAGGAAAACTGACACTGATAATTGTAATCCTTATTCAACACTACATTGTTAGATTTTATAATATGATTCTGAAATCCCCTAATTGTTTGTACCTGGTTCATTAGTCCACTTCAATACAAAGCTGCGACTAATGGACGTCCAGTGAGTTACACGAACTTTCTCTCCATCAGATACCTTGTAATACAGGTGTTGCTTGGAACGGTTGCAGAGACTAAGCGCCTCGTGCCACGTAATAAACGCTTTGTTATCGACAGTTGTGGAATTGTGTCTACCTGTAGTTCATAAAGTAAGATTGTTCAAGGTTTCAGTCCGAGATTATACCATTACAACAAGTAACATTTAATCATATATACTGGTGATAATATAAAGATATGACATAAAAATTCTTGAAAAGTTGCGAAATACGTTTAAAGATGAATTAAATTGAAATGTTTATCTAAAGACTCAAATTATTCATTAATATATATAGTTTTTTTTACTCATGCTCTCTGTATTTCTCTACATAAAAAGTCAATACCGATGTTCGGTTTTAAATGTACGATGTTTACTATGTTTTCTTGTTTTTGTATATGAAGTTATTGCTTTTCAAACACATGTTAGTTGAAATAGTCAATTAAGATACATTCAATATCACAGTTAAAGCAGCTCGTTCACATATGGTCATTGATTAAGAATATGAGTTTAACTACCCGTGTACTTTACGTCTATGAAAACCCATCTACATAAGCATATTTACCCAGTTCAACATTCCGTGATTGTGAAAAAAGGGTAGTTTCGCCAGTACAGGCAATAGCGTTACGAATTGTATTGAATCTGTATTAAGGATTATAAAGCCTACAGTATTTAGAAATTCTATTTTCGTGTGCGATTACATAACTGATCATATTCACGTCTTTACAAAAAGCCTCACCTAACAGGCTGAACTTACGAATTAGCCACCCGAAAATGGTGACGAAGCCATATTGCGGAAAGTGTGACGTGTCTGCTTCGGGGGTATCGTATTCTAAATTTAACCATTTTCCCTAAGTGGGCGTTTACGAAATAGTTTTTTCTGTGTTATTTTACTCACAATTATTTTTATTATTATACTTTTGTTTTTTTGTTTGTTGTTGTTTTTTGTCAGGAAACAGACTTAACTAACATTAACGATGGAGAGCAGAACAAACATTCTTTATATTTCTACCGATTATCTGTGAACGAGCTGCTGTAAAATTATAATTTATAGTACATAAATGTTTTAGTAAAGATAGTTCTTCGACCTACTACTGTCTAATAACGGGGAAAATAAAACTCCCCACCACCACCACCACACCACACACACACAAACCTACCAAAATAAATAATAAGTAAATAAATAGATAAATAAATAAACTTGTATAACCTTGGATATTACGAAAAGAATGTTTTCTGTGCAATGTTACCTTCTATTGCCGTGTTTATTTGTCTGGGAAATTTATTTTACCTACATAAGCACTGAATTTGTCTTCATAGTGTGTTATGGTCAGAATTGTGCCATATAATCATATAGTGATAAAATATCTGTACATCTGTATTTTATTTGTTTATATAAAAAATGATAACATAATTATTATGTTTTACTTAAATTACACACCTCCACAAATGTAACGTCTAACATCGCTGTTGCATTCGGTCATCTGGAGATTGATGTTAGCGCTATACATGACGCAGTTCATTTCACTTTCAATCTTATTTTTGTCATATGTGATATTTCTTCCGAATGGACCTGTTATATACAATATATAATGTGAAAGATTTATACTCTACATGATAAATGTACACTTTCTTTCTATGAAAGAAAAGACGGTACGCTTTCTAGAATTTCGAGTTAATAAAAGAATTGGCATAAATCAAAGATGAACCGCAACGAACATTTTACATTTCCTCAAACCTGTCAGCTATTCTATTTTATTTTTTTACAAATTTAGGCCAATGCTTATTCAAAGTTTATTTAGAATACATAAAAATAGTTGTAAAGCAATGTTTTCTAATTTTATGCATTTGTCTTATATTCAGCTAAAGAGATTAATTCAGATGGACAAGCTTTTGTAAACATTTTGAAAAAAGAGATCTCATTGCTAAATATGTAAATATGTAACTTATCTTTAAAAGCCAGCAACAAATTGAAAAGGTATTTTGCACACAAAAAAAAACAACATTTCACATATTTTGAACACTATGACTTTGAGAAATGACCTTAACTTGAAGTATCCACCATTTCTTTTAAATGACAAAATGTCACATCATATTGAATATGAATACCAATTTATGGTAAAATTAGAAAACCCTTAACTAAACTACAACCCGGAAAATCAGAATTTTACATATTTTTGACAATTTTGACCTTCACTGGTGATATTGTCATTGATTAATTATGTTTTTATTTGACATACTTTCACATCATAGTGAACATTTTTACCAATTTCTGCATGAAAATGGTAATGCATGAGAACCCATGGCTCAGCTAAACTGTCACCGGAAAATCAGAATTTTACATATTTTTGACCATTATGACCTTCATTGGTGACCTTGACCTTAAAGAACCCATCACTTCATTTTACATAACATACTTTCACATCAAAGTGAAAACGTTGAACAATTTATGTTAAAATTGGGTAACACATGAGTAACCCATAATTCAGTTATCACCGGAAAGTCTGATTTTTGCATATTTTTGACAATCATGACCTTCATGAGTGACTTTGACCTTGAATAACCCATCGGTTTATTTACGTAACACACTTTTACACCATAGTAAACATTTTTACAAACTTATGTTAAAATCTGTCCACCCAAAACAAAGTTACAACTCGGAAAACTTCGGCAAACGTAACCAAAACATTACTATCACCCTTGTTGCCATGGTGACAGAGGAATGTTTTATGTAAATGAAATCATCATTTTTAATATCAGTTAAGTGTTGTTTCTTATTTGTCCAAAAATCATTACGTTCTGAGCTTAGGCCATTTTTACCACTTAGTGAACATAGTCCTTTAATGCATTGATCTTATGTTCAAACAAAGCTACTCATGAAATAAAAATTGCACACTAAATACAGTACTAGAATACTGCCATATTAGTGCTTTTTAAAATATAAAGTATAAACCAAATAAATATTAATATATATTAAACTCCTAAATCCCAAGTGATGCAGTCAACGATCGGTACCACAAACAAAACCATGCATTCGTGAGTTTAAAGGCATCGATCAAATTATAGTGATATCAAAAGATATCCGGTATCACAGCTACTTATTTGTGCTAGAGAAAGGAAACTGTTTAAACAAAATGACCTAAGATTCCCAACTACTAATATTATCGAACCGCTTGAAAGAATTTAAAAATAACTCACCACAAATGATTATCATATTATTCAGAGTGCATGTCACAACCAGCTTAGGTAAAGGTCAAGATTACTAATAGACATCAAATGGCATATAATTATAGTTCGTGTCACAAATGTTTAAAATATTGAGACGATGTGCAAAACGCATGTTACAGCCATGTTGGTTCAATGTCTAGCTTACAATTAGAGATCAAAAACATATGATTATATTTCGATTTCGCTCCACCACTTATTTCATTATCCTGTGTCAGAACCACAATCATTGACAAATTATAATGGGGGACATCTAGTTATTACATTATTATTTTTAGCTCACATGAGCACAACGTGCTCAAGGTGAGCTTTTCTGATCGCCTTTTGTCCGGCGTCCGTCGTCCGTCGTCCGTGCGTGCGTGCGTGCGTGCGTGCGTCCGGCGTCAACAATTGCTTCAAACAACATCTCCTCCTAAACGGCTTGGCCAATTTGAAAAATATTTTGCAGGAATGTTCCTTGGATGAAGCTCTACTAAAGCTTAGATATTTGGTATGAAGCATCATCTTATGGGCCACTACCAAGATTGTACAAATCATAGCCCTATGGTGATAAATGACCCCACACCAGGGGTCACTTGTTTTACATAGAGTTATATAGAAAAATCTTAAAAAATCTTCTTCTATGAATCCCTAAGGCCTAGAGCTTAGATATTTGGTATGTAGCATCATCTTATGGGCCACTACCAAGATTGTACAAATCATAGCCCTATGGTGATAAATGACCCCGCACCAGGGGTCACTTGTTTTACATAGAGTTATATAGGAAAATCTTAAAAAATCTTCTTCCATGAATCCCTAAGGCCTAGAGCTTAGATATTTGGTATGTAGCATCATCTTATGGGCCACTACCAAGATTGTACAAATCATAGCCCTATGGTGATAAATGACCCCGCACCAGGGGTCACTTGTTTTACATAGAGTTATATAGGAAAATCTTAAAAAATCTTCTTCTATGAATCCATAAGGCCTAGAGCTTAGATATTTGGTATGTAGCATCATCTTATGGGCCACTACCAAGATTGTACAAATCATAGCCCAATGGTGATAAATGACCCCACACCAGGGGTCACTTGTTTTACATAGAGTTAAATAGGAAAATCTTAAAAAATCTTCTTCTATGAATCAATAAGGCCTAGAGCTAAGATTTTTGGTATGTAGTAGCATCTAATGGTTCATTACAAAGATTTTCAAAGTCTTGGCCCTACGGTGATAAATGACCCTGCGCCCAAGTCTTCTCTGAAACCATATGGCCCATTGCTTAGATATTTGGTGTGTAGTATTGTCAGGGGTAAAATGTTTTAGATTAAGTTATATCAGAATCCTTGTCTGTTTAAAAACCTTGACATCAGTTGAAGCAATGGTACTCAGGTGAGCGATTCAGGGCCATCATGGCACTCTTGTTTTAAAATATGTCTATGATTATGTTATCAAGAAAATGAATTATGAAGCTGGAATTACAAAATAACAGTTTCTCGCGCTAAAAGAACGACAGGTAAAAGCCTCTACCTGTATAATACAGAGACATTGAAGTTGTCTGTCTACCACACCAATCATTCGGGTTGTTCGGACAAGCTTCATCACATCGGTCTGTTGACTGTATGAAACAGGCATCCTTTTTCTGTCCTGACACACATCGGCATTCTGTACCCTGTCCGACATAGCCATTTGTTTATTAATTTATCTTAGTCCTTTCTCACATGGGCAAATGTGTATAACTTTTTTCTGACAGTTGTAAAACCAGATTATATCTAATGCAATTGTCAAGATTTTAATATTTGGTAATTTTGTTTTTTTAACTTGTTGCAATGGTCATTTTTCCATAAAACATAGCACACGCACAATAACAAGCCTCTCTCTCTCTTTGTATATATGAATATGCTTATATTTAAAAAATATTACCGCTAGCATGAAAAAGTGGTCATCCATGTCACAATTTAGGATACAATTCCCGATGGAGCCCCCGGGTAATTGCTTGTATTCACAGTCTGAACCACCTGTCCAACGTGCACACCCTAATGTGGTCGTAGAAATAAGACATGTACAAAGTGATACATAATATTTGGAATTTTTGTGATTGATTTTTATCGTTTTAGATATGACGACAAACTAACACGGGTTATATTATCACTAATAACCAAGTCAAATTCACAAATAGAAAGAAACAATATTAATCCGAAGCTGCGTGGATCTACTTCTAAAACATGCAATAGAGATGGACATTAACACGTTTTAATTTGGTGAAATTGAAAAGAAAGAAAAAAAGTTTCGGATATTAAAAATTGTTCATACTATATTCTAACAAAAGTATTAGGTATCTGTACATACTGACACTGCTATAATAGTATTCTAATATGGACAACAAAGACATTGAGAAATCAACAGTACATGCTAAAGCAAAATATTATACTGATAGTTTTTTTTTTTAGAATAGAAAGCTTTCCTTTACGGAAATAAGACAATAACTACTAATTTGTCATAAACTATACTTCTGTTCATACGACTTAATTTTCAGTGTTCTGTGTGCTAATATACGTAAATATGTGGTTGAGGTCGAATGTTTGGACCCCGTCCACAACAAAAATGAAATGTTGAAAATGTTACAGGTATACTTCCATTGTTTAGTGCTTAGCATATAATGGTAGTTTCAGGAAGATCGTCCAGTATAATTATAGACTGTGGTATAAGACCACCTTCCTTTGCCTGCAGCATGATATCGCAGGAAAGCAGCAGGCTGAGATCCAAAGTACTGTTAAACTTGTTTTAAGCGATCACACATGGTAAAAGTGTAAAATGTTTTATATTTTTAAACCGGTCTGCAAATAACGTCATTTTCATGATTTTAAATTTAGGTCTTACAAATACAGCCGAATTCCATTCCATCAAAATAAATCTTTTGTGTAGGAAACGGCACATTTTAAATAGTTTTTTGGATTATTGAACCCAAGCAAATTCCACTATTCACGTACCTTCCCAAGACACAAAGGGTGTGTGTTTGGCCCTTGCCGTTATCCAGAACCTTTCGTCCTCTGGGATATATTGAATAATGGACTCCCAGCCGCCATGTTTTGATATAAAATCTTCATTGATGAGTCCGTGGCCTGATTGAACAGCTGTGTACCAGGAAACGTTTTCCTCCGCTATGTTTAAGACTATTACCGGTCCCGACTTGTTATTTGGACTTATAGTAGTCGATAGCCCTACAGGATATATATCTACTTCACATTGTATCGAATATTATCTAAACATATTGATTAAAAAAACAGTACTGTATCAACTAAGCGTACTAAGATCAAATGTGATATGAAAATATAGTGTATTGAATACTAAATATCTTTAAGGCCCAATATTTCTCAGAGATTGTAATAATTTCAATACCAGAAATGCTACTCAATTAAATGAGATTGGAAAATCAGCTTAATGGTTCTTAATGACCACATATCCTTTGACTTTGCATTGCATAAAGATGCATCATTTTTTATTATTTTGTGTGGATCTTTGTTTACATTTTGTGAATTGGCCTTACCAACGATGACCCGTCAGACTTCGAAAATGCGAATATATTTAGGTGAGACTCGACCGATGTCAGGGAAGCATGTGCATGGAAAATTAAGCTAAATCCGAATACCTAGAGAGTTTATTTTGTTCTGTATTAAGGCAGCTCTTTCGCAGATGGCCATTGACTACGATTGATGTCCGACCCCATTTCATATTTTTGAAATAAAATATGTATAAACTAAACTGACTACGAATTTGGTTTTAAACTATCTGTGTCTATTACGTCTATCAACACAGATGTATGGTCACTAAATGCAACAATCCGTGATTGTGAATAAAAGAAAAGGGTGGTTTCTCCATCACTGGCAAACGTGTTACGAATGGTAATGAACCTATATTCTGAATTATAAAACCTATATTAAGAAATTTTACTTTCTTGTCCTGTCACATGACTGATCGCATTCACTTCATAAGCATGTGCTCACTTCACAGACTGAATTTACGAATTCGCTAAATAGGAACTGATGAAGATGCCATGTTGCGGAACGTGTCATGTAGTACCACTAGAGCCTGCTTCGGGTATACTGTATTCTATATTTAAGAACTTGTCGAGTTTTTTTTTCTGGAAAACAAAGACTTCACTGGTATTAATGAGGGAAAATTAAACTTTTTATTTCTACCGATCATCTTTGAACGAGCTGCTTTAAGTATTTGAAGTTGAGAGGGGAAAACCTTCTAAGTTTTCCGTGAGTGCATGCTTCCCACGCTTCAGTCGTGTCTCACCCCAGTATATCAGGATTTACGAAGTCTGACGGGCTATAGACTTAAAACTCGCCAAGTACAAAATGTAAACAAATGTAGTATTTAACATCCATCCAAAATACTAAATAGTGATGCGTTTTTGTGCAAATCAAAGTCAACGGGAACGGGTATGTGGTAATTAAATACAATTTAGGTAACTTTACAATCCCGTTTAATTGCGTAGCATTTCTGGTATTGAAATTACTAGAATCTCTGAGAAATAAGGTGCCTTTTATAAATTTAACATAGCCACTTGTATTAAATTTCAAAACATGTATATGCAACTGGGTAATATAAAAGTGTTTTACCTGAAACCATAACCGTATATTCGATAAATCCAACGACAAAACATCTTAGCAGGAAGGTGTGCATACTTTTCCATCTGTCAAAGTTAAATACGTTACTTAATGGATTAACTCTATATTATAAATTTGCTTATGCATTTGAAAGAGAAAAATTTTGATTGGCAAAAAAGGCGGACGTTTATCTCCATTGTATTTATTAATGTCCGCGATTTAACAAAAAG
Source organism: Solen grandis (assembly GCA_021229015.1). Lineage (NCBI taxonomy): Eukaryota > Metazoa > Mollusca > Bivalvia > Adapedonta > Solenidae > Solen > Solen grandis. Next base: position 53,960,265 of record CM037787.1, on the reverse strand, counting down.
ATAATTAAGTCGTTGTGTTTGTTTTTTGCTTTTAATTTTAAAGTTCACTGCATTCTCGTGTAGCGGTTTTATTGACTTTGATATATACACGTTACAAAACAAATGGGACATTTCAGATTTGTTAGTTCAGACTGCGAACTTTTTTTAAGTGAATACATGAATAATTACGAGACAATAATTAGAGAGAATGGGGATGGGCTTTGATCACGTGATCTAAAATAGACAAGTGCAGTAACTTACGCCTGCTTTATGGTTTGTTGTATCAGGCTGTACAGTTGTTGTTTGTTGGGGTTTATCTCAAGGTTTCATAAGGAAAAAAATACATTTAAAATGATGGTTGTGTAAACCTTTCACAGATCTGTGTTAGATTTTACCCTACAGTTTTTGATACACGGGGAAAAATAATAAATTTGAATTTTAATAAATATGTTTTTTTTTCAATTTATTTGTTTTTATTTCAGCTGTAAATAATATCTGTTCATTACAATCGTCTTTCATTTTATCATTTCAAAACATGTTTTATAATGTATTGGATAATGCGCACCAAAGAATTTTGTGAATCAAGGCAAATGAAAATTTGAATTTAAGGTAGTACAACGTTAATTGGCAGTTTTTCAAATCTTCATGAACTATATATATTCTGAATCTGTATTGTTTCACTAATATCTAAGTAAAATTTTAAGACAATTTACCGTCATATAATGAAGTTTTTGACATTTGCATTACGCTACCCCCATTTCGGTTTTTTATGATAAAAATGAAAACACCTAAACAACACAAAAATGATTAAATTCAATATTTGGTATATTTGTCAATATTTTGTACACATTGGTTACATGTACCAAATTATCCTTTAATAGATTTGTAATGAAAATAATCTGTTTAAATCATATACCAAACCCTGTGCGTTAAAAATCATACGGTATGGAAATGTGCTCACAGTTTTCGCGCGACATGGTTTTCTATAACTTAGGTTTTCAACTCAAGTTTGTGTTCTCTTTACCTGGGGCAGCATTCTTTGTTTATGAAAATTATTTTTGACTTCTAAGCAGCATTTAGGCAAAGTACAAACACATTTTATTATTCAGATTCAAAGTAATTCGAATTTGAAATGGCTAACATTTTTTACTCTGGACTTAATTTGCAGAAGATGACAATATGCCACTTTTTATTGTAAAAGAAAACATGTTTTTTTTTTGTTTGACAATATTATCTTACTAATATGAACATAACTGAATATGTAAAATATGCACCAAAAGAAACAGAGCCAGACAGTCGTTCCTGCAGAATTTCGATTTCTGACTTTTCTAGACGAGAGTCAAATGTTGACATATTAGACTGGAAGTGATATTTATTGGCATTTATTTTGATTATTTTTCTAAGTTGTTAAATGTTTTCGGGCATAATAGATATATAGATTTCCTGATAGGTGGAATTGAAAAAAATCATACTCTCCGATTCGAACTGAACGCTAAGAATATCTGCGGTGTCGGTCTTTTCTGTATAAAAGACCGTTGTAGGGAAAACACCGACATCGGACGATGTTTACGTTATCGGAATTAGTTATTCAACTTTAAAATGAAAAAAAAATAAAGAAAAAAGAGAAAAAGAACAAGTTTAGAGAGTATATAATCAAAGTTATTGTTATGAACAAAGGATAATATTGTATTCATTTTGCATTGTTTCTCGAAACTAAGTCATGGGAAATGAAGGAAACAATCTCCAGTCATACTTTAATTGTTTATTGTTTCTGGCTGGTCAGACTTCAATGGACTTCTCTGTCTTTGTTTCATTTCTATTGTGTCACCGTCTGTGGTTGTGAAAATTTGCACTGGGTGTCTTCGTTGTAGTTGTTGATTGAGAAAAAATAAAACGTACACTGGTTTTGTTTAACATAAATGATACTGAGACGCGTATTTTATCTGAATGCACAAAATGTCCAGGCAGATAACCATTGTATGCATCTACAGTTATATTTATTTTCATTTGTCTTAACAACTTCAGTCACACAGATTTCTAACATGTCTCAATCTCAACTTTCACCACCACAAAACGTGTCTGCGTTTCGGAAAGTAAACCAGCTACGGACTATCTGGTTGTTCATAGATACACGCGGCATGGGCATATCCGTAATCTTGACACTGGACACTAGTCATACTGCCTGATGTCAGTGTATGGTACACTATATGTACTTGTGCGGTATCATAATGATGCTGAGGGTATTCTTCCCTTGATCTTTCATAGCCCACCCTATCATATACATTGTCTGGGATGGTATCTGGACTGTTGGATACATTTTCAACTGCCCGTCTCCGTTTGTTTTCTCTGAAATTGTACAACATGGTTAATTTATAGAATATATTTCTTAAACATTCTCGTCTGCATCTACATCATCGTCATGTTTTTAAAATTTAATATCATGTTATTTTATGTAATTTATTCTTATGTTCTATGATTAACAGATATATTAAAAAGATAAAATCAACAAGTTGCTTTAAAGGGCTACTGATATTCAATAGGGGTTATATAAAGATATACATATCATTTATACGACTTGCGAATTAGCAAGGTACTGCGTGACTTCGAAGTATTACTGAGACGTCGTGGTACGGTCCGCAGTAGGATTGCATTTTACTGTTTATTTATCTATTTTTTCAACTCTCATTTTTTATTTCTGTATTTCTTTCATTTCCCTTTTTTTCTTTCATTTCCCTTTTTTTTTTATCAAATATTCAAACAGACATAGCTTGAAGACTGAAATCTAGAAGAGAGCCATATAACGTGTATATATATCAAATTGGCAAATTAGATTTTAACTATATGAATATATTTTTATTTAATAAATTACTTTTTTCAGGTTCTTGAAAGTCTGCTCTTAGATTACTTCAGAACTACCTACCTTTTAGAAGGATAATGTGAATGTAAATGTTACGGGGACATTAGTCCACGTTATGCACATGTATTTGTTTCATATGTATCATGTCATCTTCATTATTCATCTTTGCATCTGCCTTCGCTCATCGTTATTTATGACTAACTATTTGGTGTAGGGTTGCCTTTCACGTGCGAACATTAATTGTTCGCGCCACGCATGCGCACTTCCATAATACAGAATCGTTTGCCGAGAGGCTGCACGTATATTGTCTTCTTTATTGTTGGTCAATGTGACGCATTTGGGATTTATTTCCAGACCCATGGGCAGTAGCACCCTTGTGAGAACCCAGCGGTAACATAAAGATATCATTGAGGGTCGAGCATGGCATTTTAAAGAATTTTTGAAGAAAATGGGAATTCTGAGGAGGAAATAAAAGCAAGTGAAATTCATGAATCACTCATAGACACAGAAAACAGAAAAAAAAATACGGATTAACACCAAAACTACATGGCAATAAGGGAAAGCTAAACCACACAATTTAAAAATATAGACGTTCAGGGAGTTGTTTGTTTTATTTGCAAACACGGGGAGGAAAAGGGACTTCCCCAGCCAGCAGCACCTAGAGGAGGAGACTAGATCCCACGCCTGTATACCTCAGTGCCGAAGCAACAAAGAAACATCTACACGAGGAGTGCATGGCAGCTTCCTCAAACCTTTCACTGGCGATGAATAGCATGATTGCGCACGATGTGAAAGGATCGGAAAATGATTTTAGATGCCGTTGATAAAGAAGGCAAATTGGCAGCTAGTACAGAATCGTCGGTAACTAATATAGCTGTCCGTTATCCCAAATGGCAGTGGAGAAACAGAGAAACGTCTCTTTCCCGGAATTTCAAGACTTTGGTTAGGATAAGATAAGATTGAGTGAACTTATGATGCATTAATTTGTTTCGTTTTCACTTTTGCCCACTGACTGTAATTCATTTATTTGGAGAATAAGTCTACTTGGGACAAATATAGTGCTGTCACGCCGTAGACATGTGGCATGATACCACACCAAGTCACATTATCCTGACACTAGGTCAACCAGTCCAGGATCTACCATTATTCCAAAGAAAGGAGCTATACCAGTATCATATTAACAACTTTGATTTGTCGCGGTCGGGGATCGAACCCAAAACCCCCCTATTCCGTTGGAGACGCCCTAACCACACGTGTGAGTGCGTGGTTGATAATAAAAATTATGACAAAGCATATTCCTTACATTTGCACTGACATATGTATAAGAATTGTCCTGCAGACAGTAACGGAACGACAAACTAAAATGCGCGCTGAATTTCACTGTTGTTGGTATATTATTTGTGTACATTGAAACTTTTTTAAGAGAGTATCAGTACTTCAGATTTACGTCGGCCGAGCCAGGAATTGTGACAGTGAAATGTCTTGACGAAGCAGATCCTGCAGGATGCATCGTTCCGATTCGAGACATTAGATCGACCAACACCAGTTCCAACATAGGGTTTCAGCCAAGTTAGGGCGGGAAAACCAATACAAGACAGTTTGACCCCACGTGCGACAAGGAAGCATTGTTTAACTATGGAAAATGTCGATACAAGTAATAAAAATATTTGCTATTCTCGATACATATAAAACTATTGAGATTTGATTACATGCCCAATTCTGCATTTGACACCATGCAACGTAAAACTCTCTAACGCCTTAAATAATATCATGTAATAGCGCCATAACTGAGTGTTATGTTGACATGAAATTGTAAATTCTTACTGCAAATATGGAATTTTTCATAGTTGCTATGCAATGTTTATCTATGCAAAATGCCGATACAAAAAAAAAAAAAAAATTCACTATTCTCAATACACATTATACTGTAGAGATTTTATTTGCATGCCCAAATTCTGCATTTGACGTCGTGCAACGTTAACTATCAAACACCTAAAATAAATAACATGTAATAATGCCATAATGAGTGTATATTGACATGAAATAAGTATTTGTTGATATTAAGTACCAATTATATTGTAAATGTGAAACGCATTCAAACACTACAGAATTTAACTCAGTTGTCCAATTAGTTTTAAGTTGGTTTGACGTCGCGGAACGTAAAATTGTAATTACACCGATCAACTTTGAAATGCAGTACCGCCGAGATTGATTGACATATTGATTCTTTTCACATAACGATTTTATATTGTATATATGTCACAATACCGATAACTCAAAATTGGGTAGAAAGATGTAGTTCAGTGTGTAGTGCATTCGCCCTGCAAGCGAAAGGCCCTGGGATCGAGTCCCGTACAGGCTGCATACTTTTCTCACCCTGTGAAATTTGCGCCCAACGTGGGGCTGTAGCATAGGTGTTCGATATGTCTAAACACCTGCTCGCGGTTATGTTTATCATGTCACTCCTAGAATTCAGGGTCGAATTCAAAAATAGAGGGACATAATGTCACAGTACCGATTACTCACAATAGGGGAGAAAGATGTGTATGCGGCCAGTTAGCTCAGTCGGAAGAGTAATAGCCCTGTATGTGAAATGCCCCGGGTTCGAGTTCCGGTCAGACTTCACTTCTTTTCTCAACCTATTGCATATAAAATTGTAGAAATGTGAAATTTGAAAATTTTGTCATTAAGGCAGGTTTTTCCGCGGCCCATATATATACCTAACTGTGTTGATGGACAGAAGCTGATGAAATGGCGTCATTACACGTTACTGCAAACTTGAAATGTTCGTCAGTGTATCAACTCAATCGATCAGTTAAAAGGGAGGAAGTCCGACGGATGATCGAAATTGGAGTTCAATCATTGTACTTACATTTATTTCTCATCATTTTCATCAGCATAAAAAACTTCAAACACCCATGATCGATCACCGGACGCAACATAACAAAGTCGTTAAAACGGCGCTGGTAGCTTACTGCTTTTGCTCAGCATATAAGGGTAGTTGGTCCGGTGTCAGGATAATATGACTGAATATGGTATCATGCCAAATGTCTACGGCCTGATACTGCAGTATGGCTTCACTATATCTGTCTTAAGTAGACATAGTCTCTGACTGAAAAAAATTCGATGGGACGTTAAACCCAACAAAACAAACGAACATATATTGTTATGGGATTGATGATTATTATATTTTAGGAATATATTGCTTAAGATGCAGAGAAGGAAATAAAATATAAAATAATGATAATGAAGAACAATATAAATAATATATTTTATAAAATTGTTATAATAACTCTCCTGAAAATTATTTTATTGTGAGAAGATTATGGAATGTATAATGTTGAATTTAATATGTTCTATTAGAAAAAATATGATAATAAAGTAATTACACATGGTTTTGGATCGTTCAAGTTATTAGCAGTACATCTCACTTTCAGCAAATATGGGAAATACGTTACAATCATCACAGATTGTATAAATATTCCTTCAATAACATAGATTATCTAAGAAAAGAATATTTAATTACTGTCGTCTGTGAATACTGAAAATATGTAATTCCTTGTCTGGAACGATGGTTTTCGGCAGTTTTCAATACAGTTCGCTAAGGCAGGACAAAATGCATCATTATCACCTCTAGGTCCAGCTGGACTACTACATCAAGCTGCAGCTTTGGAGAATTTGGCCTAAAAATAAGAAAGAATTTTGTCTCCCCTCACGTGACCAAAACATATTTCAGGAGAGGCGTCGTAATGTATGTGGCCAGCAAATTAGATGGAGTCAATCATAATTGAATTGTCTGTAACCGTTGGATGACTTATGTAAATGGAGTAAATTTGCAGGCAATGATGATTGGGCGTTTGACCTTTTCTAGGGTTAGGGTTAGTTAGGGGCCAAGGTTCGCTAGACCAGGTAGAATGGAAAATCATCAAGAAGATTTGTAACACGAAAATAGTGCAGCGATTAAGCGCCAGGTTGAAGATGCAGAACGCCACTTTGCTGATTGTATTGCTGGAGAGAAGAGCCAACATTGAAATATGGCAAGAAAGGTAGTTTTCACGTTTAACCCTCCAACAAGACGACGTGTTGGAGAGAAGGGATCGAACCGTCATAAAGGTTATAAGATTCGTCTCTACCAGATGGCACTCCGGAAGTTATAATGATAATAATATAATCATTATCATCAATTAAGTTTTACAGAAATGGCAGTGACGAAAAGATAGAATCAGTTGTGAACATTTGTGAATATTACATTCATTTATCACTCGAACATGTCATGTGCATTATACAACCCTCCACCCATGGAATACCTCTTCCTTGTTGTTATGCCTTGATATAAGAGTCCGGTCATTAGAGGCATGACAACTACAAGCACGACTGCTATAATCACGAAGTAGTGGACCGAGAGCCAGGATGCCTTGTCTGATTTACCTGTAGCTTAAATTCAGAAAATGAAATGAAACTTATATATGATAGCAGTATTATCTGAATCTTAATCATAGGTTTGAAATCTGTGAAAAACAGTAAAATACGTTCCTATATTCAAATAATTTTCCTAGAAATAATTAATTAAGAAGTAATTATTGCTATATATTATTTCCAAAGCAACTCAAATATTTTAAACCTGTTTGGCTCATGATATAAGAAACAAGAACCATCTTTAAAAAGGGTATCTGGCTCTGGTGAAATTATAACATATGAAACATGTTCTTAAAATGAATAATACAACGATATATCGAATACTAAGAGCATTGAGAAATTTGACATTATCATCGACAAATATCCAATGTAGAAACGGCACTATTTACTGCCAGACATGCATTACTACGCACTGTTAGTTACACAACAATTTATTAGATGATCTTCTGTATTTATGATTAAATTTTACCATGATATTCATATTCAAACTTA